>CM040243.1:149259636-149598815 GCA_022545495.1 Chrysanthemum lavandulifolium
AACACCCTATTGGTGCTATGTGAAACAGCCTCATTGCCACCCGACACTCGACTTCAAACTAAAAATCAACGAGGTACTTGGCCATTTCTTTAGCACACTTTCATGGCAACCTTGAAACCAAACGTCTCCATATAGTGTCTATGACAATAGTCCGAATCCGTTATCCGGTTTAAGGAGTGGCGTGAGGAGGATGCAACAAACTCGCTAAAACAGTAGGACACCTTCCCATGTCAACCACAAATTAATGACTAAAGTGATTGCCTTTAATAGATCTACAGAGGTGAGACTCTCTCCACATAAAGCATCTAAAAGATGTTGTGCCCTCGGACCATATCTTCTACATGAAGTACCTTTAGGGAACGATTTGATACAAGCAAACACACTATCGACCCTACGCTACAAGAGGAGGCTCGAAAATGTATTGCTCGGCATGGATGGGGTTTCTTGTAAGGATTAGCCTCCGGGGTTTAATGGTATCATCACAATATGGAGCAACATCGGAGGAATAACACTTTCACATTGCCGTAAAATGCCCATCCGCAACCTTGCAAAGACGCTCGATGTTGGTGTTACCGTTGTTCTCTCCTCCAAACTCACCTCCGCCACGACCCAAGGACCCCAACCCGAACCATCTTACATAGTATAACTCACCGATAAGGTTTTAAAGGTACCATTTTGAGGGTCGTTTAAGTCCTTATTTGATCACTTTGTATCCGTTATTGCTTAATATCATTCCTTTTCACTTTTAGGTCTCGTGAAGGCAAAATGTTTGGAATGGCACTTATTTGACGGAAAGGCGCGAATATATGAAGAAAATGGCCAAAGTCGAAATCAAGGCACTCACGATTCTTTGAAGTTAGAAGGCGACGGCGTCAAAAGTGCTATTGGTGGCCGTCCCAAAATTATTGTGACGGCGGTAACCCAAAACTCGTATTTTCAAGAGGCGTCTAGTGGTGAAAGAGTAGGCCGTCGCTACTCGACGGCCTAGATGCAATCCGCACGACGCCGGTCAAGAGGACGGCGTCACGGACATAAGGTGACGCCGTCGCAAGGTTAACGTGGCCAAGACGAAACCCCAATGGCGGCGACGACGGCGTCCACTAAACATAAGGTGACGCCGTCAAATTGTAATCTTATATATAGAATCCGAATTTTCGGTCTTTGTGTGGAGAGTCTTTGGAGTAAAACCTAAACCGAACCTAAGGTGTCTTGTACAAGATTTTAGGGTTTTAACCCTATCTTACATCAAGATAAGTCTTTGCTTCATTAATTCAATTATGTCTTTGATTATTTGTGTGTATGCTTGCATGTTCTCCATGTCCGCTAATTTATTTGTGTGATTGCTTAGGAAGTATGAAACTTAATTATTAAATATTGATTGGTTGTTTCTTATCTTAGTTGACTAATGATCTAGTAATGCAATAGGTCATTCGTTGTGTACTTAATGCTTGATTCATCTTTGTGAACCTTAGAGTATAATTACTGAGTGATTGTAGGCTAAACCATCCAAAGAGCGCCTTAGAGTAGGAGTCTATAATCTCTAGTGGGTTTGTAGACAAGACCCTTTGGTAAGTTCAAAGAGTTAGGAGAAACGCATACCCTACAACTTTAGACACACAACGCAACTAGGAATAAGACGTGACACTCAACCATCAATAGGAGATAATTAAGGAGTAATACAAACTAAGTAAACACATCTTTAAACTATCATACGAGCACACATTAATTAGACATAGACTCCCACAACCTTAGTTTAGATAATTAGATAATAGTAGAGTAATCGGTAGAAATACCAACCCCCAAATCCAATACCAAATTGCCTTTCCATTTTCATAAAATATAAAAGATAAAAATAATCTTCCTCAACCTTAACCTTAGCGTAGTAACTCCCTACTAGCATTCCTATTCCCCAGAGAACGATATCAATACCCGTGGCTTACCCTAATTACTACACTACAACGATTAGGTTCATTGCCTGGGGTGTTATAAAACTTGCTCAAGAAAAGGAAGTTCCTTTGACCCCGAACGACGCGTGTAGCGTTATCAAGTTTTTGCGCGCTGCCGGGAATAGAATAGCTAGTTAGTAGTCCACCTCGTTCGGGTTTCTTTGCTTGATTCCTATCAAGTAAACTTTTTCTCATTTTAGATTTCTCTTAGTCTATCCCCTTCTTCGTAACCTTTGTTCGTAACCCCATCACTTTTCATCATGAAGAATGATAACCAACCACCACTTAATAACCCAACACAAAAATTTCAATGTCACTCAAAACTCAACCTAATAACCAACACAACCGTCAAAGCCGATATGTGAGTAGAAACACCGACCTTCGTGGATTTGCGTAAAATATTCGATAGTACAATTAGGGAAGTCGTTGAGAAAGTAGTCGGCGATGCTATAGTTGGTTCGATGATTAGCGATAATCGGAAAATGGCATGATAAACAACAACGTGGATGTGGAAAATAGTGCTTACTTCAATCTTTACCCCACTAAGGAAGAGGTTGCGTACCATCAATACATAATCGATAATCCACGATCACCCATCATTAGGATATGCCCAAAGATTAGGAGAGAAATCCAGGAACCTAAAAATCCCTTGTATGATCGGATATAGGAGTGTCGACCACGCTTACATAGATACGGAATCCCCATCAACGTAATGTCATCTGCATCTACAATGACATTATGAATGAACGACTCAATATTAGGAGAGACCCTAAGTATCCGGGAGGAGTTTGCAACTTTGTGGGAAGAGTCAAGGACGTGCATGTCTTTATAGGAAATTTCACCTACCTAGTTGATTTTATGGTTCTAGAAGATGTAGGATGCGTCATTGACTATAGTTTATCCCAAGTAGTGCTAGGGAAACCGTTTGTTGAAACATCTAGAATGAGTCATAACAAGCATGATGGAACGGTTAGGTTCAAGGAAGGAACCGATGAGATCACCTATAGGATGCCTTGGAAAACAACTGAGTATGGCTACTTGTCTATTTATGATCGAGACAACATCAAAGCTTTTGAGGACAAAAGCAAGGAAGATGTTGAAAAGGTTATAAATTCATATGGGAAAGGAGGCATTATTATAAGGGTTGCTTGACTTTAGGGCCTAGGTATAGAGTCGATGAAGATTTTGTCAACATGATAGAATTCTCATTGAGGATGCGTGAGGAAACGTAGGAGCACGACTACGAGTCTAGCTACAAGACTCTTTAATAAAGAAAAGCGCTTCGTGGGAGGCAACCCATGCTTAATTGTTTGCTTGTTAGTGTCATATATCTTTTATTAATTGTTTATCCTCATGTTTAAATTTGTGAAAATGCTTTATTTTGTTTTTAACCTCGTCTTAATTGCATATAAAGGTATTTTACATAAGGGATAAGTGTAGGAGGATTACACACGTTTTCAAAAGAAACGTAAACATGAGAATAACAATTAACTAAAAGATATTTATGTTTGTTTGTTCGAGTCAAATGCTTGTATTGAGTCATAATGGGTGTTTTGCGTAAATTTT
Source organism: Chrysanthemum lavandulifolium (assembly GCA_022545495.1). NCBI lineage: Eukaryota > Viridiplantae > Streptophyta > Magnoliopsida > Asterales > Asteraceae > Chrysanthemum > Chrysanthemum lavandulifolium. Next base: position 149,263,149 of record CM040243.1, read on the forward strand.
CCAGATTCTAAAGATGTAAATTTTCCGAATTTTTTCCGAGAAAATCGCACCGGTTTTTGTCGGGATAACTTTGACGGCGTCAGATTGCAACTGACGGCGCCGTGAAGGAGTAAAACATCGATTACTTTTTCTCGTTTCGAGCTACTTGTAAATTTTGGAATTTTCCGTGTCTTAATTTTCTTAGAAATTTCAGAAACATCCATTCCAAAAGCATTATATCCTAGTTTAAATCGAGTCTTATATATTATTACCGCCGATTTTACGCGAAGGTTTCGTTTGTTTTCTTCAAGTGTGCAGTTTAGTTTGTCAAGAAGAAGTTACATAAGATTGGAAGGAGCTTTTCACGCAATAATTCTTCTTGAAAAGATTTAACCACCACTTTACACGGATCCTACCGAGCTAATCGGGGAGTATTAGTTTCTTCGTTTTAATTACCTTCTTTTATCATAACTTTGATACTTTCGGGAACATTGGGGACAATGTTCGGTTTAAATGTAGGAGGGAAAATAAAGCGGAACTTTGAAACTATGCTTATCCTTGACTATTTGCTTTGTCCAATTGTGATTGTGTAATAAACCATGAGAAAATGTCGGTTAGGGTAATTTTGGCACCAAATTTAAAATTTTTATGACATATAGGAGTGGGCCATTAGTCTTAACAAAAGCGTCTCATGGATAGGAAGTTGCATGACTAGCACAAAAACCCTTTACCACCCAAATTCCACCCAAATGTGAGGATCGCCTTAGATTAGTAGGAATTAAAGCGTTCATCTTTAATGCTTAGAGTGTGAACCGGTAGTATAATAGATTCTAGAACTTGTTTTGTGATGCATTCCGAGATCGCAAGTGAGGCTACACTTGTGTAGTTAGGAATAACTAAATGATAAGAGGCATTAGGATAACCCTTGTTTGATACACGTAATATAATTACTTCTTCCACATTGGTTGAGTAATTCCCCACCCTTTGCGTTGTACTCATCTTTAGTACACGATACCCTAGTTAACCCTCGAGCCTATCCTTTTCGCGGTTCTCGTGATGTTTCGGTTTTCCGGAATATCAATGAAGAGCATTGTTTACACCCCACCCCAAATATACACCCAAATCGCCTTAGCCTACCCTTATGCACTCACTTTTAGTGCAAATGTTTGTTATCACCCTAAACCCTTAGTTCAATTATCTAGTTGCTTGCATAAGTTGCTAAGTCGAGTCATATCCTTTGTATACAGTTTTGGGACGATTGGAATTCATGGGAAAAGTTAAAGTTTATGAAATGACGGGAAGGGAACGTTAATTCAAATTCCCTTTGTTTGCGTAATAATGTACCCCAAGTGTTTTGATCTTTTCAAATCGGGTCAAATTAGTGTTAGAGTAATAAAAACTCAAGTGTAGGGATGTGCCTATAAATCCCTAGTATTTTGATGTTATCATAGAGGATGGTAGAGTAAAAGTGTATGATTAAAAATAAAAAAAAAAAAAAAAAAAAAAAAAAAAAATACATACGGGCTACCATCCTACATCTATCTTTAAATTTATGTCTGTTTATTTCCGTTACTAAAGTTTTAGAGTGTCGAGTCTTGGCTTAGCAACGCCATTCTTCATATGCAGTTAACATAAAGATTTTTGACTTGCCACCACCAAATAGCCTATCCCACCAAACCCTTATTTCCCTACCGTAAGCCTAACGTTACAACCCTTTAAAGACCTCTTTGATAGTCTTTCCTAGGTGCTTACGCCAAAGCGATGGAGGTTTGATCTATTCTCAAGCCTATGGTAATCTATGTACTAGGACCGGTTAATGAGTGTTTATCTTCCATTTCCTATTTTGTTATGTTTCATATATACACCGAGAGAGATGTGAGTATCCAAACACCCCATGTGAGGTGCTAGTATGTAATTCCGTGCTTGTTATGACTTTGCGAGGCTTATATGTGTTGTGGACCGTTTTGAATTAATGCTTCATGACCCCTAACTTATAAATTAATTGGCTAAAGCACATTTGCTTGAGGACAAGCAAATAACAAGTGTAGGGATATTTGATAAGGTTTTAAAAGGTACCATTTTGAGGGTTGTTTAAGTCCTTATTTGATCACTTTTGTATCCGTTATTGCTTAATATCGTTCCTTTTCACTTTTAGGTCTCGTGAAGGCAAAATCTTTGAATGGCACTTATTTGACGGAAAAGGCGCGAATATATGAAGAAAATGGCCAAAGTCGAAATCAAGGCACTCACATTCTTTGAAGTTAGAAGCGACGGCGTCAAAAGCTATTGGTGCCGTCCCAAAATTATTGTGACGGCCGTAACCCAAAACTCAGATTTTCAAGAGACGCGTCTAGTGGTGAAAGAGTAGGCCGTCGCTACTCGACGGCCTAGATGCAATCCGACGACGCCGAAGATGAAGAGGACGGCGTCACGGACATAAGGTGACGCCGTCGCAAGGTTAACGTGGCCAAGACGAAACCCTAATGGCGGCGACACGGCGGCGTCACTAAACATAAGGTGGCGCCGCAATTGTAATCTTATATATAGAATCCGAATTTTTCGTCTTTGTGTGGAGAGTCTTTGGAGTAAAAACCTAAAACCGAACCTAAGGTGTCTTGTACAAGATTTTAGGGTTTTAACCCTATCTTACATCAAGATAAGTCTTTGCTTCATTAATTCAATTATGTCTTTGATTATTTGTGTGTATGCTTGCATGTTCTCCATGTCCGGCTAATTTATTTGTGTGTTTGCTTAGGAAGTATGAAACTTAATTATTAAATATTGATTGGTTGTTTCTTATCTTAGTTGACTAATGATCTAGTAATGCAATAGGTCATTCGTTGTGTACTTAATGCTTGATTCATCTTTGTGAACCTTAGAGTATAATTACCTGAGTGATTGTAGGCTAAACCATCCAAAGAGCGCCTTAGAGTAGGAGTCTATAATCTCTAGTGGGTTTGTAGACAAGACCCTTTGGTAAGTTCAAAGAGTTGGGAGAAACGATACCCTACAACTTTAGACACACAACGCAACTAGGAATAAGACGTGACACTCAACCATCAATAGGAGATAATTAAGGAGTAATACAAACTAAGTAAACACATCTTTAAACTATCATACGAGCACACATTAATTAGACATAGACTCCCACAACCTTAGTTTAGATAATTAGATAATAGTAGAGTAATCGGTAGAAATACCAACCCCCAAATCCAATACCCAAATTGTGACCTTTCCATTTTCATAAAATATAAAAGATAAAAATAATCTTCCTCAACCTTAACCTTAGCGTAGTAACTCCTACTAGCATTCCTATTCCCCAGAGAACGATATCAATACCCGTGGCTTACCCTAATTACTACACTACAACGATTAGGTTCATTTGCCTAGGGTGTTATAAAACTTGCTCAAGAAAGGAAGTTCCTTTGACCCGAACGACGCGTGTGGCGTTATCAACTACCGTTGTAATACCATCATTTCCCGGTAGCCGAGACTTCAAGATAGAATTTGGTGCAAGATTTTCTATTCTTGGATCTACATTCTTGTCTATTTTGGGCCTACATACTTGCGACGTGGAAAAGTAACAACCTAACCCATGCATCGATAGAGCCGGGTTGGGCAACCACCTAGTAAAGAATTGTTTTAACACACGAGAGTAGGCGGGCGACAACCATGAGGATAGATTTGTGGCGGTGATCGACACATTAAAACACGATTAAGAAGATCAACATCCAAAATCAACCCCCTCAGTTATGTCTCGGACTCCTTATTAGACGGCTTTGAAATGCCAACGATGTATCCACTCATGTTGTCGGACCCTTTCGAAAAACAGATAAGACCATCCAGGTGATGAAAAGCACGGCTCACAACATGTAAAGTCATATAGTCCCCACATAACCATGGACCAAAAGCCTTAAAAGTTTCTTCCAGTGTCATAAATAATCCATGGTCCGTAGAAATAGCTTCACGTAAGACACATTTACGTTCATCAGTCAGAAAGTGTATACTCTTGAGATGAGAAATTAAACGAGTAATCCCTTTATAGCCCAATTCACCATTCGGGAAGCAATGAAATCCCCGAAACGGACATGGCCAAATTCCTTCCGAAGAGGTAGAGGAGGGTGCCATTTCTTCGAATACTTTTACTTATGGTAATTAGGAATTAAAGGATGGTTTTTTTGTGTTTAAGGACTTACAAGAATTGGGTTTTTGTGTGTAGTGTTTTGCAAGATTTTAGGTAAAAAAGAATAAAATTTATGAAATTCTCTTTGTGGCATTTTGTCATTTACGTTGTGGGAATTATTGGTTTAGTAAAAATGTCACCACCTTTTCATTTATTAATTGGGAATGAAATAATGGATGGTTCGATTGTTGGAATAAAATAAAGGAGATTCGTCATTCGCGCTTTACGATTTTTATAAAAATGGGTTCTTTTGTAAAATAGGTTTTTTGGATTTACAAAAATAAAGAAAAAAGTACATGTGAACTTTTTGACAGACTCGTTGGTTGGGTTGGAGGGAAACATGCGTGTGTGAATTTAACCGGGGTCTCTCCTCTCGTAGGGTTTGAGTGGCTGGCATTTCTGAGGGGATGACCGCTTTGAAAGTCGTCTCGTACAAAGTGGCAAAACACGAGAAAGCATGTATTGAAATCAACATGTTTTATTACTTTATGCTTTGATACTTTTGATTTTCTTGCACTGAGGCGGTGGAGCTTCTCAACATATTTTAACGTGTTATGCATAGTAATGTTATGACATCTAGATCCACAAATGTTGTTTTTAAGAGAATTAGTTTTGCAATAAAAAACTAACAGTGTGACTTGTTACTTGTTTGCTTTCCAACTCTATGTAAATCCAAATTAATTCATGAAATCTAAGACATTTAATTTAATTTTTTTTATGATAGAAGTCACTATTTGTAACTAGGTATCTTCATCTTAGTATTTGTCTTTGTAAGAGATCATATAACATCTTAAAATAATAGTCAATCACTTGACAAAGATTTGTTTTAGCATGATAACTCTCCACCGAATAAAAAGTGATTCGTCATTCACTTATCAGGTAAAGGAAGAAAAAGATTTCATAGTTTGTATGTAAAAGCAAAAGGCAAAGTGTGTATACACACCAAAAGAGGTGAGATCTATGCAAAACCAATGTTATCCAAAGAACAAATGAGAAGATCTCAACCATCCAATCTTCTTTCATCCAATGCTCCACAATCCATCTGATAATAAAAAGGAAGGGCATATTAGTAAAATCACATGTTACAATAAAAGCAAAAATAATCCCAAATCCACTCATTCAACAAACCACTTTCTCTCATCAAAAAACCAAATCCAGATCTAATCTCCATCTCACGGATCTCATCCCCATCTCGCCGGATCTCATCTCCATCTCGCCATAATCAATTGAAACAACGCCGAATAATGAAACCACCGCGGATTCATTGAAGCCGCCGAATCATTGAAACCACCATCAAACCGTATTTAATCAAACCGCCGAAATAATAGAAACCACCACGGATTCATTGAAGCCACGGAATCAAACCGCCGGAATCAAATCTATTAAAACCGCCACCATCACATCAAACCGCATTTAATCACCATTGAACCACCACCGATTAACCGGAAATAATGCCGCCAAGATTTAAACTTATTTAATTGAAGTTCCAATGGATGAAAGTCAAGATAAAGATGATGTCACAATGAAACCACCGTAAATTCCTTGATTCAATTCTTGTTGTAAAATCCCAAATCCCATGGGATTCCATTGTTTACATGTTTTAGATTCAATTCTTGTTGTAAAATCCCAAATCCCATGGGATTCCGTAGTTACATGTTTTTAGATTCAAATGTTGTTGTAAAATGCCAAATCCCATGGGATTCCGTGGTTTACATGTTTTAGATTTAAATGTTGTTGTAAAATGCCAAATCCCATGGGATTCCGTGGTTTACATGTTTTAGATTCAAAAGTTGTTGTAAAATGCCAAATCCCATGGGATTCCAAAGGTTTATATGTTTTAGATTCAATTGTTGTTGAAAAATGCAAAATCCCATGGGATTCCAAAGGGTTTACATGTGATTAAATTCAATTCTTTTTAAAAAGCAAATCCCATGGGATTCAAGTGATTTATATGTGAATCTTATGTGAATCCCATGGATTTATATGTGAATCCCATGGGATTCAAAGATGAAAATATAAAGGTCTTCATTGTGAGTCCCATGGGATTTATAACAGAATCTTATGTGAATCCCATGGGATTTATATGTGAATCCCATGGGATTCGACATGAAAATATAAATCCCATGGGATTCACATGTAAATCCCATGGGATTCACATATAAATCCCATGGGATTCACATTTTTTTAAAATCTTAATCCCTTAATATTTTTCTTTTTATATGCAGATTCTATGAGATCACCAAGACCAACTTTATATGAACACACCGAGACACCGGGTGGATCGATATATTGGGAGCCTCATGTGGAAGGAATTGTTGTACCAGAAGAGGGGAAATACTATGATACTATAGAGGAAGCTATAGATATGTATAGTACCTATGTCAAGCGGAGGGTTTCAAATTAAAAAGCAGACAACGATTAACAAAACTGGAATTGTACAAGCCAAGTACATCATGTGTAACAAAGAAGGAGCTCCGAGACATATTAATGTAGACACTTTGGATCCTAAGCACGAGAAACAAAAAGAAATACAACTCTACATGTAACAGTTGTCAAGCTCATATAAGGTTAGAATTGGATATCGCTTCGAAAATACAAGCTAATTAAGTTTATTGCAAAACACAATCATATGCTTATACCAAAAGAGTATAAACATTTTACAAAAAGCAAAGAAAAATGACCGGTAGAAAAATGTTTGTTGTTAAAGCAAAGAACAAACAAAATAGGTGCAACACGGCTCACAACTTGTTAACGAGTATGAAAGGTGGATATGAATATGTACATGGGACATCTTCGATTTTAAGAATCATCGGTGGATATTAATATTTTCATAGGCGAAAGTGACGCACAAATGCTTATAAATAAAATGGAAAATGAAAGTTGTATGTGCCAAACTTTACATTTCAAAGATAAGGTAGAAGAAAGTGAGTTAGTCGCAATGTTTTGGGTGATGAAGTTGCAAAATGCAATTATAAGGAGTTCGGAGACATAGTATCTTTTGATGCAACATTCGTGAGTAATAAGTAAGTGTTTGTTTTAATATAATTTATTTTGATGAAAATCACATAAGATTCTCATTATAAATCCCATGGGATTCATATGTGAATCCCATGGGATTATACAAGGGATCACATGGTAATCAGATGGATCACAAGGGATTATATCAATCCCATGGGATTCATTTAGAAATCACATGGGATTCTCAGATGAATCCCATGGGATTCGATAAGAATCCCATGGATTCTCTCAGAATCCAATGGGATTCTCTGGGATTCTTTGAATCCCATGGATTGTTTTAAATCACATAAAGATACTTGGCAAGTAAAATTATTAAAAGACATGGATCATATAGAATCCCATGGGATTCAAGAATAACATTTGATTCTATCACTAAAACTTATGTTATTTTTAGATACAACATGGTGTTTGTACCATTTACCGTGTCGATAATCATAAAAGTGTGTCACGCTTGGTTCGGGAATGCTTTTAAAAGAAGACACCGAATCCTACACATGGCTACTAAAGGCATTCATGATCGCTTTTTCTAAAGAACCAACGATGGTGGTGACGGATCAAGACGGGCAATGAAAAGAGCCATTGAAGCCGCTTTTCACTAAATCAAAACATAGACTTTGCATGTGGCATATTCACCAAAAATTCCAAAGAAAGGTAATTTATTGAATGTTTTTATCTCAATCTCATGGGATTCTTCTCTCGAATCAAATGGGATTCTTTCTCAATCCCATGGGATTCTTTCGTAATCCCATGGGATTCATTCGTAATCCTAATCTTTGAATCTCATGGGATTCTTTTTCAATCCCATGGATTCTTTCTCGAATCCCATGGGATTCTTCTCTCGAATCTCATGGGATTCATCTCTCAATCTCATGAGATTCATCCGAACCGACGTGGTTTACATGTGTTTATCATTTTATTTACTGATTTGTAAGGAAATATACAATGAAACCGATTTCAAGAAGCGTTTAAACAAGATAATTTGGAATATGTTCATGGAACCGATGGAATTTGAAGAGAAATGGGCTAAGTTGATTGAAGATTTTGGTTTGCAAAACCACAAATGGATGACTAAAATGTTTAAACTACGAGAAATGCGGATTCCACTTATTTTATCACCTCGCCTTTGTTTGGATTGATGAGAACGACATCAAGGTCCGAGAGTGAAAACTCGTTCTTCAAAAGTTTCACAAGCCTGTGAGCGACACTAGTTAGTTTCATGATGTCCTATGAATCAAGAATGGAGAGACAACGTTATATTCAAGAACATTTGGACTTTAAAACACTAGACGCGGCTCCAAAATGTGAAACAAAGTTAGCAATTGAACGTCATGCAAAGAAAAGTTTATACTAGGACAATATTTCTACTTGTTCAAACGGAAATAAAAGAGGCATGCTGGACTTGTGCGACACAGAACTAAAAATAGACGAACGCTCGAGATTGTCATTGTTAGAGACAAAATCCAAAGAATTATAGAATCCTTAATAAGGAAGTTGCAAAAGAACTAGCGATGAAGGCTAAACAAGAGCAATGTAAATATTTGTAGACTATAAGGTATATTACTTTCTGGTATAAACTAGGATTAATCAAGTAATCCCATGGGATTCATAATCAATCCCATAGTAATCCCATGGTATTCAGTATGAATCTCATGGGATTGTCTAATAGGATTGGCTAATAATTATAGGGATTCACTGGGAATCCCATGGGATTTTTGTGAATCCCATGGGATTCTGTTTAAAATCCCATGGGATTGTCTAATGGGATTTGCTTATAATTATTGTGTTTTAAACAGGTACTGCGTAATACAGAAAATGGGTCGGTGGTGTGTAGTTGCAGACATTTTGTACGATTCGGTTTCCTATGCCGACACATATTTTGTGTTTTCAAGAATCGTGATATTAACTTCATTCCAAAACAATATATTTTGAGGCGTTGGACAAGAGATATAATACCACCTGATTTGAGAAGGAAAAGAAACAGATATGGTGAAACAAATGAAGAAATTCAAAGACTTACAAATGAGGCAACGCTTTCGTGGATGAATGTTTGTTTCGGTTGAGCAAAGACAAAGTGAAGATGGGTGCTTTTGTAGAAAAGTTAAAGACATTGAAAATGTAAGTGGAGGCCGAGGTGCCAAATCCTCCTTCAAGAAATACAGAGATGTAATTGGTGATCATTTTGCTATTTCTAACCCCGAGAAGAAAATAGTAAACAATCCAACAAAAGCAAGAAATAAAGGGAATATTTCGTATGTAACGAAATGAAAGGCGAAAGAGTGAAAGAGAAAAAGCGCTTCAAGTTAAAAAGAAACAAATGAAGCCTTGCGGACATTGTGGAGAGAAGACGAACTTGCATACAAAAACAACTTGTCCGATGAACCCAAAGGCAAGGCGAAAGGCGAAACCAACTGATGTTTGAAAAAAATTAATTTACTTATATTCCTTTTTTTTGTTAGTTCTTTTTTATTATTTTCTTGAATATATAGATTGAATATTCAGATGTTTTTTAGATGATTTCCAAAAAGAAAATTTATTTTTCATTGTTATTTATATTCTGTTTAAAAACTTGTGTGGATAATCTGAATGGATCACAATGAATCCCATGGGATTCAATACAGAATCCCATGGGATTCAATACAGAATCTCATGGGATTCACAATGAATCCTATACTTGTATTTTTCTTATTTTATTGAATATATAGATTGAATATTCAGATGTTTTTTAGATGATTTCCAAAAGAAAATTTATTTTTCTTTGTTATTTATATTCTGCTTAAAAACTTGTGTGGATAATCTGAATGGATCACAATGAATCCCATGGGATTCAATATGTAATCTCATGGATTCAATAAAGAATCTCATGGGATTCAATATGTAATCTCATGGGATTCACAATGAATTCTATACTTGTATATTCTAACAGCTTAACATTGTAAAACTCCATCATAAACCTGTTCTAACATTCTCAAATGATCTACCATCAATGCACATGCACAAGTTCCCATTCACATGATCTCGCCTACCATACCATTAACACCTAACTGGACAATTGTTCTAGCATTCAAAAAGACATAACTTCTTCAATGATTACATGCGCCACGTGCTTCCTATTCTTTATCGCTTCAAGAATAATAGTCATCTTTTCTTCGGAGGAAGTTTATCAAATTCTCGTGCTAATTCAAACATCTTCGGCATGCCGATTTACCTCGTGCAATAAAATCTTTGTCGCAAACTTGAATCGCAATTGCCTCAACATGTCTAATCAGCCGAGACTCGCAACAAGCCCACAATACCATTTTGCAATAGCTTGACAAGTGTAAGATTCCATATGCAACATTGCGAAAATACCGCAATCTCGGAAATTATTCTTCGTCCTCCACTTGAGAGTTGCGACCTTTGGCTTGGCTTTAGCAATACTAGCATGCTTTATGTGACCATACAGCTTCAGATGTTTGGCAAACAACTTTTGCTACAATATTGATTAAAAAAAAGAACATAAATATCTAGAATTATGGGAAAATGTAAATTGGTACTAAGCATGGGATTCTGTATGAGTACTATAGGATTCATTGTGAATCCTATAGGATTCTCAGATGAATCCCATGGGATTATGTATGAACTACAAAACAATGTAAAAGTAAAAATACTTACAAGAAGTTCAACCGTATCTTTATACTTTTGAGCATAAGTTGCTCCACAATCATCGTTGTCAAGTATCACCACCGCTTTTGTTAGTGAGGTCAAGACAACAACATAAAATGGCCACTTTATGAATCGGAAAAAAGCCTGCTTTAACAAAACAAAATACATAAAAAATAATGAAAAGTAAAACACAAATAAAGAATTAAAAAATAATAATATTACCAAGTCAATGCCATTGAGTGCCAAACTAGCAACATTATCTTGCAACCGAAATGAAAGTTCTTTCTCAAATTCTTCAAATTGTTCTTTAAAACAAGACAACGCTCCATCAAACATAGAAGATGTCTCAGATATGCAATTTACAATATGATGTTATGATTTCAACTTTTCTTTTAGTGTTTTTGGTAAGTCGATAAGCATATAAGACTAAAACAGTTCATTAACTAAAAAATACTTACAATACAACCAATCGGAAAAAGTGCCGTGGTCGAGAACCAACTTTTTATGACTCTCTTCATAATTCGAATTGCAGCCCAACAACAATTACGTTAGCATCGACATCCAAACTGGTGCTAACGCTTCCATATTCACACGGACCAATATATGGAAATCCTGAATTTGTTTCAAAACTTTTCACTATATGAAGAAAAAAATCATTAAAGAATCACATGGGATTCAAAAAAGAAAAATACTTGTGATTCATCGTGAATCCCATGGATTCATTATGAATCCATAGATTCATAATGAAAACCATGGGATTGATCGTGAATCCCATAGATCGATCTGTGAATCCCATGGGATTAATCACTAATCCCATAGGATTAATAATAAATCCAATGTCATTCCTTCACATTTGAATCTTATATTAAGATACTATGAAACATATATAAAAATAAACATGTAAACTTACATAGTCTCGCTTGCATGGCAAACAAACTATTCCCTAGAATGAACTCCAGCTTAGAAATTTTCGGTACAACCTTTGTCTTCTTATTCATATATGGAGAGCATAAATAAGAAGACGGCTTAACCAAACGCTTTTCATTAATGGGACTTTCATGTGAAGCACGAGTTCCCATTTTCTCAGGAGTAAGGAGACCAACGATGTTTAGTTTATTAAAAGTAAATGGCACACCTTTCCTGACCGATTCATTCTGCATAACATAAAAAGATTTAATTAAAAAGAAGTACATTTTAGGAAAAAAGTTGGAAAGCATTATTATACAAGAATATTACGTATGCATGCTCTTCTTCAACCAACTGAATCACATCTTCAACCATATCTGCATGTAGTTCAAACCATTGCGATAAATTCTCAGGTGTTGAAAGGTTTTCTTCATACTCCTGCGATCCTGGAACATCTTGCTCCTCAGGAACTGCATTACCCATCGTTGAAAATAATGAATCCATGGGATTCATAATGAATCACTTTTAAGATTAACTAAAACAAAGTTTATGGGATACACTTCTAACAAAGATTAGGCAACAAAACTTATGGGTGTCACAGATGAATCCCAAATTTAACAAAGTTAACAAAGTTATTACATAAATTCACGGTTTCAATTACAAAAGGGAACTACAACAGGCTATCGGAATTAGGGATCGGTACCAGATAGGCGTTTATCATCATCATCACCATCTCCATTATCATCATCTCCGTTATCATCATCTCCATCAAGATCTTCACCATTCAATGCGATCGATGCTTGAAAATTTGAACGACTTTTGTGTAGTTCAATGAGCTTTAAATCACCAGAATTCTAAACCACCACAACCAAAAGTTCTTCAAAACAAGTTCTTTCATTGCTTAAAACATCTAACTTTTCTTCAAGATTTTTAAGCAATTCTCGGAGAAAAAATATGAATATTAATAATGAGATAAGCACAATGAATCCCATGGGATTCAAATATGAATCACATGGATTGACAATGGATCCCATGGGATCCTAAACATGTTCACACCGAAAGAAGTATCAAGAAAATAAAACAAAGAATTAAACAAACCTTTTGTAAGAATTATCGGAAGAAGCACCAAGAAGAAACCTTCACTCTGGCACTCGGATTCGTCATAAAGCTCGACATACCAAAATATTCTTCTTTGAGCTCCATGTCCCGCCTCGTGCCATTAAGAATGACGACCATCGCTTTATTGCGGACGTGTCCGAACAATGAAGCTTCTTGTAATTTGTAGAATCTAAATACAAGAGTCAAAAAAAACAAATAACAAAAAGTGTAAGAAAGTTGCAACAAATATGTCACGTAAACATGAAAACAATTTAAGACTTGATATAAAATAAAACTTACAACAAGTAACGTGTATGGACCGTGTACTTGTTTTGAGCAATTGTCGGTGCTTTACTATTCTTAAGACAAAGAAAATATACTCGCACCAATCAATACCGTAAATATCGTTAGATTCCCGAACCCGCCTCACAACGTCCAAGTTAATTTCTCCCGCCAAGCCGTAACACATACCCATTGTGTTCAGAAGAGAGTCGAAGTTGATTTTAAAAGGAAGTCAACTTCCTTGGACTCGGTCAATTTTAAAGCAATATCGTTAACTCGACTTTCTTAAACTTCTTCGTAAAACCGACTTTTCCAAACTTCCTCAAACTCATCTCCAACGGGCCTCGGCTCTAAAGATAACAAAGATACACCTCCAACCGGAATACCCAACAAATCATGAACTTTTGAAACCGTCGCCTCGATTGACTTTTCATTTTCCAACATCAAACAACAACTCTTTTCATCAAAATTTTGAACAACGTACCTACCTAACCTTGAAGGTATGTAGTCTATATCAAATTTGTAAAATGAGCTGAAACCAATCTCCGCCAAAAACTTTTCAACATTAACAACATTAACCTTTCTGAGGCCATGGATAGCCGTATGAAGGGCAGTAGGTGCTGTCCTAGCTTGAAGAATTGGCAATTTTGAAAGATACTCTTGATGTCGTATTTCATCAGGAGTCAACTCTTTTTCTTTCTTCTTCCCTTTATTCTTGGACATCGCTTCATTCTCCTCGAATTCTTCTTTAACAAATCTTTAATCAAGGATTCTTCAACATATTCTTCAAAAGATGCTTCATAACATCGTCAGTATAACATCTTCGTGAGAATCGTCCTTCGAATCTTCAACGGACCCTTCCCTTCATTCTCTTCTTCCCTCATCCGCAGTATAATATCTTCTTCTTTATCGTAAACAAGAAAAACGCCTCTTTCTCTTTACAACAACATCCTCTTCAATATCTTCTTCTTTTCATCAGCATCTACATTAAAAAAACACAATATAAACAACTTTATAACAAAAAAAAAACACAATATTGACAGTCAATTCCATGGGATTGACTGTGAATCCCATGGAATTGACTGTGAAACCCATGGGATTCAAACAACCTAACCTTAAAATTTTAAGCTAATAATAAATTAGTTAAATGGTTCAAACCGCCTAACATTTTACTCAAACAGATAAACTTAAGCCAATAGAGATCACATAAAAACAAATTTCATGGATTTTGGACTAGTAATGAAGCTAAAAACTAACCTAGGAAAACCTAAAAAAGATATATAAGCTTAAATGGGCATAAATAGGCATACTGAATTCAATCAAACAAAAAAAGACATATCTATACCTTTTTGAACCTTGAGCTTTGGTTTCTTTGTACTCTTATCTACTTTTGATAATCCCACTTTCCGCTTCGGTTGAGTTTCTTCATGAACGGACTCTTCTCCAATGACATATCATTCACCCTAAGCTTCTTTTGCTTATCCTTTGAAATATCACTCGGCGCCTTCTCCATCTCAAAAACCGGATCAGAACCCTTGTCCTTCGACTTATCCGAACTCAAAAGATCACCTTCTGGAACTCCTTGAAGAACAGAATCAAACATCACGACCCTTGTATCCAACGGATTCGTCTCCAACGCCTTATTCTTACCAACACTCTTACCCGACCTCTTACCCTGGGATTTATATGTAAAACACTATCCTTCTCCCTGCACAACACCCACCACAATCTCCTCGCTCTCCTTCTCATGTACAACACTCATCACATTCTCCTTCTCCTTCTCAATCTCTCGTGCAACACTCAAAGACATTCTCCTTCACCTTCTCCTTCTCCTTCTCCTTCTCTTTATGCTTCTCCTTCTTCTCTTCTCCTTCTCCTTCTCCTCCTTCTCCTTCTCCTTCCTCTCATTCTTCCGTACAACACTCAAAGACATTCTCATTAGCCAAATCGAAACAACAAATAAATAATACTACGAGAATCATCCCAAGACATTCTTCATCTCCTGAACAACACTCGCCTTTCCCTGAACACCCGACACAATCTCATTCTCCTTAACAACACACGCCAACTTAGCAACATCAACAATCGATGTTTTCTTCGCCTTTTTACTCGCCTTTCCCTGAACAACCTTATTCCCTTGTTTATTCGCCTTAATATCATCATAAGGATTCCACCGACCCAACGTAACATTCCCTTGTTTCTTCGCCTTAATATCAAAAGGATTGTAACGAGACAACGGCATTGGGTTCAACATTTTACCTATATCAATTTTAAGACGAAAAGAGTAATATTAGTTTTGAGACAAATATTAGATATAAGCAACTAACAACAGCACAATCTCATCAATCACAAAGTCCTAACACTAACAAACAATACAGAAAAATACGCAACTATAAATCTGATTCCTAAAAGCTAATACAAACACTCATTCTATGTGAATCCCATGGGATTCAAAGGATAATCCCATAGGATTAATCTTACACAACCGACAATTCCATTTGCTTATCTTCTTATGTCTATCACATCCAAAAATAAGCAAAACTATAAAACTTATTTCAATTTGAGAAAAGCATAACAACTAACTATAATCCATCACAAATTTCAATCACAAAATTTCAATCATCGAAACCTATAATCCTATAACCTAGTTATCGTGATAGATCTCACCTCTTAACACAAACTATAATCCATCACAAATTTCAATAACAAAATAAGCTACTGATGTTAATTAAGCAAAAAATAATTAAAAAATGAATTTCGAGACTTACTTTTATCAGAAACGTTAGATGAACGAGGTTTTGACACTGAATCGCCTTTAGATAGGGCTATTTCATCTCGAATATCCATTTAAAATGAGTAATTACGGTTTCACGGTGGATTTGGAGGTGGTTTGATGGCGGTTTGGGGGTGGATTTGGTGGCGATTTAGGGTTTCAGTTGTATTTGGGGATCTGAATATCGAGAGGTGAGAGAGTGAGTGAATCGTGTGTGTAATTTCACGCTTTGTGTTTTGGTATAATGAGAATATGAAATTACAAAATGACCCTTTTAGTATAATTTTAGTTTCAAATGTAAATTAATCTAATCCATTGGATTCAAATGGATGGATGGTTGAGATCTAACCATTTGTTCTTTAGATAAAACTTGTTCCGTATGGAACTTTTCTCATATTCATATATTGCATTTTTATTTTGAAAGAGAAAAATATTATACTGTATTAAACATGGTCGAAGATTGTTTGAGTTACACATATAGTTACAAAACATATTTAGCTTTAAGCTTATTTAAGAGCGTATTTGGACTAACTTATTTGAGTGGCTTAAGCTTATTTACAAAATGAGTATGGGCTTATGTTTGACAACATTATTGGTTTGTGTTTGGCGGTGAGAACATGAGAACTTATGGAACTTTGAACACAAATAAGTTAGAACATAAAATAAGTCTCGCTTTGTCATGCGAGAACATGAATCATAAGCGCAGAGAACTAAAACTTTAGCCAAAAAGGTTTAAAAGCTTTAAATGAGAACTATGAATAATAAATTACATATTTACCCACAAAATATCTAATATATACCATAAAACTCATTTAATTATATCATTTTAGTAATTTTGCAATAATAAGCGCCAGTATAAATTATTCTTAAAACAGTTTAAAAAATCTAATTTCAACTTCTAACATAATAAAACATTCTCATTTCAACCCAAATTACATTTCAATTTCAAATACTGTATTTCAAATTTCAAGCCTCCGTACTTTCAAATGCAAATTTCAAATTTCAATTCATCATACCAAACATACCCATTAATGTAGGAAATATGTTAGGATTAACTTATGGTGTTTTTAAATAAACATACTACAAGTTTCAAAGACCTGTATTAATGTGGTCCTACCCACTTTTCGTACTAAAACTTTAATTCACAGAAAAGACAAGAACATTCTCTCCATATAATGAACCATATGAGACATACCAGTACTGTACCATAACATATCATACTACAATCCACTCAAATCAACACATTGCCATCTCTTTTTTTTTTCTCACTAGCGTACCATCAACAAACAAGCAAAACAACCCCTTTTTGCCCCCTTAAGTCAAGGTATGTAGCCTTCATCTTCATCCCTTTACAATACATTTGTAATTTTATGCTTATGTTTTGATTACATCTTGTAACAATGGCTAGCTACATGAAAGAAAAATGTTTTCAACTATATATTTAATCTTTTCAAATTGATCATGGTTTAGATAAAAATATTCATAGAACTTGTCTGGTTTATATGTACAGTTTATCTAAGTAAATTTCTATCGGCATTCACATCAAGTAAATAGAGTTTAGAGCTTATTTAGCAAAGTCTTGTCATCTGTATATATATTTGCATCATTTGTGTTTTAATGGAGCTATGTGACACATGTAGAGAGAACATGGAAGGCTCATGCAAAGACATTACACCTAAAGTGACAAATCAGAGTATGAAGGACATTGTCAATTATTGGCAATGGCTGATATGACTGGTACTGTACTCAGAATGTCCGGACGAGATGAATATCAAGATCTATACCTTTTATGCATGCCCATGGTGAATGCAATTGTTACAAAGCTGGCTAAGGCAATAGAATTCTGTACCAAGCCACATCTTGGGCTCCCAACTTCGGAGAGTTACCCTTATGAAAGTTACGGACAACGCATATCAAAATGGTCTGAGAAGATTATCAGATGTGTCAACGTTACAGAATTAGCAGCATAGTTAGTGTTGATGACAAGACAAAATTCAAAGAAAAGTTACTAGTGAATTTTGGTGATGGTGGTCCGTCATATCCATGTGTGGCAATTCTATCCATGGGTGAATTTAGAAAGAGTACGGTTGCACACCGTTGCGCGGTAGAGAATGACCCTTATCATCATCCCGTAGAACCTACAAGTGCTAAGCAAGCTGTCGAGTTATATGGAGAAGGGCATGCAGTCTTAATTGTGGGAATAAATACCACTTCTGAGGACACTCTAAAACACTACTGTGAGATAAAAAATACCTATGGTGAAGATTGGGGCGATAAAGGGTTTTCTAAGGTTGGGTTTGAAGTTTTCGATTCTGTGTGGGAAACTTTGACTTATTCTTTCTTCTTTGTGCATGGTCTGTTGGAAGTCTCGCAAAATTTGGTTATGAAAAATTACATGTTCTATCATTTTTTATTTATTTTGTAATGTTTTGTTTAGTTTACTTTCATAGTTTCATACAGTACTATCATGGGTTCTGTCATGAAAAACATCAATTACTACTAGGGTAAATGCAGCCCGAAGTCCAGGCTCCAGAACTTGCACCATTTTACTAAACGCAAGTACATGGAATAGATGATAGAGTTCGAAAGTTAATACAAAAGGTGTTTTTCAAATCCTCAAAATCAAAAAATGTGATCGTTTAATGCTCGGTTCTCAATTTTTTTAGTAAGAAAATTTTAAAAAATAAGAAATAAATATTTTCAGCTCAATTTAAAAAAAAATATCTTTTTCAAAATCAATCAAATCACATTTTCTTCAATCAATTTTTTTCCCCTCCTTGAGAACATAATCTTTTTATATTTACTTCATTTTCTTTACTTTAATTTATTAAGTGATACTCAAAAACATAATCTAAAAGATTAATAAAGGTATTATCCGAAGAGAAAAGATTAAAACAAAACCTAAATCCTTTGACAATTGTATCATTAACCCGCCCATATATATTACTCCATTAAACAACGACAACAAAGTAGAAAGGGCAATGCAGCCTTTTTATCGACGGCGCATCGTTGCTAAAGGCATCACATGACAAGAGAAGTTTTGAGCTTGATGACTTCCCCTAAAACCTAATAATCCGTCAAACTTTTGGATCGACACATGTCATCACTCAAGGCATTTTCGGTAAAAATCATTTATGTTAAAAAAGTTATTTTATTTAAAAGGATTTAAAATATGTTGAATTACTTTTTTCAATCGTAAAAGCTTTTAGCAACGAGTTGTGCCATCACCAAAGGTCATTACAAGTAAAATTAAATAAATAATTGTTGAAAAAAAAGTTGAAAAATTAGTTAATTAACAAAAGTAAAAAATTTAATAAATCGAAAAATCATTTTTGCAGTAAAAATGTGTTTATGTTGTAAAAATATTTAATTACGAAGACTTTAGTCATGTGTCGTCGATACTTTCGCATTTGGACTCGTGTAATTCCAAACAAGTGCCCATATATGCACTATTAATATAAAATAATAAAATAGATGATTCTACATGATTAAATAAGAAGACACTTGATTCACATGACTCAATCATTTGAATAGTCTCGAACACTGCTTATGAACATCAAGACATTCGTATTTGACTTGCGTAATTCAAAAGATATTCCTCCACATGCGCTATCAAGATCATGTAATGAAGCGAGATGATTCCACTCAATTAAATAGGAAGACACATGGTTCACATGACTTGATAACTTGAATAGTGGCGGATATGATAACACTTGCTTATAAACATTGATACATTCATATTTGACTTGCGTAATTTAAAATATGTTCTTTCGTATATGCGTTATCAATACAATATAATGAAATGCGATGATTCCTCTCGACTAAATAGGAAGACATTTGTTTCACATAACTCGATCACTTGAATAGTCTCGGATGTGATAAATTTTTCTTATGAAAATCGACACATTTCGTTTGACTTGCGTAATTCAAAATATGTTCTTGCGTATATAAGCTAACAATATTATTTAATGAAATGCGATGATTCCACTTGATTGAATATGAAGAAACTTTGTTCATATGACTTGATCATCACTTAAATAGTCTCGGATGTGACATCACTCACTTATGAACATCGATACATTCGTATTTGACTTGCGTAATTTAAAAGAAATTCTTTTGTATATGCACTAACAATATCATGTAATGAAATGTGATGATTCAACTCGATTGAATATGAAGACACTTGGTTCATATGACTTGATCATCACTTAAATAGTCCGGATATGATGTCACTTGCTTATGAACATGGATACATTCATATTTGACTTGCGTAATTCAAAAAACATTTTTCCGTATATGCACTACCAATATCATGTAATGAAATGCGATGATTCCACTCAATTGAATATGAAGACACTTGGTTCGCATGACTTGATCATCACTTAAATAGCCTCAAATGCGATAACACTTTTTTATGAACATCGATGCATTTGTATTTGATTTGTGTAATTCAAAGGATATTCTTTTGGATATTCAAATGATATTTGACTTGGTTGGTTCATATGACTCGTTCACTTAAATAGACTCGGATGTGATAATATATACTTATAAACATCGATTCTTTTATATTTGACTTGCGTAATTCAAAAGAGGTTTGTTTTATATAAATGCTATTAATATCATTTAATTATAGTCGTTTTTTGCACCTTTATGCTCACAACAAACGTGACTTACGATAAGCAAAATAAACAATTTGTGATAAAACGGTTTGCTCAAAACATTATTTATTAACTTTAAAAGTTTTAATTTTTTGAATTAGTTTATTTCTACTTTATATTTTAATTAAATACATTTAAGAGTGAATTACATAAATCGTCCTTGTGGTTTGGTCAAAATAACGGATTTTGTCCCTATACTTTTTTTCGGTGCGTTTCGTCGCGTGGTTTACAAATCTTACAGATTTTGTCCTCGTCCAAAATGTCGGTTAAGTGTTTTGCGCTTTTAGTCCTTCGTTAGTACAGTTCGTTAAGTGTTTTTCACCGTTAGTCCTTATTTTTAAAATGTAGTTTTCCCACCAGTCCTCCGTTAATAATACTTATCCTTGGATTTTTACGTTTTGTCGTTTTATCCGTTTCATTCGTTTTATCCGTTTTCCCCGTTTTCGTTTTCATCCGTTTTTACGCTTTTATCCCTTCGCCCTGCTTTTTATATACTTTAAATACATTTTTACGCTTTTATACATTTTATCCGTTTTGTCATTTTTTTATCCGATTCGACCTTTTTACATTTTATTCGTTTCGCCGCTTTTTCGTTTTGTCCGCTTTTTTTCGTTTTACCGTTGTTTTACGTTTTTATCTGCTTTTTCTTACATTTTGTCCGTTTTCTTATGTTTTGTCCGTTGTTCTTACGTTTTGTCCGTTTTAAATGCGTTTTATCGGTTTTGGTATGTTTTGTCCGTTTCAAAAATTGAATAAAAAAATATTTTTCAAATATGTTTTTTTTTTAAATATGTCCGTTTTTTCAAAATATTTGAAAAAATATTTTTATTCAAATTTTTTTGAAATTTTTATTCAATTTTTTTTAATTTGATATTTTTTTTCAATTTTTTTTCGAATATTTTTTACAATTTTTTGGAAAAATTTTAAAAACGAAGAAAAGCGGACAAAATGTAAGAAAACATAAAACAACAGGCGAAACGAAAAAAAGGGACAAAAGCGTAAAAAAGCGGCGAAAACGAATAAAATGTAAAAGCGGTCGAATTGGATTAAAATGACAATAAAGGAAAAGCGTAAAAGCAGACGAAGATATAAAAGCAGATGAAAAGGGATAAAACGTAAAAAGGCAACGAAAAAGGGGAAAGCGGATAAAAGCGGACAAAAACGTAAAAATCGGTAAACTATTAATAACGGAGGGACTAATGGGAAAAAACTACATTTTAAAAATAAGAACTAACGGTGCAAAACACTTAACGGACTGCACTAACGAAGGACTAACGACAGAAAACACTTAACGAACATTTTGGACGAGAGACAAAATCCGTAAGATTTGTAAACCGCGGGACTAAACGCGACCGAAAAAAAGTATAAGACAAAATCAGTTATTTTGGCCAAACCAGCGACGATTTATGTAATTCACTCTACATTTAATTTAACTAACTTTTGAAATTAAATAAATTCTTTTACAGCCTTTTCGTCACCAAAAGCATTACACAATTTTTTTTTTCTTTTTTTAATGTTTACCAAAATTCGTTATCCTTCGAGGCTTCTAGCAACGACATCGTTGTCGCCTAAAGTATGTAGAGGAACAAAATTGTTTTAATAGTTAATAAAATAAATAAAACAAAAAGCAAAGTTGCTTGACTTTGAACGAGCTTTTAGCGGTGACATGTCGTCACTGAAAACACATTACCATCGTCAAGAAAAGTCATGGGTGATAGGTACATATCAGTTCTTATCTTCTTTATTCATAAACACAACTTACAAACTCACATTTTTTTTTACTTACAAATTTTGACAAAGTCGCAACCACCTTAGGTAATTCAAAACATGTTGTTCCGTATATGCGTTATCATTATAATTGCGATGATGGTTATCGATTTAATAAAAAGACACTTGGTTGGTTCATATGATTCGTTCACTTGAATAGTCTTGGATGTGATAACACTTGCTTTATAAACATTGATACTTTCGTATTTCACTTGCGTAATTCAAAAGATGTATTGTATATACGCTATCTTTATAATTTAATGAAATGTGATGATTATAATCGATTGAATAAGAGGACACTTGGTTGGTTCATATGACTCATTCATTTGAACAGTTTCGGATGTGATAACACTTACTTATAAACATCGATGCTTTTGTATTTGTCTTGCGTAATTCAAAAATTGTTGTTTCGTATATATGGCTATTAATATCGTTTAAGTATCGTTGTCCATTGAACTTTTATGCCAAAGCCGGATATGGGCTTGTGTAGGCTGGGGCGTAAAATACTTGAGCGCCTCCCGAAAATATCGTATACTCGGGTTATATGTATGGTAATTAGCCCAATTTAAAGCCAATTTTATTTGGTTTACTTTTTGCTTTGCAATGGATGAATGAAGCGTGTCTTTAGAACTAAAGCGAATATATTGATGTTAACGAGAATTTTGAATTCGTTAACTCAAAATTCAAAATTAAAATCATCAATGTTTTAAGAAGTAGTCTGTTTTCATTTGGGATTTTATATTTGAAATTTCTTTTTCTTTTCTTTTTTTTTTAATTTTATTTTTATATATAGTTATAAAATCCGTGTACGCTTCGTTATTTTTAAAAAATAATTTCTAATTTGTTTATTTTATATATTTTTTTCAAATTGATCCGAACACTTTTTAATTAGTATAATTATCTTGAATATCCAAACCTTTTGTGTTAGTGTTATATAATTAAAAAATGATGCATAATATATTATTATTATTATTGTTGATCCATACACCAATTCTTTCAATCATAGTCATAACATATTCCTATAATGTCATTCACACGCATTCGCAATATTTGTTTCACAGGCTTGTCACTGGATTCACATGCATGCTATTTCTAAAATAAATCAAATTTCAAATGTCAAACTATATAATGATTTATATGAGTTGTTGAATGCATACAATTCGTGTTAATTTGCATATCACAGTAATGTGTACTTTATTTTAATATTTATAATCTCGTATAGAATTAAGAATAACATTACATGATTGATTTATTTTAATATAATTTTAATATTCTTATAATTGATAATCAAAACCAATCAATTCCTCTAAAAATAATTTAGCAAATTAAGTGTGTAAAATTGAGGATTTTTGCATATGAACTTCAATTAAAATAAGTAACAACTAATTTACAGCAAAGTAACACATGATATGGACAATTTGATCATACCTTGATTAACAGGTTGTTAGGTGCATATAATATGAATTTTTTTGTTGCCTACGTTGTTGTAGTTGTTTGTTAATTTAATTTGGGTTCTGGCATAGTTCAAGTGTTATGGGTTTCAAAAGGATCGAGTGTATGGGAAAATATTTCAGTTCCGCTTTGTTTTTTAAGTTTAAGATATGGTCGCTGAGTGTATTTTCGCTTTTATTCAACATCCAATTTCCTATTCGAAAATCAATCAATCTTTACCAAAGAATTAATTAAGAGGAGTTATTTTACATCTAAACTTTTTACTCATCTCACCATTCATCTAAAAAAAAAAATCGATAGTTGAGATCAAAATTATTTTATTATTCACATATTTTTAGAATTTAAATATCTCTAAGCCGATTAATCGTTAAGCAAAAATAATTACTGTTATCGCGACGAAGTTTAATTATCTTTCATAGGCAGGCGGACTTTAATATCTTTCGAAAAAGAAAAAAAATCGTTTGTTTATGTTTTTCGTCTTTTTCGTTTTCTTGGCCGAAATTTGCGTGAAATATCACTTATGATTTAACACTAATTTGAAAATCATGTGATATTAGTGTTAAATCACATATGATATGTAATAGTATATTTGATCTCAGTGTTAAATCGTATATGATAAATCACATATCATATATATCATATATGATTTAACACTAATATCACATGTAGATTCAAATTAGTGTTAAATCATATATTTTTTCATGCAATTTCGATAACGTAAAAGCGAAAAAAACTTTAAAAAGGTGAAAACACGAAAAATAAATTTTTGTCGAAAGTATCAAAATCTTTTGTCTATGAAAGATAATTAAATCTTCGTCGTAATATATATTTTTTTCGACGGCGATTAACGATTTGAAAGATATTACATTTGAAAAAAAGGATGAAAGTGGTTTTAATTGTTGGATTAATCTCATCCATTAGATCTAATAAAATGAATGGTGGAGATTGATCACTTTATATAAATAAGTTTTGTCGCCGATCTTAAATCTTATTCCAAAGGATGTGAACGTTTTATTGCAAAGGATGGCAAGACTATACGCCTTAGGCAAAATGCAGCACTATAGAAATAGTTAACACTTAAATCAAAATTAAAATATCAGTCCTAAGACTAACAATGAGTATCAGCAGGCGTGTGGCGCAGTGGTGAAAAGCTTGGGTTGTTAAGCGGTAGCAAGTGAGTAGTCTGGGTGGGTGACCTCACCGAAGTCCTCACTTGTGGTCACATCTTCTGTTGATATTTGCAATGAGTTTGAGCCCTTGACTAAGCCACTGGGGTTGAATCAGCAAGGTCGGGTTTTCATCCGGGACGTTACTCCGACAAGAAGGAAACTTGTGTGGAGGCGATGCAGTTTCCTCGCGACACAGAGAGCCATACATTGTGCCGTGGGCCGGTTAAGACAACATAGTGCAGTCGATGTGGTGGTTAGGGCCCCTTGATTTGAGGGGTGGTAAACCTAAAGTTGGAAAGTTCGCATCGAAAAAAAAAAAAGACTAACAATGAGTATCTACTCAAGAACAAGTGCATCATCCACATACACTAATGCAGTTGACAACACTTAATCATACAAGTTAAAATGCACAGGGCAACCGATAATGCATGTTGCACGCCACAACATAACACAAAACCATAGCCACGGGATTGAAGACATGCACATTTGGATATAATATGACTCCAAGTAGTACGTCAAAAAGAGGATGATGTGTTATGGTCCCTTAAGTCAGAAACTTCTTTGTTTTGTACCAAATTTTCATTAAACAAACTGCTACACAAACCCAAGTTTGATCCGGATAATATTTTTTTCTGAGGGAAATGGTATTTTGATTGGCTATACTTCACTATGGCCATCATAGTTGCCAAACTCTGAAAAATGAAAATCACAAGCAACATCAAGATTTACTGATAAGCAATTACTTCATATAAATTTGCCATAATAAAAAACTAATTACCTCTCGAAGCCAAATGGATTATGGTAGTCATAGCCACCCTTGGTCTTCCTACGTACCATTCCGCTAGTGTTATAGTCTTCAAGATCAGGCGAACCATCTACAGTTAGATTTACTTAAAACATCAGATGGGCTGGTGGAAACATTTAACTATTTAAGTATACATTTATACTAATAATAACAGTTGCCTTTTCTACATGATGGGCATATAGTTATACATAACCCAAACCAACGCACTCACAAGTCACAAGCAAATGGATCAAACTAATCACAAATAATATATCTACAGACTACAGACAAATGGAACTCAAAATAAGCTTTGGTTAACCTCAACTAGTCATTTGATATGGACAAAAATAAACAAACAAAAAGACCATGAACCCTTACAGTGAATTAAGAAAAACAACAAGCAACCAACCGAAGGAGTGAAAGTAACCAGTTCGATGGATATAGAAAACGAAGGGTGGATAAAGCATGACAAGAGTAACTATCCATCAGACCCAAGATAGGTGGGTTTTAGATGTTTACTTCCATTTGTTTTTCCCGCCTTAAAGTCCTCTCAATTTCATGGTCTGCTACTACTTGTTTTGTTTGTTATTGTGTTCAAGAAGTCAATGATCATAACTTGAAATGAAAATGGTATATTTCAGTGCTAAATATCATGTAAAAACATTGCCATTTATTTGTTTGCTTCTTATTGTCTTGTAGTGTTTAAATTATGGAAATATGATTATATATATTTTTTATTTGAAATTAAGAACCCAAATCCAATTCATGAATCCAAACAACAACGGTATAATTCAATCCATTGTCATTCCATTATACACCTAAACTCATACTGATTATGATTCATGGCAGCAAACCAAACACACAATGCAATCAGAGCCTAATCCTAATTCATGTGCAAACAAGTAAAGTTCATTCAAGGCACATGATGAATGCAAAATCTTTGATTAAACTCAACACCTATAAAGTTAAAAGTTTGTATATACAAAAATATGTAGAAAGCAATGGAAGACTAACCTTTGTAAGTTTCAAATGTGGGCTTTGCTCCGTTACTCGCACCTGCATGCAAGATAAGCCATTAAGGCCCAGATACGAAAAAAAGTTGTAATTATAAGACAACATGCTAATAATCAATTACCATAAGCTAGTAGGATCTGCCCACAAGCACCTTCTAAATAAAATTAAAAAAAAAATGACATTTATATGATATAATAATTTAAATGGTTGTAAGCACCGGGCGACTTTCAATCCCTTTGACTCGTTAAAACTTTTAGTTGGATTTTAAAAGTAGCCATTTGGCTCACTGGAGATAAAATCTTTAACCACTTTACAAAAATAGGTCGAAATTTGACACCTCAATGAACTGTCGCAACATCATCAGAAGAAACACTACAATGAATACGCAATTGTCGTATAGTATGAGGTGGGGCACGTTTAAATCAGCAAATCAAAAATGTGATACTCTAAATAATCACACGTACCAAATGGCTTACGATCCGTAAGAACAAACTTGCCCAGTGTTCTTGCACCATCAACAGGATTACATTCAACTTTGGTCTCATAGACTCCACGGTTCCCTTGTTCAACAGCCACTATGGTCATGTAGAAGTGATACGCCGTGGTCGTTTTATGGTATTTGCACGCCCTGAATTTGGCCTCAGTGATGTTCTTGTTAACATACTAACAACATAAATTTTTTACATGCAAGTAAAATAGTTGATAGAGAAACCTTAAAAGCTAAAACAGGTAGAAGGAATATGTAACCAAATATACAATCTGACAGGACTTGTTGAAAGCATCAACGGCAAATTCACCAACAAATCGAACGATGATATGATCATCAAAAACTGACGTTTTTTGTTCCTCATCATTCGGATATACTATTTCTGTAAGTGCAGGCTGCCACACGCATGAAGTATATAGTGATATAAGTGCCAAAAACATGTATATGTGTGTGCAGAATAATGGATCTAGGTGTATATAGATGAAAAGGAAAAGAATGATGATATACAACTGCTTCATCGAGCTCTCTAAACTTTTCCCAGGTTTTCTGATCCTCTGTATCCAACAGGACGCTGTAGATATTAGGGTAAATCCCTGAAAGAGAAAACTTACTAAGTTACCGTCCCTGAGTGAAAGACCATACACACTAAATACAGAACCGATAACCCCAAGTTGTTCGTCACATATTTATGTGTGAAAGGCTAGGAACTTGCAACTACAACAAAAGTTAAATGAAGTGTTAAACCCAACAACACATGTTTCTGCTGGTTAAAGATAGAGTTCAGCAAGCTCAAAATTTTACATGCTGAATCATACTGACCTTGCAACATCTTTATTTATTTTTTTGAGTATTAAATTTACTTAAGTAATTTGTATAAACTGGTGTAGCGTTGAGATATTAAGATACGTAAAATATATGTCTAGCATAATATCTTTGTATGACTACACCAAATGTCTCATTTGCTTCGTCCATGTTGTCATATCAAATATAGAAATGAAAAATGATTGGGAGCGCAAAACATGTGATTAATCATGCACAATAGATGTGTCGATTAATTATTGGTTGGTGAAGCGCGGTCCTCGCTGTCCCTAATAAGATGTTGACACGTATGTTTAAGCGTCTTGTTAAGCATCTGATTAAGCGATCCCAATCAATCTTCAAAATATGAATACCTTTCCTTGTATTAGTTTATAATTAAGGCCAAACAAGAACCAATAGAAATAAATAAATGAATGGCAAAAGAACGGAATTGCATACGAGGTCCCTTCTTAGTTTTTTCCTTTTTGGCGATGGGTCTACGCTTGTTAGGTGGCGGACACTTTCTGGCCACAAGGTTACTGGTGGTTTTTGGGTTGCTACAAACTGTTTGAGTACAAAGAACTGTTTTAATACAAAAAATATATCAACATAAACTTAATTGATGGCCTAAAAAGCTAAACAATTTAATATGGTTTACAAGAACTAAAGCTCATATTAATATTTATTATTAAAAAAATTAAGGTTTTGTTAATTTAAATAAGGGGAAAAAAAACCTCCTATTAATTCTACTAAGAGAGAAAAAAAAGCTCATATTGATTTATTTTATAAAGTTCAAATCATAACATAAAGGCATGAAACATACTATTTCCAGTCAGATGGAATATCGCCAAGCAGTTTGTGGAAACGAGCAACAATGCGAATCTGGCCCTCAACACAACGCAAATCCGATATAACATCCTTGTTGTCCTTGTTCGTCTTCAAATGCTTTCTGAGAGCAAGTGCTTCCTGAATGAACACATACAGATCCCCAGGAATTTCGGATGCATGCCCTATCAACCGAGCAACAAAGAAAGTTAATGATGTGGCCAATTTGTTGTTTATACGTTTTAGCACAAGGTAACATCAATTAGGAAATGGCTGAAAGACTAGAAATGCATACCAGGTTCCTTCACAGTCTTACTTGCAGTTACGGTATTCTCATCACCATGAGAATCAAGACCTAACTTGGCAAACTTGCGGATGTCGTCCTCAACCTAGAGAAATGAACAAATAAATTAATAAGAAATCAACAAACAACAGTTTATTCATTATAAAAAACCGAACCAAGAAAATTGTTTAAAGGGGAACAGAACATGTGATTTTTAATGCTATCAAATATAATCAATGCTACAGTGACTCGGTGAGCACTAAGCTTTCTGTGTTAGTTAATCTGAACAAGCCCAAAGTCGATTTAAAACCAGGTTTTAAAACTATAATAATCCATCAATTAGTTGAAATAATGACGTACTCATACTCTGAGTCTCATCATCACTACTACAAAACAAGCTTTTAGACCCCTTTATTTAGACCTCTAAAAAACGCAGGTCTAAATGTTGATTTTCCCCACCAAAAGGTATTTAGACCGGTGCAAATAAGAAACACGGTCTATATGTAATTTGCTCATTTAGACCGGTTACTATGTAAAACACCGGTCTAAAAATCATATTTAGACCGGTTCCTTTAATATACACCGGTCTAAATAATCCGAACTATTTAGACCGGTTCCTTTCATATACACCGGTCTAAATAATATTTGAAAAAAGTGTCCCAACGGCTACAAAACCAGATCTCCTATTTCATACCAACACAACTTCAACTTGCATTTAATACACTCGAAAATGTCATTAATTTTCTTATAATTACCATACTTTTCCACATTAACTACAATTAAAAGGTATGTATCACTTCTTATACATTTATATTAATACTAACTAGATTTTTATGATTATTTATGTAAACTTTTTCATAAAAATGTTATACTTATAAAAATCACTAATTGCGTGTTTATGAATATAAATTTGTTATTGTGTATAAATGAAAGCTAACATGAATATTTTTCTATATTTATAGGAATGCTTGCTTAAATCGTATTTATATGATATCCGAAATGTAGGTTCATTGACCGTGGAAGTAAGGTATGTTCTAAAATAATTACGAAAACAATTATTTTATGCAACATTCCCGTTATTAGTTTAATTCCCGTTAGTTTAATTCCCGTCCGAAAACAATCGTTCTTAATGCAATTCATGAGCCGTTAGTTTAATTCCCGCCCGAAAATAACTTAATAGAGGTTAATTTCGGATTGTCCCCATTTGAAACTGCTTTTTGAATAATTTGTCTCATTTAGGATGTGATTGTGTATTATCGTATTGAGTGTAATTTAAGATGGATCGTAGTATATGGATGTACGAGATAGAACGTGTTAGCATCGAATACTTGGAGCATTTGTCTCATTTCCTAAAAGTTGTCAAGATGATCGGGTGAAGAGAGGAAAATCAATAATTCATTGTCCTTGTAGAAATTGTTTAAATTGGGAATGTTTTCCGATTTGAAAACTATTAAAAGTCATCTTATAGAAAAAGGGTTTATGCAAAGGTATACTTGTTGGGATTTTCATGGAGAAGTCAAAGCTAAAAGTAACACGTCTGTTTCCAATTGTAATGTCGAACATAACAACGAGTCATACAATAATGATCGTTTAAATGAGATGTTACATAATTTGGAAGATAATGTTACTGAAAAAAATCAAAAACAATTTCAACAATTGCTTGTCGACTCAGAAACACCGTTGTATGAAGGTTGTGAGGATTTTACCAAACTATCTGCTGTTTATAGACTCATGAACATTAAAGCAGTTACTGGTTTGAGTGACACGGGTTTCACAACTCTACTAGAAGCGTTACATGAAATGTTCCCAAAAGCCAAGTTGCCTGTTTCAACATACCAAGCAAAAAAATTGATGTGCCCGATGGGAATGGAAATCGAAAAAATAGATGCATGTCCAAAAGATTGTATGTTGTATAGAGATAACGACAAGGACCTACATGCATGTCGGATTTGTGGTAAATCAAGGTACAAACGAAAAAAAGATACACCACTTAACCCCGACGTGACTAAGAATGGCCCACCTGCTAAAATATTGTGGTATTTTCCTGTAAAACCAAGATTGGAACGATTATTTTCAAATGAAGAGGATGCAAAGTTGTTACGTTGGCATGTCAAGAGCGTAAAGAGATGAAAAAATGAGACACGTAGCTGATTCCATTCAATGGAGGAACATCGATAATGAGTTTAAAGAGGAATTTGGATATGAGATTAGAAATATACGCTTTGGACTTAGTTCAGATGGAATCAATCCTTTCGGAAACATGAGTAGTCGTCATAGCACTTGGCCGGTTCTTTTATGCATATACAATCTTCCACCATGGCTATGTATGAAACGAAAATACATCATGATGTCATTGCTAATACAAGGTCCTAAACAACCAGGCAACGATATTGACATTTATTTGAGACCGTTAATTAATGACATGAAAGACCTATGGAGTGAGGGCATAAAAGTGTATGATGCGTACAAGAAATAGACTTTCCAATTGTGAGCCATGATTTTTTGCACTATTAGTGATTTTCCTGCTTATGGAAATTTGTCGGGATACAAAACGAAATGGAAAATGGCATGTCATGTATGTCAAGATCACACTCACTCAATTTGGTTGTCTAATTGTAAGAAAACAGTATATATGGGGCATCAAGATCACTTCAAGAGGATCACCCATACCGTAAAAAGAAAGTTGTTTGATAATAGCGTTGAAGATAAAAAGCTACCACCACCATTAAATGGGAGGCTACATTCTCCCAGTGGAAGATATCCATGTTGTGTTTGGAAAAGGGAAAGAAGGCACTTCAACTTCAAAAGATAGTATTTGGAAAAAGAAATCTGTATTTTGGGAATTACCGTATTGGGAGCGCTTGCAAGTTCGACATTGCCTTGATGTTATGCATATCGAGAAAAACGTGTGTGAAAGCTTGATAGGATTATTGTTGAACATTCCCGGGAAGACAAAAGATGGTATTAAGGTTCGAAAGGACATGGAAGCCATGCAAATAAGACCAGAGCTTGCTCCTAAAGAGATTGTTGGGAAGACTAGTACATATCTGCCACCAGCTTGTTATACCATGTCTAAGGCCGAGAAAACCAAATTTTGCCAATGTTTGAGTGGAGTTAAGGTTCCATCTGGGTATTCGGCTAACATAAAAAAGTTGGTGTCAATGCAAGACTTGAAGTTGTTTGGTATGAAGTCTCATGATTGCCATGTCTTAATGACGCAGATGATTCCCATCGCAATTCGTGGAATACTACCAAATCGCATCCGACACACAATAACAAAGTTGTGTTTGTTTTTTAACATGATTCATTCGAAGGTGATTGATCCCGAATTGTTAGATCAATGGCAGCGTGATATTATCTTAACTCTTTGCCAACTCGAGATGTACTTTCCACCTTCCTTCTTTGATGTCATGGTTCATTTGGTATCTCATATTGTTGGTGAAATTAAGACTTGTGGGCCTGTTTTCCTGCGATACATGTATCCATTTGAGAGATACATGGGAATCTTAAAGGTTATGTTAGGAACCGATCTCGACCGAGAGGTAGTATTATTGAAGGATATGCTCTTGAGGAGGTGATTGATTATTATCTGATTATTTGAATGGTGTGAAAAAGTTGGCATTCCACAAAGTCGACATGAGGGTAGGCTTGGGGAAGGTACAATCGGGCGCCAAAGTATCGCCGGATCTAGAAGATTTACACAAGGCACATTTCACGATCCTACAACACATGACATGTATTGCACCATACATATACGAGCACAAGTCACTTTTGAAACAACAAAACAATCAAAAGGGCCAGGTTTGGTTGGCTAACAAGCATAATAACACATTTTCACAATGGTTCAAAAATAAAGTAAGGAGTACACTTTCAAATGTAGACAAAGTCGTGGCAGATTTGGGATTTGGGCCAATACGGGTTGTCAAATATCAAGGGTATGTAATTAACGGATATACGTTTTACACCAAAGAACAAGATGATAAAAGTACATTACAAAATAGCGGAGTCACCTTAATAGCATCAACGACAGAAGTATCCACGGTGAATCGTGAAGAAAGATCAAAGAACGCCAAAAAAGTTTATTATGGTGTCATTCAAGAAATATGGGAATTGCATTATAATTCAACCGTTATACCCTTGTTCAAATGTAAATGGGTCGACAATGAAAAAGGTGTTGATGTTAATGAAGATGGTTTCACTACTGACAATCTCTCCACAAACGGCTATAAATCTGAACCGTTCATTTTAGCAAAATTAGCCACTCAAGTATTTTATGCTGAAGACCCAAATGATCAAAGATTGCACGTTGTCCTATATAGTAAACGACGCATAGTTGGTGTTGAAAGTGTTGTGGACGAGGATGAATATGATCAATTTGATGAGTTTCCCCCATTTAGCCTTGGTATTACACCCTCACGGGATGTTCTTGATGATACTACTTACTTAAGATCTGACCACAATGAAGGATTAGAAGTTTGATGAATCCTGCACATCCAGAAGGTACCAAATACAAAACATCAAATAATTTTCATCAACTTATTTATTATGCATTTCACTAAATATAATGCGTCTTTTTTTTGGCAGGCACAACATATTGAAATATACATGTTTAAACTAATTCTGGATGTTTACGTTAACATTCAAAGTTGTTATGTAGCTTGTTTCTTGTATTTGCAGGTTTTTATGAAGTCCAAAGGTTCGAGTGTAAGATTTATAGAAGTCTAAGGAGCTCTATTTCTTGAAGGCTAAAGTGATCATCTCAATCAGTTTTTATCTGAAATTTGTATCTCTCAAATAGTTAGTTAGGGTTTGTAAACGCAATATTATTTTCTTTCGTGTAATTGTAAAGACTCTTATGCTATGAACAAAGGGGTGGTTGGTTGTGTTCATAGCTAAAAAAGTATGTTTTCTAAAATGTTATTGATTGGTTTTATTGATTGTAAAGACTCTTTAGCTACTTCTTGTATGAATTATTCAAGTTTTTTAGCAATGTTTAAAATCCGGGTTGATCCGATCGGTTGAATCGAAAACCGGCTCGAAAACTGAGTCGACAAAGAACCCGAGTTTCAAAACATTGTTTTTTATTATATTTTTGCTATCGTAATCATTCAAGTATTTGAAACTACGTTTATTATTATGACACTTTTTAACGCGATAAATATAAATTTATGTTATGTTTTAATAATATCCTTATCCTATATATTGCAAAACAAATTTAGTAAAAAAAATTTATATGGGTCAAAATGAATTATTTTGCTAAGACTCAAACACGGGAAACGAAAATATTTTCGTCCCAAATCCCAAACAAAATATTAAATCGCAAATCTCAATATCCTATCACCAAAACACCCATAACACAAAACAAACCATACCACACCGCATCACCATCTCTATCACTATCACCATCACAAAACCCTATCTCTACCGCATACCACAACCATCACCATCTCTACCGCATACCACGACTATCACCATCTCTATCTGAAATGGTACTGTGTTTATTAGTCAATTAGGGTTGCTTATTATTTAATTATGTTGCTTAGTATTTAATTAGGTTGCTTATTATTTTATTAGGGTTGCTTATTATTTAATTAGATTGCTTATTAGTATTTTATTAGGGTTGCTTATTATTTAATTTTCATGAAATGGTATTGTGTTTATTAGTCAAATTTGTAGCTTTTTCTTCAAACCATCCATGTGGATAAAATCTGTTAAGATGGGTGTTTGATTTACAAACCGTGTATAAAACAAGATTTAAAAATGTTTATTTTGTTTTGTGTAGTGTTAAAATTTGTTAAGACGGGTGTTTGTTTGTTTACTAAGTTGAGTCAGGACAACTCAGTGAGTCAACTAACTGAGTCGGGTCGTTTTGTTGTGCTACTTGCTTGTTTTGAGGTCGTTGTTGTTTACTTGGTGTAGGGATAGCTTTTACTTGTTATCGTTATTGTTGTGTTTAGTTAGATGTTAGATTGATGGATGTAAGATTATATATTTATCCGGTTTTGATCTCGACTTGTGTTTGGATTTGCTCATTTATTTAGTTTTGATCATTTTAGTTATGAATATGTGATGTACTATTGATGTGTTGATATTGCTGTGATGTTTGATTTTCTGTTGTGAATGGTATTCGGATTATGGTGGCAAAACCCTCACAGGGTTGCATTGTTTGACGCTCGTTATCATAACCAAGTATCCTACATCACGTATTCTTTCATAAACGCAAATCCAAACACTTTCTAAGTAGTCGTTGATTAAATAATGAACCTCGGCGATTAAAATAGTATATGCACATCAGTTTCATTTAGCTTAGCAGATATTGTCAATAGTTCGTGGGGGAGTTAGTTTTGACATGTGAACATTGGTCTTTTGTGCAATGGTCATCGCTAGTTGTCTGTGGGAGTTAGTTTACTCTTGCATTATGAAACAAATTGGATAATAGAATTAGTTTTGTTACTTGTTTGTGGGGGTCGGGCCGGACGGGACAAGTTCATTTTAACAAATTTAGGTCAATAGACAAAAAGAAAACATAATATCGCTAATTATTAATGCTCAAGGGTTGTTTTCATCTTTTCATGTGCCTGCTTTCTTTTCATGTGCTGCTTTCTTTCAACTGATTTTGTGACAATATAGATACTTCATTTTATGACCAACTGTGTAACATAATCATGTTGTTTTTCTTTCAGGATGACAATGAACTTGCATTGGTTGAACCATCTAAACAAAGAGGAGAGGACCAAGCGGACCCAAGACTAAACCTACTCAACCATTTAATGTGGAGTTCGACGATGAAGGCCATGCCATAGGTAAACACAAAATGACTGGGCAACATACGTTGGTAGTGTGACAAGACTGCGGATATCTATTCTTGAAGATGATTGGGGCAAAATAGAAGATGACCGAGAAAGATGCTTTATGGGAGGTTATTAAGGTATAGTGTTTTAAGACTTTAATTGCATTTTCGGTTTGAAATATATGTATTATCATCTAATAAGTAAGCTTTACTTTCATATCAAACAGAGTACTTTGATCTCACAAGACAATGATCACAAATTATCAACACTTAAGCAATGCAATTTTGCATGGAAGAGCTTTAAGACACAACTCGAGACAAATTCATGATACCCAATAAAAACCTTATGAAAATAAGAAATACTCTTTCACAGAGCCGGAAAATTGGGATAAATTCTGTCGAAAACATCGGTCAGCAGACAAAATGGTTTGTTAACTCTATTTTGTATCAAAACGACTATAATAGTTTTTAGTAATTTTCTAATTTGCCCTTTACACTTTTTGAAGAAAAGCGAGCCATTGGAAAGGCATATGCTAAGCTTCAAAAGAATTATGCACATCTAGGAAGATCGGGGTATCGTGGAATGGAGGTTGATTTGTCAAAAGTGAATATCGATGAAGAACTGAAGAAAGAAATCATGGATATTACTTGTGAGCGCAAAAGATGGATCCTTGCTAGGATAACTTGTCCGGACATGGAAGAAATATTCAGAGAATTGGTAAAACTTTTAAGATTGTTTCAACTTTAATATTATTGTTTTCTATTGATCGCAATTTTATGAATAAATTGTTCTTAAATTTGCATCTACACGTAGACGTAGATAAAACATGGTCCAAGGACTGATTCCGAAGGAAAAAAGAGCAGACCCTTTGATTGTGGTGCTAAGACCTGAGCATGGGGTCGCACACGGACTGTGGGGAACGGTATAGGTTTTAGGAAAGACATAGTAGGGTATAAACAAACAAAGAAAAGGAAGAGAAGAACTAAAGAAATAGAAGCGATAGTGGATAGGAAATTGGCTCAAAGAGACGCTGAAAGAGATGCTGAAAGAGACGCTGAAAGAGATGCGGCAAGAGATGCTGCAAGAGATGCTGAAAGAGATGCTGCAAGAGACGCTGCGAGGGACGCTGAACTAGTTGCTGAAGGAGACATGGAAAGAGAAGCAAGCAATGAGGAAGATTACGAAGAAGAAAGCAAAGCAGTTGTGAGTCGACAACCGTTGTCCACCAAGACAGAGAAAAACTAAAAGATATAAAGGTAAATATTTACTTCCGGTGTCATTTTAGGGTATTTTATATATATATCGATAGGTCATATTGAACAACTATATTATGAATAAGCTATAGTAATATTGTGACTTTTGTGATTTTTGTCCAACGAGCTTGACATCATAAGTCATATTGTCCGACTTATAAACAATTTCACATGGTATATATAGTTGTAACTTATAACAGACTAATTAGAAAATTTTCTGTTAGTAATCATGGTGGTTGCATCTGTTAAAATCTTGATTTTTGTTCTATTCATTTTATAAAGTATTATTAGTATATTGAAACAAGTAATGAATCTTTGTAAGTAATCATGGTGGTTGCATCTTTCCTCTGTACCAATCGGTTTTGAATATTCAAAATTATTTGAACCACCTTATTCTACACATTAGGAATCTTTGTTTGTGTGTTTCATGTGACATTCTGCAATTATTTTTACCTTGTCTTCAAGCTAGACTGTAGGACCATTTCGGATGGCCTCTATTATGCGATTTAGAACAACCAATCAAATAGTCGATACTGACTTAGTGAAGCTTGTTTTAGTTTTACAGCTGTACTATGTATGTTAAGGCGAATCCTCATTTCTCGTGGTCTTTTATCTTTGTATGAATTGTAGGAGCCCAAATCATGTGTGCTGTTCTCACCTCACACCGAGGATATGACTCGATAGCACGTGGGATGGTTTATCCAATTGGTGATGGTACCATACATGGAGGACCGCTTATACCCTAATACATGAAGGTGTCCATAGATTCTTTTGTTCCAGCTTTTGGAGATACTAAGCTTCCGGTGTTGTCGAAATCGGACACCATTACTGTGTTAAAACAGTCGGTTGGAAGCTTTCTTCAGTGGCCACGCTGTAGAATTTCTCGCATTTTGGTATGGTAAACTCAAACCTTTTTACGTGATATCCGTATTAGTACTGTACTTATTAATTGCTTGTTAATAGGAGAATACCCGACTTCTAAAGATAAAGCTTCACAGAGAAAAGAAGCAGCAACGTTGCAGCCTACATTGGCCACACCAATCGTGTAAGCAAAACAAGTTGCTTTGCATTTTAAGTTTTCATTAGCCCATATAGTTTTCTGGTAGCTTTTGTTTCATAGTTTGATGTGTTAACCTTGTAACAGGTGGCTCAAGAAACAATGCCATTGTTGCCGACTCTACAAACACCGGCATTATTGGAGACCCAACAAACACAAGTATCGTCGGCGGTGGAGGATGCTAGAAAAGCTAAAGAAAAGCGACTTGATAAGTTTGAACATGAACTTTTAGGAAACAACAATGTGTGAAAGAGGCCTATGTTCGTTGGACTACCCGTGACGATGATACTGCTGACCACATTTTGAAGTTCTTGGCGGGATGATTGCGTGGTATGAAGATAGATTTCATGTTTCAATTTCTACCGACGACGCCTTGAGTTTATGGAAATTAGAAGGGCTAAATAGTAGCATTTTATTATCTTCGAGTGGTAAGTACATTAACACTCTTATGCACATTTTCACATTATTCAACATTTTCGTATGTGCTCAAATGTCTTGTAATATTTCAGGGCCTATGCAAAATGTTGCGTCAAGAAATCATAACCGATCGGGGTTTTGAACCCTTATTCGATTGAAGGAACTTATGTCTTCAACCTGGTTCGGTGTTAAAGATTACCTGACACGCACATTAAGCGTCTCGACTCGATTTTATGCTAGCACCTTATGCTCGGAGTACGATATACTACTTAAGCTCTAAATAAACGTTTATGTGTTGATTGTCTTTGCTAACGGGTTGATTTCACTTTACTAGGGACCATTGGGTCTTGTTTGTTATATGTCCAAAACAACGCACCGGTACATCTTGGATTCAAAAATAAGAGGCAAACAAAGACGGAGCGCACTTACTGGTTAACAAGCCATTTGCAAGAGTAATTCTATTTTTGTGTAACTGTTTAAAGATTTTCATTTGTTTTACAATACTAACACATGGTTAATCTACTTTTCAGTGTTCTTTGGTAGCTATACATGGACAATGGT
This sequence comes from Chrysanthemum lavandulifolium, assembly GCA_022545495.1. Lineage (NCBI taxonomy): Eukaryota > Viridiplantae > Streptophyta > Magnoliopsida > Asterales > Asteraceae > Chrysanthemum > Chrysanthemum lavandulifolium. The sequence goes on from CM040243.1 coordinate 149,302,346, forward strand.
TAAGGTAACTTACTTAATTTAATATTTTTTTCACCGTATGTTAGCTAGACACCCGCCTAAATGGTCACTGTATTGGCATTGCCTCAAATCACATAATAAAAACTTATATAATCTACCTTATGCGTAAATAGAACTGCCATAAGAATATGATAGATGTTTCCTGTGAGGACATAATCGTGAGTTTTAACTAAAAGCGATTTGAATAATTGTCAGTCTTAGTTTCACTCTTAATGATCTTGGTTATTATTTGATTTTGAATGCGGATTCCATATCATTTCCTGAGGACACCAATAGCATTGTGGTCGGAGCAGATATTGGAAAGTTTCATAGAATTCGAAAGTTGTATGGACTGATACTTGAATTAATAGAATCACGGTGAGAGATAAAAAGAATTGCGGAAATCTTTATATATTAACATTTCGCTTTAACAAACTGATTATGTTCGGATGACTATAACCAATCTTACGGTGTAGCTTAATTAAGTTAAAAGCTTCAACCATAGGTAGCTAGAAAGTTGGAAGTAAAGCGGTGGGAGTATACTATGTGTGAGTCGTTTGCGCATACTGAGAAACTGTCTTTGTTGACTTAACAAATAGATATTAGCAATCATGGTACTAGTATATCCTCATAGTTGATCATCTGCCGTAGTTAATTAAGTTAAGTTGATATGCTACTATGAATATTGTAATTATGATTAATAGCTATTTTGATTCATTATTAGTTTGATAGTTAATAACCACCATCAGCAAGGATTCTGGGAGACGTTTGTCAAAACAAATTAGGGTCTGTTTGGATTAGGCGCGCACTTAGGTTGTGGCATCAAATTAGGGGCTGTTTGGATTAGGCGTGAACTTAGGCCTGCTTTATGACACAAAACTGAGCTCGACACATATCTGCTGCAACAGATTGTTTTATTGTAACAACTTGAATAGGAATAAGCACATCCAAACATTATTTTTATTGATTGTTCTGTTTACGATTGTGTGAATCTTGAATATGACATAGTTAGTTTCAAGTCACACTTCCAGACACCCCTAACTTCTCATTGTGATATGTAGTGCAATCAACAACAACGCGACTGGATGCCGTTATTATGTCATGAAATGGATGTACGACTTTGTGAACACTCATCGCCTTCACTTCCTTCAACAAGTATGTATCCATGACCTTTTTTTTTAACGCTTTCTATATTGTTAATATATGTGTAAGTATTTTTATGCATGTCTCTTTACATATAGATCCCATGGACTAGTCGACGCTAGCTTGATGAAAAAGATATCGATCAAACCGTGGAGCAGTGGCATATAATGTGTCCTATTTGATTATGGATGAAGTGCTTGCTTTTAGAATGGGGATAAGTGCTTATTAGATACAGATTATCAGCTCTCGTTTTGCTAATTTAGAGGTTGTTTGGATTTATCTTTTGTTTAAATGATGTTAGGATTTATGTTTAACTAAGACAATGTATGGATTTCCATTTAAATTAGAAGTTACTTCCTGGATTTTGCTTATTAGAGTATCGGGTAATAGTATTTGCTTATTGTTGTGAAAAAGCTGCTTAATATGTGACAAAAACATCTCCAGGTTCTGTAAATCAGTGCTTAATTAGAAGGTGCTAATAACTGAACATTTAGACCGGTTGGAAACCGGTCTAAAAGCTACTAATGTCAAAAAGTAAAAAAATTTATTTAGACCGGTGGAATACACAAATAAACCGGTTGATAAACCGGTCTAAAAAGCAACTTTCAGTCCCAAAAAAAATTATTTAGACCGGTGGAAATAGTTTTTAAACCGGTTACAAACCGGTCTAAAAACTAATTTTTTAAACCGGTGCGTCACCCGGTCTAAATGACTATTACCCTTTTAGACCTCCCCCCATTTAAACCCCCCGTGTAACCGGTTTAAAAAGGGTTTATGACCGGTTTAAAAGCTAGTTTTTGTGGTAGTGCTATTGTCTGTGTCCTTAGTTAGTTACGGGTAAACTTCGATACATTTTAATAGATAATCATTTTTGTAGTGAACTTTACCCCATGATGATACACACAAAAGAAAAGGTTACAAGCTAGTATCTTAAAAGAAAAAAAAAATAGTTTGGTACACAACAAAGGTTATGAAGTAATAAGTTAATACATTTTGGACCATTAGCCGGGGGTGATTGTTTAAACCTTATTTGTGGGTTTATGAGCTTTATGTGTTTTCGGCTTATGTTTCATAAGCCCTATTCTTTTTTTCTTTTTCTTTTTTTGGCTTATTTTGGGACTTATGAGCTTATGTAAGTTTATTACGTCATTACAAATTTATATAAGCTCACAATTTAAAAAAAAAAAAAAAAAAAAAAAAAAAAAAAAAAGCTCATAAGGCTATAAATAAAGTTAAGCAAACACCCCTAACTAATCTAAACACTCCCTTATTATTTATCAATATCTTTACCATCAACAACAAGAAGAAGAAAACATCATTTGTTATGATTAGAACAATAATAAATAGTAGTATAAAGAAGCATTCTTACATTGTGTGATGAAACATCCTCCTCCTTGGTGTATGGTGGACAACATTCTTTACTGTAACAAACAAATATACAAAATTTAATATAAAATCAAATACCAAAAAACAAAACAGCGAGACAGGGATACAAAGTACCGCTCCTGCGAGTGCGACCCATGGCCAATCCTAATCCCAAAAGGGGTAATCTAATCTTGCACCCCATGTATTCCTTCCCATGCACTCTAATAGATCGTCGTTGGTCGAATCGTTACCAACGATGATTGGATTTTTTTTTTTCTATGTATTATTATTTTTATTTAATTGTGTAATGTTTAGAGTATATGTATAGTGTATTTATTTGTGTAATGTTTTTATATGTATAGTGTATTTAATTGTGTAGTGTTTTTATATGATATTTATTTTACGTTATTTTTTTTATAAATATTTTATAAACTTTTTTATAAACTTTTTTTTATAAATATTTTATAAACTTTTTTTATAAATTTTTTATAAACTTTTTTTTAAACTTTTATGTACAGTTTATCTAAGTAAATTTCTATCGGCATTCACATCAAGTAAATAGAGTTTAGAGCTTATTTAGCAAAGTCTTGTCATCTGTATATATATTTGCATCATTTGTGTTTTAATGGAGCTATGTGACACATGTAGAGAGAACATGGAAGGCTCATGCAAAGACATTACACCTAAAGTGACAAATCAGAAGTATGAAGGACATTGTCAATTATTGGCAATGGCTGATATGACTGGTACTGTACTCAGAATGTCCGGACGAGATGAATATCAAGATCTATACCTTTTATGCATGCCCATGGTGAATGCAATTGTTACAAAGCTGGCTAAGGCAATAGAATTCTGTACCAAGCCACATCTTGGGCTCCCAACTTCGGAGAGTTACCCTTATGAAAGTTACGGACAACGCATATCAAAATGGTCTGAGAAGATTATCAGATGTGTCAACGTTACAGAATTAGCAGCATAGTTAGTGTTGATGACAAGACAAAATTCAAAGAAAAGTTACTAGTGAATTTTGGTGATGGTGGTCCGTCATATCCATGTGTGGCAATTCTATCCATGGGTGAATTTAGAAAAGTACGGTTGCACACCGTTGCGCTGTAGAGAATGACCCTTATCATCATCCCGTAGAACCTACAAGTGCTAAGCAAGCTGTCGAGTTATATGGAGAAGGGCATGCAGTCTTAATTGTGGGAATAAATACCACTTCTGAGGACACTCTAAAACACTACTGTGAGATAAAAATACCTATGGTGAAGATTGGGGCGATAAAGGGTTTTCTAAGGTTGGGTTTGAAGTTTTCGATTCTGTGTGGGAAACTTTGACTTATTCTTTCTTCTTTGTGCATGGTCTGTTGGAAGTCTCGCAAAATTTGGTTATGAAAAATTACATGTTCTATCATTTTTTATTTATTTTGTAATGTTTTGTTTAGTTTTACTTTCATAGTTTCATACGAGTACTATCATGGGTTCTGTCATGAAAAAACATCAATTACTACTAGGGTAAATGCAGCCCGAAGTCCAGGCTCCAGAACTTGCACCATTTTACTAAACGCAAGTACATGGAATAGATGATAGAGTTCGAAAGTTAATACAAAAGGTGTTTTTCAAATCCTCAAAATCAAAAAATGTGATCGTTTAATGCTCGGTTCTCAATTTTTTTAGTAAGAAAATTTTAAAAATAAGAAATAAATATTTTCAGCTCAATTTAAAAAAAAATATCTTTTTCAAAATCAATCAAATCACATTTTCTTCAATCAATTTTTTTCCCCTCCTTGAGAACATAATCTTTTTATATTTACTTCATTTTCTTTACTTTAATTTATTAAGTGATACTCAAAAACATAATCTAAAAGATTAATAAAGGTATTATCCGAAAGAGAAAAGATTAAAACAAAACCTAAATCCCTTTGACAATTGTATCATTAACCCGGCCCATATATATTACTCCATTAAACAACGACAACAAAGTAGAAAGGGCAATGCAGCCTTTTTATCGACGGCGATCGTTGCTAAAGGCATCACATGACAAGAGAAGTTTTGAGCTTGATGACTTCCCTAAAACCTAATAATCCGTCAAACTTTTGGATCGACACATGTCATCACTCAAGGCATTTTCCGGTAAAAATCATTTATGTTAAAAAAAGTTATTTTATTTAAAAGGATTTAAAATATGTTGAATTACTTTTTTCAATCGTAAAAGCTTTTAGCAACGAGTTGTGCCATCACCAAAGGTCATTACAAGTAAAATTAAATAAATAATTGTTGAAAAAAAAAGTTGAAAAATTAGTTAATTAACAAAAGTAAAAAATTTAATAAATCGAAAAAATCTTTTTTGCAGTAAAAATGTGTTTATGTTGTAAAAATATTTAATTACGAAGACTTTAGTCATGTGTCGTCGATACTTTCGCATTTGGACTCGTGTAATTCCAAACAAGTGCCCCATATATGCACTATTAATATAAAATAATAAAAATAGATGATTCTACACGATTAAATAAGAAGACACTTGATTCACATGACTCAATCATTTGAATAGTCTCGAACACTTGCTTATGAACATCAAGACATTCGTATTTGACTTGCGTAATTCAAAAGATATTCCTCCCTGTATGCGCTATCAAGATCATGTAATGAAACGAGATGATTCCACTCAATTAAATAGGAAGACACATGGTTCACATGACTTGATAACTTGAATAGTGGCGGATATGATAACACTTGCTTATAAACATTAATACATTCATATTTGACTTGCGTAATTTAAAATATGTTCTTTCGTATATGCGTTATCAATACAATATAATGAAATGCGATGATTCCTCTCGACTAAATAGGAAGACATTTGTTTCACATAACTCGATCACTTGAATAGTCTCGGATGTGATAAATTTTTCTTATGAAAATCGACACATTTCGTTTGACTTATGTAATTCAAAATATGTTCTTGCGTATATAAGCTAACAATATTATTTAATGAAATCGATGATTCCACTTGATTGAATATGAAGAAACTTTGTTCATATGACTTGATCATCACTTAAATAGTCTCGGATGTGACATCACTCACTTATGAACATCGATACATTCGTATTTGACTTGCGTAATTTAAAGAAATTCTTTTGTATATGCACTAACAATATCATGTAATGAAATGTGATGATTCAACTCGATTGAATATGAAGACACTTGGTTCATATGACTTGATCATCACTTAAATAGTCCGGATATGATGTCACTTGCTTATGAACATGGATACATTCATATTTGACTTATGTAATTCAAAAACATTTTTCCGTATATGCACCGCCAATATCATGTAATGAAATGCGATGATTCCACTCAATTGAATATGAAGACACTTGGTTCGCGTGACTTGATCATCACTTAAATAGCCTCAAATGCGATAACACTTTTTTATGAACATCGATGCATTTGTATTTGATTTGTGTAATTCAAAGGATATTCTTTTGGATATTCAAATGATATTTGACTTGGTTGGTTCATATGACTCGTTCACTTAAATAGACTCGGATGTGATAATATATACTTATAAACATCGATTCTTTTATATTTGACTTATGTAATTCAAAAGAGGTTTGTTTTATATAAATGCTATTAATATCATTTAATTATAGTCGTTTTTTGCACCTTTATGCTCACAACAAACGTGACTTACGATAAGCAAAATAAACAATTTGTGATAAAACGGTTTGCTCAAAACATTATTTATTAACTTTAAAAGTTTTAATTTTTTGAATTAGTTTATTTCTACTTTATATTTTAATTAAATACATTTAAGAGTGAATTACATAAATCGTCCTTGTGGTTTGGTCAAAATAACGGATTTTGTCCCTATACTTTTTTTTCAGTGCGTTTCGTCCCTGTGGTTTACAAATCTTACGGATTTTGTCCCTCGTCCAAAAATGTCCGTTAAGTGTTTTGCGCTGTTAGTCCTTCGTTAGTACAGTTCGTTAAGTGTTTTTCACCGTTAGTCCTTATTTTTTAAAATGTAGTTTTTCCCAATTAGTCCCTCCGTTAATAATACTTATCGCCCGATTTTTACGTTTTGTCCGTTTTATCCGTTTCATTCGCTTTTATCCGTTTTCCCCGTTTTCGTTTTTCATCCGTTTTACGTTTTATCCCTTTTAAATGCTTTTATATGCTTTAAATGCTTTTTACGCTTTTGTCCGTTTTATCCGTTTTTGTCTGCTTTTTATCCGATTTCAACCGTTTTTACATTTTATTCGTTTCCGCAGTTTTTACGTTTTGTCCGTTTTTTTTCGTTTTCGTTGTTTTACGTTTTGTACATTTTCTTACATTTTGTCCGTTTTTCTTATGTTTTGTCATTGTTCTTACGTTTTGTCCGTTTTAAATGCGTTTTATCGGTTTTGGTATGTTTTGTCCGTTTCAAAAAATTGAATAAAAAATATTTTTCAAATATGTTTTTTTTTTTAAATATGTCCGTTTTTTCAAAATATTTGAAAAAATATTTTTGTTCAAATTTTTTTGAAATTTTTATTCAATTTTTTTTTAATTTGATATTTTTTTTTCGAAATATTTTTTACAATTTTTTTGGAAAAATTTTAAAAGCGAAAAAAACGGACAAAATGTAAGAAAACATAAAACAACGGCGAAAACGAAAAAAAGGACAAAACGTAAAAAACGCAAAACGAATAAAATGTAAAAAGCGGTCGAAATTGGATTAAAAGCAGACAATAAAGGAAAAGCGTAAACCAGACGAAAGCATATAAGCAGGCGAAAAGGGATAAAACGTAAAAAGACGAAAACGAAAAAAAGGGGAAAACGGATAAAACGGACAAAACGTAAAAATCGGTAAAACTATTAATAACGGAGGACTAATTGGAAAAACTACATTTTAAAAATAAGAACTAACGGTGCAAAACACTTAACGGACTGCACTAACGAAGGACTAACACGCAAAACACTTAACGAACATTTTGGACGAGAGACAAAATCCGTAAGATTTATGCCGCAGGGACTAAACGCACTGAAAAAAAAGTATAAGGACAAAATCCGTTATTTTGACCAAACCACAAGGACGATTTATGTAATTCACTCTACATTTAATTTAACTAACTTTTTGAAATTAAATAAATTCTTTTTACAGCCTTTTTCGTCACCAAAAGCATTACACAATTTTTTTTTTTTTTCTTTTAATGTTTACCAAAATTCGTTATCCCTTCGAGGCTTCTAGCAACGACATCGTTGTCGCCTAAAGTATGTAGAGGAACAAAATTGTTTTAATAGTTAATAAAATAAATAAAACAAAAAAGCAAAGTTGCTTGACTTTGAACGAGCTTTTAGCGGTGACATGTCGTCACTGAAAAACACATTACCATCGTCAAGAAAAGTCATGGGTGATAGGTACATATCAGTTCTTATCTTCTTTATTCATAAACACAACTTACAAACTCACATTTTTTTTTACTTACAAATTTTGACAAAGTCGCAACCACCTTAGGTAATTCAAAACATGTTGTTCCGTATATGCGTTATCATTATAATTGCGATGATGGTTATCGATTTAATAAAAAGACACTTGGTTGGTTCATATGATTCGTTCACTTGAATAGTCTTGGATGTGATAACACTTGCTTTATAAACATTGATACTTTCGTATTTCACTTGCGTAATTCAAAAGATGTATTGTATATACGCTATCTTTATAATTTAATGAAATGTGATGATTATAATCGATTGAATAAGAGGACACTTGGTTGGTTCATATATGACTCATTCATTTGAGCAGTTTGGATGTGATAACACTTACTTATAAACATCGATGCTTTTGTATTTGTCTTGCGTAATTCAAAAATTGTTGTTTCGTATATATGGCTATTAATATCGTTTAAGTATCGTTGTCCATTGAACTTTTATGCCAAAGCCGGATATGGGCTTGTGTAGGCTGGGGCGTAAAATACTTGAGGCGCCTCCCGAAAAATATCGTATACTCAGGTTATATGTATGGTAATTAGCCCAATTTAAAGCCAATTTTATTTGGTTTACTTTTTGCTTTGCAATGGATGAATGAAGCGTGTCTTTAGAACTAAAAGCGAATATATTGATGTTAACCGAGAATTTTGAATTCTCGTTAACTCCAAAATTCAAAAATTAAAATCATCAATGTTTTAAGAAGTAGTCTGTTTTCATTTGGGATTTTATATTTGAAATTTCTTTTTCTTTTCTTTTTTTTTTAATTTTATTTTTATATATAGTTATAAAATCCAGGTATGCTGACTTCGTTATTTTTAAAAATAATTTCTAATTTGTTTATTTTATATATTTTTCAAATTGATCCGAACACTTTTTAATTAGTATAATTATCTTGAATATCCAAACCTTTTGTGTTAGTGTTATATAATTAAAAAATGATGCATAATATATTATTATTATTATTGTTGATCCATACACCAATTCTTTCAATCATAGTCATAACATATTCCTATAATGTCATTCACACGCATTCGCAATATTTGTTTCACAGGCTTGTCACTGGATTCACATGCATGCTATTTCTAAAAATAAATCAGAATTTCAAATGTCAAACTATATAATGATTTATATGAGTTGTTGAATGCATACAATTCGTGTTAATTTGCATATCACAGTAATGTGTACTTTATTTTAATATTTATAATCTCGTATAGAATTAAGAATAACATTACATGATTGATTTATTTTAATATAATTTTAATATTCTTATAATTGATAATCAAAACCAATCAATTCCTCTAAAAATAATTTAGCAAATTAAGTGTGTAAAATTGAGGATTTTTGCATATGAACTTCAATTAAAATAAGTAACAACTAATTTACAGCAAAGTAACACATGATATGGACAATTTGATCATACCTTGATTAACAGGTTGTTAGGTGCATATAATATGAATTTTTTTGTTGCCTACGTTGTTGTAGTTGTTTGTTAATTTAATTTGGGTTCTGGCATAGTTCAAGTGTTATGGGTTTCAAAAGGATCGAGTGTATGGGAAAAATATTTCAGTTCCGCTTTGTTTTTTTAAGTTTAAGATATGGTCGCTGAGTGTATTTTCGCTTTTATTCAACATCCAATTTCCTATTCGAAAATCAATCAATCTTTACCAAAGAATTAATTAAGAGGAGAGTTATTTTACATACTAAACTTTTTTTACTCATCTCCACCATTCATCTAAAAAAAAAATCAATAGTTGAGATCAAAATTATTTTATTATTCCACATATTTTTAAATTTAAATATCTCTTAAACCGTTAATCGTTAAGCAAAAATAATTACACTATCATGACGAAGATTTAATTATCTTTTATGGCCAGGCTGACTTTAATATCTTTCGAAAAAGAAAAAAAATCGTTTGTTTATGTTTTTCGTCTTTTTCGTTTTCTTGAAACCGAAATTTCGTGAAATATCGACTTATGATTTAACACTAATTTGAAAATCACACGTGATATTAGTGTTAAATCGCATATGATATGTAATAGTATATTTGATCTAGTGTTAAATCATATATGATAAATCACATATCATATATATATCGTATATGATTTAACACTAATATCACATGTGGTATTCAAATTAGTGTTAATCATATATGATTTTTTTCACGCAAATTTCAAGAACGTAAAAAGCGAAAAAAAACTTTAAAAAAGGTGAAAACACGAAAAATAAATTTTTGTCGAAAGATATCAAATCTTGTCATAGAAAGATAATTAAATCTTCGTCAGAATAATATATTTTTTTCGCTTGACGATTAACGGTTTGAAAGATATTTACATTTGAAAAAAAATGATGAAAGTGGTTTTTTAATTGTTGGATTAATCTCATCCATTAGATCTAATAAAAATGAATGGTGGAGATTGATCCCTTTATATGTAAATAAGTTTTTGTCCTCGATCTTAAATCTTATTCCAAAGGATGTGAACGTTTTATTGCAAAGGATGGCAAGACTATACGCCTTAGGCAAAATGCAGCACTATAGAAATAGTTAACACTTAAATCAAAATTAAAATATCAGTCCTAAGACTAACAATGAGTATTTACTCAAGAACAAGTGCATCATCCACATACACTAATGCAGTTGACAACACTTAATCATACAAGTTAAAATGCACAGGGCAACCGATAATGCATGTTGCACGCCACAACATAACACAAAACCATAGCCACGGGATTGAAGACATGCACATTTGGATATAATATGACTCCAAGTAGTACGTCAAAAAGAGGATGATGTGTTATGGTCCCTTAAGTCAGAAACTTCTTTGTTTTGTACCAAATTTTCATTAAACAAACTGCTACACAAACCCAAGTTTGATCCGGATAATATTTTTTTCTGAGGGAAATGGTATTTTGATTGGCTATACTTCACTATGGCCATCATAGTTGCCAAACTCTGAAAAATGAAAATCACAAGCAACATCAAGATTTACTGATAAGCAATTACTTCATATAAATTTGCCATAATAAAAAACTAATTACCTCTCGAAGCCAAATGGATTATGGTAGTCATAGCCACCCTTGGTCTTCCTACGTACCATTCCGCTAGTGTTATAGTCTTCAAGATCAGGCGAACCATCTACAGTTAGATTTACTTAAAACATCAGATGGGCTGGTGGAAACATTTAACTATTTAAGTATACATTTATACTAATAATAACAGTTGCCTTTTCTACATGACGGGCATATAGTTATACATAACCCAAACCAACGCACTCACAAGTCACAACAAATGGATCAAACTAATCACAAATAATATATCTACAGACTACAGACAAATGGAACTCAAAATAAGCTTTGGTTAACCTCAACTAGTCATTTGATATGGACAAAAATAAACAAACAAAAAGACCATGAACCCTTACAGTAAATTAAGAAAAACAACAAGCAACCAACCGAAGGAGTGAAAGTAACCAGTTCGATGGATATAGAAAACGAAGGGTGGATAAAGCATGACAAGAGTAACTATCCATCAGACCCAAGATAGGTGGGTTTTAGATGTTTACTTCCATTTGTTTTCCGCCTTAAAGTCCTCTCAATTTCATGGTCTGCTACTACTTGTTTTGTTTGTTATTGTGTTCAAGAAGTCAATGATCATAACTTGAAACGAAAATGGTATATTTCAGTGCTAAATATCATGTAAAAACATTGCCATTTATTTGTTTGCTTCTTATTGTCTTGTAGTGTTTAAATTATGGAAATATGATTATATATATTTTTTATTTGAAATTAAGAACCCAAATCCAATTCATGAATTCAAACAACAACGGTATAATTCAATCCAATTGTCATTCCATTATACACCTAAACTCATACTGATTATGCAATCAGAGCCTAATCCTAATTCATGTGCAAACAAGTAAAGTTCATTCAAGGCACATGATGAATGCAAAATCTTTGATTAAACTCAACACCTATAAAGTTAAAAGTTTGTATATACAAAAATATGTAGAAAGCAATGGAAGACTAACCTTTGTAAGTTTCAAATGTGGGCTTTGCTCCGTTACTCGCACCTGCATGCAAGATAAGCCATTAAGGCCCAGATACGAAAAAAAGTTGTACTTATAAGACAACATGCTAATAATCAATTACCATAAGCTAGTAGGATCTGCCCACAAGCACCTTCTAAATAAAATTAAAAAAAAAATAACATTTATATAATATAATAATTTAAATGGTTGTAAGCACCGGGCGACTTTCAATCCCTTTGACTCGTTAAAACTTTTAGTTGGATTTTAAAAAGTATCCATTTGGCTCACTGGAGATAAAATCTTTAACCACTTTACAAAAATAGGTCGAAATTTGACACCTCAATGAACTGTCGCAACATCATCAGAAGAAACACTACAATGAATACGCAATTGTCGTATAGTATGAGGTGGGGCACGTTTAAATCAGCAAATAAAAAATGTGATACTCTAAATAATCACACGTACCAAATGGCTTACGATCCGTAAGAACAAACTTGCCCAGTGTTCTTGCACCGTCAACAGGATTACATTCAACTTTGGTCTCATAGACTCCACGGTTCCCTTGTTCAACAGCCACTATGGTCATGTAGAAGTGATACGCCGTGGTCGTTTTATGGTATTTGCACGCCCTGAATTTGGCCTCAGTGATGTTCTTGTCTTTGTTCTTGTTAACATACTAACAACATAAATTTTTTACATGTAAGTAAAATAGTTGATAGAGAAACCTTAAAAGCTAAAACAGGTAGAAGGAATATGTAACCAAATATACAATCTGACAGGACTTGTTGAAAGCATCAACGGCAAATTCACCAATAAATCGAACGATGATATGATCATCATTAACTGACATTTTTTTTTCCTCATCATTCGGATATACTATTTCTGTAAGTGCAGGCTGCCACACGCATGAAGTATATAGTGATATAAGTGCCAAAAACATGTATATGTGTGTGCAGAATAATGGATCTAGGTGTATATAGATGAAAAGGAAAAGAATGATGATATACAACTGCTTCATCGAGCTCTCTAAACTTTTCCCAGGTTTTCTGATCCTCTGTATCCAACAGGACGCTGTAGATATTAGGGTAAATCCCTGAAAGAAAACTTACTAAGTTACCGTCCCTGAGTGAAAGACCATACACACTAAATACAGAACCGATAACCCCAAGTTTTTCGTCACATATTTATGTGTGAAAGGCTAGGAACTTGCAACTACAACAAAAGTTAAATGAAGTGTTAAGCCCAACAACACATGTTTCTGCTGGTTAAAGATAGAGTTCAGCAAGCTCAAAATTTTACATGCTGAATCATACTGACCTTGCAACATCTTTATTTATTTTTTTGAGTATTAAATTTACTTAAGTAATTTGTATAAACTGGTGTAGCGTTGAGATATTAAGATACGTAAAATATATGTCTAGCATAATATCTTTGTATGACTACACCAAATGTCTCATTTGCTTCGTCCATGTTGTCATATCAAATATAGAAATATGAATACCTTTCCTTGTATTAGTTTATAATTAAGGCCAAACAAGAACCAATAGAAATAAATAAATAAATAAATGAATGGCAAAAGAACGGAATTGCATACGAGGTCCCTTCTTAGTTTTTTCCTTTTTGGCGATGGGTCTACGCTTGTTAGGTGGCGGACACTTTCTGGCCACAAGGTTACTGGCGGTTTCTGGGTTGCTACAAGAAAAGGGTAATGCTGTTTGAGTACAAAGAACTGTTTTAATACAAAAAATATATCAACATAAACTTAATTGATGGCCTAAAAAGCTAAACAATTTAATATGGTTTACAAGAACTAAAGCTCATATTAATATTTATTATTAAAAAAATTAAGGTTTTGTTAATTTAAATAAGGGGAAAAAAAACCTCCTATTAATTCTACTAAGAGAGAAAAAAAGCTCATATTGATTTATTTTATAAAGTTCAAATCATAACATAAAGGCATGAAACATACTATTTCCAGTCAGATGGAATATCGCCAAGCAGTTTGTGGAAACGAGCAACAATGCGAATCTGGCCCTCAACACAACGCAAATCCGATATAACATCCTTGTTGTCCTTGTTCGTCTTCAAATGCTTTCTGAGAGCAAGTGCTTCCTGAATGAACACATACTGATCCCCAGTAATTTCGGATGCATGCCCTATCAACCGAGCAACAAAGAAAGTTAATGATGTGGCCAATGTGTTGTTTATACGTTTTAGCACAAGGTAACATCAATTAGGAAATGGCTGAAAGACTAGAAATGCATACCAGGTTCCTTCACAGTCTTACTTGCAGTTACGGTATTCTCATCACCATGAGAATCAAGACCTAACTTGGCAAACTTGCAGATGTCGTCCTCAACCTAGAGAAATGAACAAATAAATTAATAAGAAATCAACAAACAACAGTTTAAACTTCTATTCTTATTCATTATAAAAAACCGAACCAAGAAAATTGTTTAAAGGGGAACAGAACATGTGATTTTTAATGCTATCAAATATAATCAATGCTACAGTGACTCGGTGAGCACTAAGCTTTCTGTGTTACTTAATCTGAACAAGCCCAAAGTCGATTTAAAACCAGGTTTTAAAACTATAATAATCCATCAATTAGTTGAAATAATGACGTACTCAGTACTCTGAGTCTCATCATCCTAGCTCATTTCTCATTAGCCTGGTCCTTTTAACTTCAAGTTGGCATTGAATTCAAAATATTGTTGCTTTAAGCTCAGCAAACCTGTTATGTTTTATACTCTGGAAAAAAAATTCTTGTAAACCAGCAAAATAGGTACAAAGGTTATCCAACAAAATCAAACTTTTACTGTAAAAGTGATAAACAATCCTTTAGATAAGTAACGGCAGATGAACTCATTTTTGATCTTTCAAATAACATATCCAAACCCCCGAAACCACTCTTCAAAAGTTAACATTTAAGGGATATGTAGATTAGCTTATTTTCCCGGCTTATGGGCTTATTAGTTAAAAGCTCATGAATCACTTTATTCAGCTTATGTCATATATAAGTCCATAATTTCATTTCACCCTGATAAGCAATACAAAATAGGGATAATAGTCGGAAAACGTATCCAACTTGACACTCGTAATTTAACCTATTGTCTGTGTCCTTAGTTAGTTACGGGTAAACTTGATACATTTTAATAGATAATCATTTTGTAGTGAACTTTACCCCATGATGATACACACAAAGAAAAGGTTACAAGCTAGTATCTTAAAAGAAAAAAATAGTTTGGTACACAACAAAGGTTATGAAGTAATAAGTTAATACATTTTGGACCATTAGCCGGGGTGATTGTTTAAACCTTATTTGTGGGTTTATGAGCTTTATGTGTTTTCGGCTTATGTTTCATAAGCCCTATTCTTTTTCTTTTTTTTTTTGGCTTATTTTGGGACTTATGAGCTTATGTAAGTTTATTACGTCATTACAAACTTATATAAGCTCACAATTTAAAAAAAAAAAAAAAAAAAAAAAAAAGCTCAAAAGGCTTTAAATAAAGTTAAACAAACACCCTAACTAATCTAAACACTCCTTATTATTTATCAATATCTTTACCATCAACAACAAGAAGAAGAAAACATCATTTGTTATGATTAGAACAATAATAAATAGTAGTATCAAGAAGCATTCTTACATTGTGTGATGAAACATCCTCCTCCTTGGTGTATGGTGGACAACATTCTTTACTGTAACAAACAAATATACAAAATTTAATATAAAATCAAATACCAAAAACAAAACAGCGAGACAGGGATACAAAGTACCGGCTCCTGCGAGTGCGACCCATGGCCAATCCTAATCCAAAATTACCAACGAAGGTTTGGTAAATTGGTATATAACTTTCAAAAGTTTTTTTTTTTTTTTTTTAGTGGACAATAGGAATGTATGTCCCGTTTTTTAGATACGTTCTACGTTATAGAATAGCAATTTTTTTATAACTGTTTTAATTTGGTACATGAATAACGTACTAAATTAGAACACGTACTAAATTAGAACATTTATTGAAAGAAAATTGATATTCTATTTTAAACAAAGTTAAAAAAAGTACACGTATTAAAATATAACACATTGAGAAAATACATTGCTACTATAAAACTATAAAAAAATACACGTACAAAAACGAGATACTTTAAAAAATATATTACTATTCTACGACTTAATTCTATTTTTTAAAACAAAAAGATGAAAAACTAGAAAATTAATATAAAATTTGATATTTAAACAATATAGCGACCTTTAAAAGTGATATTTGAATAGAATTATTTATTTAAAAAAATCACTAAACTTAAAACAATCAATTTAATATTAAAATTTAAAAAATAAACGTGTTATGTTTACACTTTTAAAAATATATATATATTTTATATTATCCATCTTAAATAAGGAAGGTTTAAAATCTGAAAATATTTCTTCGCCATAAAATGAGTCATTAGATTAATCTTGGTCACATTCTTGGATTCCTTCTAGTATAAATTTATAGGTGGGGATCTTTTCATTAAGCTTCTACACGGTACTTGTCCAAGCCAAGATTTTCAAGATCGGGATCATCCCGCGTGATCGTTTTCGTCTTTCTTGAAGATCGTGATCGGAATCTTAAGATCCTACTACAATAGTATTTCTTAATACTTTTGTAATATCATACAAATCTATAAATTATTATACATTATAAACACAAAATACTATGAATGTTTCATAAAAATGTTGTTCTAAATTATGATTATGAAATGTTTAAAAAGATTAACATGTTGTTTTTTGAATTCTACAAAAAAACATCTCATAAATTTGTAGTTTTTTAGTTTGTAATCCGAGAAAAGTAAGATCGGATCGGATTAGATCCTGAGATCGTATGTCAAGATCGGAATCCTATAAAATCTTAAGCTTGCAAAGATTCTATGTAGGATCCGGATCGTTTTTGTTTACGTAAGATCAGGATCGGGATCCTGACAACTATGGTCCAAGCGTCTAAAATTCTAGTAAGATATACATAAATGTGGGTATATCCATGTGAATTGGGTGGAATGCCTTTTAACATCAGTCATTGTTTAGGAATAGCTCGGGTAATTCTTCTGGGCTAGTGGAGCACCAACTGGAGTGAGCCTAGTGGGGCATCAACCAGAGTGAGCAAGAGCTGAGACTCGAACCCTTGATCTTTTATTCACAAAATTTCTCCAGTGTGCTCATGGATTTTTCGGATGTGGGTACCAACTGAGCCAAGGCCTTTTTGGTGTAAATGTGGGTATATATAATTTATGAGAATTGATTGGCACACTCTCATTTGTTATTTGCACTCAAATATACAAATTGATAAAGTAGCATATAATAAATGTACAACTGCTGAATGCACAAATTATAATGTGCAAATAAGAAATTGAAGTGTGCAAATCATTAGCCATAATTTATAAGTGTTGACATACATGCCTAATAAAAAAAATCTAACAATAAACCTAATCAATTTATCTATTGACAAGTGTTAAACACATACTCTCTCTCCTCATTTGTCACCAGCCAATTTTTTAAATTCACCGATCACATCTTTAGGTTTAACTTTAAGTCCATTTTTTAGGCATACAATTCTTTTTCCATAATTTATAATTGAGAAACAATGTGTCTACAAAATGTTTACAAATAAACTTTCACAAAATGAGTTGTTCATGTTAGAATAATGAATCATGTTTTGCCGAGTTTTCCTTTTTATATCCTGTGCATACTTATTTATCATTTTATTTAGTAGACTATTATACACACAACGTCGTATAATCAGCTATATCTCTTCGCACACACCTCCATTCTTCCCAAAAATTACACCTTCTTCATTGTTGTCTCATTCCTATCATGATAACACCTGACTCGCCCGTTTTCCTACACACCAGATTTTGACCAAACGAACATGAAGAAACTGGGATTAGTTGCAAGTGACGGTCATGTTTTTTATTGGAGCATTTCTCGATTTGTGCGTGTCAACCATTTGCAGGGGCCATGCTAATCTTCTCTGTATCGTTCCAATTTTATCGGATGTCCCCGAAGAGATAAGTGAGGGTCATGTGATAAAGAAACAGGACACCTTACTCATAAAAACATCTAATGAAAAATTAAATATAGTACTCGTGCTTTTTGTTCCTATGAATATGTGTTTATTTGCTCAAAAATCAATTAATCATATTCATTTACATACAAGTTTATTTAACTTCAAATTTTCCCATATTACTTCATTATGTTTTTCAAATGCATTCGTAAACGATACACAATATTATCTAGAAACACAAACCCAAATGTTTTAAAGGTAAACGTAAGAGTTCAAAGAAACCACAAAGCTTAGACAGTTCATATTTGACTTTGAATTTCTTGATGGTTACCCGAGCGATATTTTTAAGTCACTAAGTTAGTACAGTAATCTGAACGTGATAACTTCAAATAATCCTGACTTTTAAGTGTCAATTTCCCCCGATAATGCTTGTATTTTAAATCATTTATATGGATTTACGCTTGCATTCCTTTATATTTCACTTTCAGGTAAATTATGAGCATTGGAGCCTAAGAGAAGCGGATTTGGAGATTTTCAAACGATTTATGATAGTATGCCAAATGTGAAGAAGCTACGGCGTAACTCATTCTCTCACATTACGCCGTAGCCAGTGTTTTGACTCAGAAGACCAACTTAACTGCAATTACGGCGTAACTCCCAACTAAGGTTACGTCGTAATCATGTAGGTCAAGAAATATTTTGGGCCTCCATTAACTACGCCGTAACTCCTCACAAGCATTACGCCATAGTCTACCCAAAAGAGTTATGTATTGAAGATACGACGTAACCTTTCCCAAGTGTTATGTAGTAACACTTAACGAGAGTTTTATTTGGAGGATTATTGAAGTTCTGGCGTAACTCTCAACTCAGTTATGCCGAATGGCGATCGTGCCTATAAATACAAGCCCTAATTTCTGCATTTCAAATCATTCACTCACAACTCAAAGTCAGAGAACGTGAAGAGGGCTCCAAAGGTAGATCATTCGGAGCATACAGAGCCATATCCAAGGGAGGAATCACTCCATATCGATAAGGATTAGCGATCATTTCTATCCTTTACTTTCGATTCTTGTCTTTCATTATGTTAAACATCGAATTCATTGTTTCTTTTAATATGATCGGCTAAGCACCTTTGGTGCTAGCCTAGTTATGATTCCTTGAATGTATTGTTTATGTTTTCATGCTTCCATATAATTGTTTCTAGTGTATGCATGCATAGTTTGTTGGTAGTTACCCTAGCTTCGGTAGTTTTGACATGCGGTCGTATCTAGTTGCTTAGGAGAATAGACCAACTGACCCTAAGTAGTTAGGTAGAGTTGGGAAGGGTAAGAATTGACCAACTGACGACCCTTCCTCGTTTGTGCGAACTGACCAAATGATCACCGGTCGTCCGGATGAACTTAAAAAGTTAGGGATGAGTGTCTAAGATGCTAGCGCCCGGGCACTCATTATTTCGAATCTTACATGTAGGGTACTTAATGACTTGGCTTAGGCGACTAGAAACCACTCGACTCCCAAGGAGTAAACCTTTGACATCGGGTAGGAGCCTTTGTTGATAGGTTAGGACGAATTGACCAAATGTTGTCCTAGCGACTTAAACCCCCACTTGAATCAGTTGGAAGTAATAAAACATGAACATTACACGATAGGATGAGTAATTAGGTTAGCACACTTTCCCTCTATTGATCACAACCTCTATTTATTTCTCGCATTTATTTCTTGTTTATTAGTTAATTAATCATTTCAACCTCAAACCAGTTAAAACTAGTGACACATAGACTTAATTAGAATCCGCTCACATAGCTCTTGGGACGACCTCGATTTTAACGATTACTACACTACATACGACCGGATACACTGCCCGTGAGTGCATAAGGTGGACCATAGGTAAACGAGACAATTATAAATATTAAAACCTGGTCAGAAATCCTGCATCAAGTTTTTGGCGCTTGTTGCTGAGGAGTTATATTAGGATTTTGTTAAGTCTCTTTTTTTTTTTTTTTTTTTTTTGTTAAATTTTTGTTTTCTCACGATCTCTTTTAAGTTTCAGGTACCATGGCAGTTGTGGACATTGATAACCCAAGTCTCGAGGAATATTTGGCTATGACTAGGGATGAACAAGGTTCGGGGTTCGTTAGGCCGGCTATTGGAGCTGAAGTCCGTTTTGAGATAAAAGAACAGTTTATGAGGTAGCTACATGCTAACCCTTTCTTCGGAAATAGAGACGAAGATGCTTACGAACACGTTGAGTCTTCCCTATAACACTTACTGGGGCAGTAAGAAGATGGATTGATAGATTGCCCGCCGGGACTGTTAATACATGGCCTCTCCTAAAAAGGTATTTCATTCAGAAGTACTGCCCTCCATCTAGTACAGCAAAGCAACTCGAGGAGATCCATAATTTCAAGTAGGAAGGTGATGAAACGTTGTACCAGGCTTGGGAAAGATACAGCGAACTCCTATACAAGTGCCCTACTCATGACCTTAATAGTCAGCAAAAGGTGAATGTCTTCTACAAGGGTTTAAACATCTCCTCAAGACAGATGCTCGATTCGCAGGGACCAATTCCTGGAATGACTCCTACAAGAGATTTAGAGGCTATTCAAAGAATGGCTTACCACTCTCATAAGTAGCACAACGGAGGAAGCAATAGAAGCATAAGTGGGAATACGGAAGGCCTTGCAGCAATAAATAATAAACTTGAAAGTCTTGGTAGGGACATGAAGAAGCTGAAAGAAAATGTGCACTCTATACAAGTTGGGTGCAATAATTGCAATGGCACTCACCTTTCCAAGGAATTCCCATTTAATGAAGAAGTTAAAAGAGTTGAAGGGGTAAAATATGAGAATGGTAGGCCGTTTAACGGATATAATGGTAACGGAGCTAAATACCGTGAAGGACCCCCGGGATATTATACGAGAATCAATAATAATCCTTCTAAACTCAGTCTTAATGAGTTGGTGCATAAACACATCGAAGAATCCACAAGAAAAAATGACAGGTTCAAAGAATGGATGGTCAAAGTAAAGGAAGACACAAATATGAACCTACGGAACCAGGATGCTGCAATCAAAAACCTAGAGACCCAAATTGGGCAGCTTGCTAAGAATTTCGGGACTAGGAATGATGAAGTTGTTACATGCAAATCCGTGTTTGCACAAGATAATCCGGAGGAAGAGCAGCGTACCCCTACTGTTACAAATGACCTTTGTGTGATTAATTACTTGCGAGAAGATGACGAATCTAAAGATGACGAAAACTTGTCGTGCCAACTTCCCGAAAAGGAACTTTATCAAGAAATTTTTATGTTGCCTTGCACTATCAGTAACCTAAAAATTCACGCTTTTGGCTAATTTGGGAGCTGGGGTAAATCTTATTTCCACTTCATTATTTGATACCTTGAAGCTAAACAATTTAAAAAAAAACGACAACGATGATTGAAATGGCTGATTCTTCTAAAGCTGTACCTCAGGGGGTTGTTGATAATGTTCTACTAAAAATCGGCATATTCCTTTTTCCTACTGATTTTGTGGTTATTGACATGGGCAAACGGGAGAATTACAACTTAATTGTTGGGAGACCCTTTTTAGCTACTTGTCTCGCTCATATAAAAGTTTTTGAAAAGCAAATATCTTTAGGGACTGAGGGGGAATGAGTTACTTTCAACATGAATGAACAATTAAAACCTCATCTGGAATTTTCAAAAAAGGTTGACGTTGTCAATATACCATTACTTGACCCACCTTTATGCTATGAGCTCGGAACTAACAATTTTGAACAAGATGTTGATAGTTGTAAAGAGGAACAGGAACAATTGATCAAATCGGGGACATCGATAAAGCTCGGATCTTAACAAGCATTCCTGCATTCCTATAGTAGCCGAGCATGACGGATCTATGAAAGCATGGCCCACGTGTAACCCTTTTAGCGAATATTGTAACAGGGATATAAATGGAAGAATGGACGTGCCCACATGAGATTGAGAGACATGACATAAAGTTTGGGAATCTATCCTTTCAAGATTAGTACAAAGTTAGATTTGGGGACTCGAATGTCAATACAGGTTTGATCAAACGACTAAAGCTCGATTACAACGAATATCGTCCTCAGGATACGAAGACCGCTCATAAAGAATCAACAATGAATGACGTCCTCGATAACAATAATTCTATGATTGAAGACGACGACTACGGAAAGTCGTGTCTATCATTCGACGAATGGATTTTGCAGAAGTTTTATACCTGCAGCGTTGGCAACACAGTAAGCAAAAAAGTTATTTCCGAATGGATGATTGATTGCTGCCAAAAAATAGGAGAAGCTGGGACGAATGCTGATAATCTAGTGAGCGCCACTTCTGGTGGTGGGTGACATAAAGCCCCATGGCTTTAAGTCTAACTTAAAGACTCGGTAATAAAGAAAAGTGCTCTTTCGGGAGACAACCCGAATTATCCTTTTTATTTCTTTTTATTTTATTTTTGTTGGGTTTTGTGTTTTTAACATTTTTGCAGGAATTGGATCACAAGTGATTAAAACGGGACATATTACGTCCTCACGATTCTGGCATAACTCATCCTCATGGTTACGCCGTGCATGACTACTCGATGGCGATTCTCTCGGGTTATAAACCATTACTGGTAATCCCATTCTATGGCTCGCCAAGTAGCAATTCCCAATGGTCGATTGCGATTTAACCACAATTACGGCTTAACTCCTCTAAAGGGCTACATCGTAATTCTCCTGCGGTTTAGATTTTTCCAGTATTAACACAATAACCTTGTATTAGTTTTAAATGAACTTTGTGGGTATGTTCCTCGTAAGCCCTTACGAGACTACACTCGTCCACTTGGGACACCGGTGGTTTAAAATGCTTGTTGCATATGCTAAATGTGATGATTCCTCTGAAAGTGAGTTAGATTTCTTTCTGCTTTTATTTTCATTTTAGAATTATGCTTGTTGGTTAGTGTGATTTGTGGAATGAAGTTTACTCGTGGATGTAGCGAAGGCGATTCTCTTCGTGGGCCTTCTTTCTTTTTAAGAGCGAATTTCAGGGAATTTCTCGCTCTAATTCTACTTTCTTTTCACCTTTATTTAACTTTTAGTACAAAAGGGGTAGATTTATTACTTGAACTTATTTGCCCTCGTTTTTCTAGTTTATTTTAAAAAATTATGCCATTTTAAAATTTTGACATGTTTTTTTTTAACCTAACTAGATTAGACCTTAGCCGAGCACATTATAATCCTTGATATTTTATGGTGAGATTAGCCTTATCCATTTCCACTTATTTACCAAAATCCACCAAATTATGAGTGTACCGGTAGCTTGTAAACTTTAGAACTTGGACTTTGCATCATTTCGAGACCATAGACGAGGTATGTTAAGGTGGCTTAATGTATATGGAATAATCAGTTTGAGAAGGCAATATTTTTAGGATTATCACCCAAATAGCCTATCCTTGTGTGTCTGTCGATTAGTCACCTCGAATTTTCGACCCCCATGTTAAACCCTTTTGTTGCACTCACCTTTAGTGCAAGATACCTCTAGATACACCTGTCTGAGCCATTCCTTTCATTTTGTTCACCCAATATGTATTGTTGCGTTACACCGATTCGCCTTAGCCTACCGTGTAGTCTTAATTTGTGATCGGGAAGTCATTGTTGCCTAAGTTCAAGGTTCAAGTAGAGAGGTTTGGAAATCACGCTTTCTTTAAAAACTTATATTTGAAGATCATTGAAGACCTCCCAAATTCTCATTATATGTTCATCTCAAGTGGGGGAATGTTATGTTTTTAGTTATGATTAAAAAAAATGTAGTTTATTGTTTATTGTAAAGTGCAATGTTATAAGCATTATGATTGGAGCTCATCAAAGATTAAGCATCGAGGTGGCCACCTTTGTCACATTTAAAGAATTGAGTTGGTACTTATTGCGCCAACAGTTGAAGAATAGGTAATGTGCCTGATGAGTGTGTAAATACTCATCATTTTATAAAATTAGATCGCAAAAACATCCGAAAACACTCGGTAATGCATCAAAATGATAAAAATATCACAAATAAGTGTTTTATGTGTTTTAAATGCAAAAATATCAAAATTTGGTGAAAACGTATCAAGTTTGCATAATTGGCGGTTTAGTCCCCAAGTTTGAAAAATTGTCAAAAGCAGTCCTGGTAAAACCAAATAAAGAAAATATCAACTTTAGTCCCCGAACTTTGAAAATTGTCAAGTTTGGTCCTTTGAGAAATTGAAATTGTCAAGTCTAGTCCTTGTACTAATGGAGTTTGTCAATTTGATCCTTGTGACAAAGTTTGGAAAATTACAGGATTGGTCCTTCATAATTTCAGATTGGCAACATTAGTCCTTGTCTAAACTAATAACAAGCCTTGTCAAAACTAATATTGGACCCCGCCATTATCTCCTTTGACCCCTGCCTTAGCCCTTGACCCTTTCATTTTGAACCTTGGTCAAAGAAAGTCAAAAAGCAAAAAGGCGCTGTCTTGTTTATCTTCCTCATGCCTTTGCCTACTTGCCTCCATCTCTCCCATCACCTTTCATCCTTTCCACCCCCTCATCATCACCTCACTTACTTTTACCACCACATTAAATGCCACCCCTAGTTGATAAAGCGAGCCTACAAGTCAAATTCGGTCTTCCCGCCAAAAATATAAAATGGCTTAAATGGTCAAAACTCTCCCATTGGTCAATCAAAGAGGTGGGATTCAATCGGAGGACACGTGTAAACAATTTTGAAGCATAAAGAGAAAGGATGCAGAGAAGAAGGCGGTCTTAGTTTTCTAATTTTATGAATGTCGTAATTTACTTTTAAGTCTTTAATTAAGCTCTAAGTTGTAATCTTTTGTTCCATGATATCAAATTAAGTCAATGAAATATATTAGAACTGTTTTCAAGTCGTAATTCAAGTGGTATTAACATTTCATATGTTTTGTTCCTTTGTTTGGAATTTCAAATATCAACTCTTAATTTCAAGCTTCAAATGGCTTATTTCTTAGTTTAAACAAGCTTACATAAGCTTATCATAGCTTTTGTAAGCTTGTTATTCATTTCAACAAAGTTCTCACTTGGTCAACAAAAGTCAACAGGGGAAGAAAAATTGGTCAAGCAGGCATTGAAATGGAATTTGGTGATCAGACATGGATTTGGGGTGAGTTAGAAGCGGTGTGTTTGGTTTAGAATAGGTGGAGGTTCATTGGTTACATTTTCAAGCCATTGTGGCTTTGGGCGGTTGTAAGTGATTTTCCAAGTCTCATAAGCTTAATCTGTTAGTGTAATCTTAAGTGGTTAAAAACATGTTTAATTAGTTGTGTTTAGTATAAGTAAACTTCAGTTAATCAATTTATTAGCTTAAGCATTAGTTAGTCTATATTTAATTTGCAACTTTCGCTTAATCAAGGGTGTTTGGATCCACTGTCATAAGCATTATAAGGGTCTACTCATGATCATTATGTGTTGGATCATGTTTGTTTAGTCCTAGTATACTCATTTACATCATAGTTTTGCACTGCACATTCAAAAGTCAAATCTCATAATGTCATCTTAAGTCTATAAGCTGTTGTGATTTTGAAAGTTCAAATTCTTATTTTGTGCTTGAAATTTATAGAGATAACTTGCATTGGTGTTATTTCATCATTATATAACATAATCAATCTTAAAATTGGATTCAAAACTCAACTAAGTCAACATTTCATTTTTGCATCAAAAGTCAAAAACTTGGAAAAGTGGTTTTGAGCCCAACTGGGTAGATTTTTCACAGGCTCATCCTTAGGCCAAAACAAGTCAAACTTTGGGTTTTATAAATTTTCTTGGTCTAGTTTCTTATAAGCATTTTTTCAGATTTTTGTTAATTTTATAAAGCACTCAAATAAGCTCCTCAAGTAGGGCTTATGTGCCCTGCTCCAAAGCTCAGTCAGAGCTGAGAGTTTCCAAGCTTCTTGCAGAACTTGTGCCAAGCTCCACAGAGCTTCTCCAGGTCTGCTCTTTGGTTTGAAGGAAGCTAGCCAGGTCTAGTATAGTTTCCAGCTTTTGATTTTCAATTTAAGCTTATTAATAAGCAGCTGTTTAAGCTCAAACTTGCCACTCAGAACCTGATTTAGCTCAAAAGCTCAAATCTTCAAATCTGATCAAACTTGCATATCAGTGGTTGTAGCTTGTTGTTTTTAGTTCATTTAGAGTAACTTTAGCATATTGTAGCTTCGTTCGAGGTGGTGCTTGTTTGTGTTCACTTGGCTTATTAAAGTGCTTATTCATAAGCTCATTTCATAGCGATTCCATAATCTTCCACACAACACCATGTTTTTCTATTTTCCTAGATTCCTAGTATAATTTTAGAGTTTTCCTGAAATTTTCACATTTTCCATAACAGTTTGCTATTTTTCTTAATTAAAAGCAGCTTTTAGGATTATTTAAATAGCTTTTAATACAAAAATTAGAAATAGTCCAAAAAATAACTTTTCATTTTTATTAAGTTTAGATAAATATAAAAAGTAAAAAAGTAATTTTCAGATTTTCATAGTTTATTTTGTAATTTTAGTAATTTAATTAGTTTTAAATAGTTTAAAATCCATAAAAATAGAAAATAATCGAAAAAATACAAAAATAGTTTTGAAAATTCTCTTTTGTTATTTTAGATTTTTCCAAGTCATAATTTTATTTTTCTAGCTTTATTTCCTATTTTCTTGTAATTTAGGTTATTATTAATTAGTTAAAAATAGTTTTAATTAATAATAATTAGATAATTAGTTATAAAAATAATTTTCTTTTCTTAAAATTTTCTTATATCATTAGGTTTGTAAAATATCATTTTCATATTTTTAGGATTAATATTGTGTAAGTTTCACGTTTTACTTATACGTCACGTAGTTTTAAGGTAAGTTTTATAAAAACAGAAAAAACAAAAACATCAGTTTAAATATAGTGATAGCGTTTATTTAATAGAATTTAACTTTTTAATTTCCTTTAATTTGCATTTAAGTCGCTGTAATTTATTAATATTTTCTTTAGGTACAAATAACTCCAAATCCTTACTGACCACTATCCTTAGTGATCATTCTACCATCTGATCAAGTGTTTATACACCAATTCATCCTCCGTGGGACTTAACGACCCAGGAATCCCCTATATTCCTCTGATCTTAAATTGCATTAGTGTTTGAGCTATTTTAAGTTCCTTACACTGGTCATTCACGAGTGGCTGATCTGCGTGAGAAACTTGATTTGCTCAAAGACCGATCAAATTTTGGCGCACCGCCGGGAGGTCAAAGCGTGTTCTAAGAATTTTTCAGACCCGTGCACTTGCACATATACCACGGTTTGTAAAAGTTTTATAACAAAATCAAAAGTTCATTAACACTTTTCCTAAAGTGTTAAAAACACCAAACAAAATATAAAACAACAAAACAATCGTAACGTTTTCGACTTGTGTTTCTTTTAAGGTGATTCTTAAAAGAGATACGATTTAGTTAAACGAGACGATACCAAAAATATTGTCCAAAGTTTTTAAACCCATCAAGACAAATCTATACCTACGTCTTTTCGGTGATACTTAATATATACATAAAATCAACCACCATAAATCAAGGCGGTGCACTACCTAACTGGGTGCGACCATAATAAGTTCCGAACATCGATTTAAAACTTGCCTTTGTGTCACTTGTGATTTGGTGTACCTTTTTCAAAGAAGCCATTTCATTTGTGATTATTGGTTAAGTTCACTTGTCGTTTTGCCTCGCATTTGTTTTGAAAACCGATTTTTATACTTAGTGCATGCGCTTCGTTCTTCCGATTCTACAAGTCCATTGTCGAACTTGGAAAGATTCCTCGTGAGCGTAGGGACGTTCGGCTCCTTCACCGTGACCGAGGAACGTCTACCACCACCACCACCGCCATAATGGCGAAGACAAGCCGATGAATGAGCCTCCAAGCACCCATCGAGGGTTACGGAGATGTTATTGTTGTCCCAACCATCGTGGGCGATACTTTTGAGCTCAAAACCGGGTTACTTAATCTTGTAACCCAAAGCCAATTCTATGGTTTTGAGCGGGATGATCTCGTGCACACATTCGATGGTTTAACAAGATTGCATCTACCATCAACAACAAGGAAATCTTAATCAAAACACTTACAACCGAGGGAATCAATTTCGGGGAATATGAACCTAATCAAGGGAATTCGCTATAACCGAACATACGGCCTCAAATTGTCCTCCTCCTCCTCCTCCGTGTCAACATCCGATGAGCTTTAAGGCAATTCATGAAGACTCGAGAGGAGACAAACAGTTGTTGGTCGGTCGGATCGGCCGAATTAAAGAAGTCTTTAAATGATCGACCCTGGGCTCGGTACTTTACCTAGCAACACGATCGCTAATCCGAGGGGCGATGCAAAGGCGATCACAACCGAAGTGGTACTTCATATGATGGACCTGCTATTCCTACTACCTCTTCTTCTTCTCCCCAAGGTAGTGGAAAGTGAACACGAGGCGACAAAGGACAAGGAACTTCCTACTAATAACAGTACCAACAATGTCCATCCTCGGGTTGTCGAAACCAAAATCCAATCCGAGAGTTGTTTTGAACCTCCTGTAGCTCCCATTGAAAAATCCAAATCTTCTATTCCTTATCCATCACGTTTACATGAGCAAAGCTCGCGAGAAAGCCGGTCAACAAATGGAAAAATTCTTTCAAATTTTCCAAGAACTTCATTTTGACATAAGCCGCGGATGCTATCATGTTGATGCCCAAGTTGCATCAACTCTCAAGCACATGTTAAGCAACAAGGAAAAGCTGTTTGAGATGGCTAAAACTCCTCGAACGAGAAGCGCTCTGCGTTATTCTAAAGAAGCTTCCCGAGAAGCTTGGAGATCTGGAAAGTTCCTCTTACCTTGTGTATTTCGAGAATGGTTGAATGCTTTGCCTTAGCCGATCTTGGTGCAAGCATAAACTGATGCCTCATTCAATATGGAAGAAACTTTCTCTTAGGATCTTACTCCTACATGCATGACTCTCGAGCTTGCGAGATCGTACAATATCCCGTCCTCTTGGAATTGCCGAGGACGTATTTGTGAAAGTAGGAAAGTTCCATTTTCCACCGACTTTGTAGTTGTTGATTTCGATCTTGATCCACGAGTTCCTCTCATTGTTGGAAGAGGATTCACGAGAACGGGCCGTGCTCTCATTGATGTATTTGAGCAAGAAATCACATTACGTGTTGGTAATGAAGTCGCCACCTTTAACCTTGATCAAACTTGAGGTACTCCGCAAACTATGATTACGAGTCGGTTAACCGAATCGATATCATTGATGTTGCTTCGAAGAGTACTCTCAAGAAGTTCGGGTTATTCTCATAATTACGTGAGTGGGAATCCCACCACATCTTCTCAACCTATCATAGCCAATTCTCCTCCTCTCACTCCGTTTGAGGCGACTTCATCTTGGAAGAGATTGAAGCATACTTGGCTAGTGATTTTGTTCCGTGGGAAATTGATCACGCTCCAATTGACATCGAGGGGACATACTTCTCATTGAGAAAATGCTTAAAGATGATCATTCATCAACCCCTCACCCTAGTGATGCAATTCGGAAGAGATTAATCACCATGAGATTAATCCGGAGGAGATATTCTTATTCTTGAGAAGTTGTTAAATCAGACACTTCTCCTCCTCTCCTCCCGTCAAACTTCATAACAAGGAAGTCAAGTCGGTTGAGAAAATCGAAGAATTTCAAGTCGAACTTAAGGACTTACCGCCTCATCTTGAGTATGCATTTCTTGAGGGTGATGATAAATTACCCGTCATTATTGCTCGAGATTTGAGTAAAGATGAAAAGATCGCTCTCATAAAGGTCTTGAAGTCACACAAGCAAGCAATTGCTTGGAAACTCTCCGACATTAAGGGTATCAACCACGAGTTTTGTACTCACAAAATCTTGATGGAGGATGACTTCAAGCCGCCAGTTCAACATCGAAGAAGGGTGAATCCAAAATCCATGATGTTATCAAACAGAGGTTATCAAACTTCTTGATGCAGATTGATTTACCCAATCTCGGATAGTCCTTGGGTTAGCCCGATTCATTGTGTTCCAAAAGGGTGGCATAACTGTTGTCACGAATGAAGAAAACGAGTTAATTCCAACTCGATTGGTTACGGATGGCGTGTACGTATTGACTATCGTAAGTTGAATGGCGCCACCCGTAAAGACCATTTTCCTCTACCCTTCATGGATCGGATGCTTGAGAGATTAGCGGAAATGAGTACTATTGTTTCCTTGATGGTTTCTCGTGTTACTGATCCCCATTGATCCACGGGATCAAGAGAAGACCACATTCACCGCCCATACGGAACTTTTGCCTACAAACGTATGCCTTTTGGCTTATGTAACGCCCTGGCACATTCCAACGTGATGATGGCCATATTCCACGACATGATCGGGAAACAATGGAGGTGTTTATGGATGACTTCTCGATCATTGGGGACTCATTTCAGACTTGTCTCTCCCATTTAGACAAAATGCTTAAAGGTGTGAAGACACCAATCTCATCTAAATTGGGAGAAGAGCCACTTATGGTCAAAGAAGGCATAGTCCTTGGCCATAAGATTTCAAAAAGCGGGATTGAGGTCGATAGAGAAAAGTTGATGTTATTGCTAAACTACCTCATCCTACTACCGTCAAAGGTATTAGGAGTTTCCTTGGTCATGCCGGGTTTTATCGTAGATTCATACAGATTTTTCTAAAATCGCTCGGCCTATGACCCATCTTCTTGAAAAAGAAGCTCCTTTTATCTTCTCTCCCGAGTGCATCGAGCTTTTGAAACACTAAAGAAAAGCTACGGAAGCACCCATTCTAGTTGCCCCGACCGGGATTTACCTTTGAGCTCATGTGCGATGCAAGTGATTTTGCTATCGGTGCGGGTCTTGGGGCAGCGCAAAACAAAGCATTTTCACCTATACACTACATAAGTAAGACTATGGTGAAGCTCGGACCACTACACCACTACGAAAAAGAATTATTAGTCGTGGTGTATGCGTTTGAGAAATTTCGACCATACCTCATCTTGACCAAATCGTAGTGTATACGGATCACTCGGCTCTCAAATATCTCTTTGCAAAACAAGATGCAAAGCCGAGATTGCTCAGTTGGGTTCTCCTCCTACAAGAATTTGATATCATTATTCGTGATAAAAAGGAGGAGAACACAGGCTGCGATCATCTGTCCGATTAGAAAACCCTCACCAAGATGTGTTCGAGAAAAGGAAATAAATGAAACATTTCCTCTCGAAACACTCAATCGCAGTTTCTTTTCGTGGAGACTCTTCTACCCCATGGTTTGTTGACTTATGCAAATTACCATGCGGGTAACTTCATAGTGAAAGGGATGTCGTCCCAACGGAAGAACAAATTCTTCAAGGATGTTAAACATTACTTGGACGACCCTACTTGTTCAAAAATCTGCGGATCAAGTCATCGAGCGATGTGTGTATGGTCGTGAAGCTATTGACATTCTCAAAGCTTGCCATCTTTGGACCCTCTTGGGGACATCATAGCCCCAACTACACCGCCAAGAAGGTGTTTGATTCCGGATTCTATTGGCCCACTATCTACAAGGATTCCCATGAATTTGTCAAAGCCTGGACGCTTGTCAACGTCACGGAATATCTCACAAAGAAATGAAATGCCGCAAAACGCCATTCAAGTGTGTGAGATTTTTGACATACGGGCATTGACTTTATGGGGCCATTTCCTTCTTCTCGCGGTAATAAGTACATACTACGTGGCGTTGACTATCTGTCAAAATGGGTTGAAGCTAAGGCTTTGCATACCAATGATGCCCGAGTTGTTGTGAAATTCTTGAAATCTCTCTTTGCTAGGTTTGGAACCCCACGAGCCATAATCGGTGATCATGGTGCGCATTTACGCAATGACCGTTTGAAAGAGTCATGCGTAAGTATGGTGTAACTCACCGCCTCTCTCTGCGCACCACCCCAAACTAGTGGGCAAGTGGAAGTTTCCAACCGGGATTAAAGAATTCGGAGAGGACGGTTGGTGGCAACCGTGCCTCTTGGTCGGATAAGCTAGATGGCGACTGGGCCTTCCATACGACTTACAAAACACCCATCGGTGCACTCCATACAAGCTTGTATACGGAAGGCGTGCCATCTGCGGTTGAGCTAGAGCACAAGGCATCTTGGGCCTTGAAGCATGCCAACCGATATTCGAGACATTGGTGATCACGGAAAGTTCAAATGAATGAATTAAATGAACTCCGTGATCAAGCTTACGAGAACTCTTTGATCTATAAAGAAAAGACAAAGAAGATTCATGACTCTAAAATCAAAAACCGCGTTTTCAACGTTGGTGATCGAGTCCTTCTTTTCAATTCAAGATTGAAGATTTTCTCGGAAAGCTTAAATCCCGCTGGTCTGGACCATTCACCATCACTAAAGTATATCCTTATGGCACCATTGAGTTATCTCAACCCGATGGTCCAAACTTTAAAGTGAATGGTCATCGGTTGAAGCATTACTTTGGAGAGGACATTCCCCGTGGTTGTCCGGATCTACAAACCTTCCCATGAACCAATGAATGCGGGGATCGAGTCAAGCTAGCGACTCGGTAATCAAAAACGATAGCATGCCATATGGGTTTTCACCCATATTTACGAAATTGTCTGAAGTTTGTTACGGTTAGCCATTCACAAGTGGCTAGCTTGTGTGATAAAACTTGACATTCAACTTCTTCTTTCTACTTTCTACCACCCTAGTGTGGGGAGTTGCCCACATGTTGTGTATATATAAGAGTTTCAAAAAAAAAAAAAAAAAAAAAAAAATCCTTGCTAAATAATGGCCTTAGTATTTCCCTTTACGTTCTATGTTTCGGCATAACCGCAGGTACTTTGAATATTGAGGGCAATATTCATTTCTAAGTGTGGGGAATTCTCACGAATTTTATCATGTAATTATACCGCTAATTCCCCATTTTGGCCAAATTTTTTTTGGAGTAAGTGTTTTACACTTACTCATTTGGTTATCGATCCTTGTCTAAAAACAAAAGGATTGGCTAATCCAGAGCAAGCGGCTCTTGGTAAAGATATCTCAAATCCGTTGACTGGCAATTTGCCCAAAATTGTATGGTATTCAATTCACCATATCCTTAAAAGTGAAGAGTTGGCTAGCCCGCAAGTTTATGGCTTGTGGTAAAGGCGGTTGGAAAACCATAATTGGTAATCGACTCACCAAAGATATTTTATCTAAGAGTTGGCTAGTCCGAGCAAACGGCTTCGTAAAGACAAATCAAATCCGTTGGAAGCGGTGGTTTGCTCAAAATCATTTGGTTATCGGTGTACCAAGGTTCTTACTTGAATCGAAACATTTGGCTACTCGAAGTAATGGCTTTTGGTAAAGAGATTGAAATCCATTAATTTTTCTCAAATCATTGCTAGGGACTAGCAATATCTTAGTGTGGGGATTGATGAGTGTGTAAATACTCATCATTTTTGTACAAATTAGATCGCAAAAACATCCGAAAACACTCAAGAATGCATCAAAATGATAAAAATATCACAAATAAGTGTTTTATGTGTTTTAAATGCAAAAATATCAAAATTTGGTGAAAACGTATCAAGTTTGCATAATTGGCGGTTTAGTCCCCAAGTTTGAAAAATTGTCAAAAGCAGTCCTGGTAAAACCAAATAAAGAAAAATATCAACTTTAGTCCACGAACTTTGAAAATTGTCAAGTTTGGTCCTTTGAGAAATTGAAATTGTCAAGTCTAGTCCTTGTACTAATGGGTTTGTCAATTTAGATCCTTGTGACAAAGTTTGGAAAATTACGTGATTGGTCCTTCATAATTTCAGATTAGCAACATTAGTCCTTGTCTAAACTAATAACAAGCCTTGTCAAAACTAATATTGGACCCCGCCATTATCTCCTTTTGACCCCTTGCGCAGCCCCTCGACCCTTTCATTTGAACCTTGGTCAAAGAAAGTCAAAAAAAAAAAAAGGCGCTGTCTTGTTTATCTTCCCATGCCTTTGCTCGCTACTTGCCTCCATCTCTCCATCACCTTTCATCCTTTCCACCCCCCTCATCATCACCCTCACCTACTTTTACCACCACATTAAATGCCACCCCCTAGTTGATAAAACAGAGCCCTACAAGTCAAATTCAGTCTTCCCGCCAAAAATATAAAATGGCTTAAATGGTCAAAACTCTCCCATTGGTCAATCAAAGAGGTGGGATTCAATCAGAGGACACGTGTAAACAATTTTGAAGCATAAAAGAGAGAAAGGATGCAGAGAAGAAGGCAGTCTTAGTTTTTTCTAATTTTATGAATGTCGTAATTTACTTTTAAGTCTTTAATTAAGCTCTAAATTGTAATCTTTTGTTCCATGATATCAAATTAAGTCAATGAAATATATTAGAACTGTTTTCAAGTCGTAATTCAAGTGGTATTAACATTTCATATGTTTTTGTTCCTTTGTTTGGAATTTCAAATATCAACTCTTAATTTCAAGCTTGAATGGCTTATTTCTTAGTTTAAACAAGCTTACATAAGCTTATCATAGCTTTTTGTAAGCTTGTTATTCAGTTTCAAGCAAAGTTCTTACTTGGTCAACAAAAGTCAACAGGGAAGAAAAATTGGTCAAACAGGCATTGAAATGGAATTTGGTGATGCAGACATGGATTTGGGGTGAGTTAGAAGCAGTGTGTTTGGTTTAGAATAGGTGGAGGTTCATTGGTTACATTTTCAAGCCATTGTGGCTTTGGACGATTGTAAGTGATTTTCCAAGTCTCATAAGCTTAATCATTAGTGTAATCTTAAGTGGTTAAAAACATGTTTAATTAGTTGTGTTTAGTATAAGTAAACTCAGATTAATCAATTTTATTAGCTTAAACAGTAGTTAGTCTATATTTAATTTGCAACTCAGTTAATCAAGGGTGTTTGGATCCACTGTCATAACTGTTATAAGGGTCTACTCAGTGATCATTATGTGTTGGATCATGTTTGTTTAGTCCTAGTATACTCATTTCTGTCATAGTTTTGCACCTGCACACATTCAAAAGTCAAATCTCACATAATCTGTCTTAAGTCTATAACTGTTGTGATTTTGAAAGTTCAAATTCTTATTTTGTGCTTGAAATTTATAGAGATAACTTGCATTGGTGTTATTTCATCATTATATAACATAATCAATCTTAAAATTGGATTCAAAACTCAACTAAGTCAACATTTCATTTTTGCATCAAAAGTCAAAAACTTGAAAAAGTGGTTTTGAGCCCAACTGGGTAGATTTTTCACAGGCTCATCCTTAGGCCAAAACAAGTCAAACTTTGGGTTTTATAAAATTTCTTGGTCTAGTTTCTTATAAGCATTTTTTCAGATTTTTGTTAATTTTATAAAGCACTCGAATAAGCTCCTCAGTAGGGCTTATGTGCCTGCTCAAAGCTCGGTCGGTGAGAGTTTCCAAGCTTCTTGCGAGACTTGTGCCAAGCTCCACAGAGCTTCTCCAGTCTGCTCTTTGGTTTGAAGGAAGCTAGCCAGGTCTAGTATAGTTTCCAGCTTTTGATTTTCAATTTAAGCTTATTAATAAGCAGCTGTTTAAGCTCAAACTTGCTACTCAGAACCTGATTTAGCTCAAAAGCTCAAATCTTCAAATCTGATCAAACTTGCATATCAGTGGTTGTAGCTTGTTGTTTTTAGTTCATTTAGAGTAACTTTAGCATATTGTAGCTTCTGTTCTAGTGTGGTGCTTGTTTGTGTTCACTTGGCTTATTAAAGTGCTTATTCATAAGCTCATTTCATAGCAGTTCCATAATCTTCCACACAACACCATGTTTTCTATTTTCCTAGATTCCTAGTATAATTTTAGAGTTTTCTGAAATTTTCACATTTTTCCATAACAGGTTTGCTATTTTTCTTAATTAAAAGCAGTTTTTAGGATTATTTAAATAGCTTTTAATACAAAAATTGAAGCAGGTCCAAAAAATAACTTTTCATTTTATTAAGTTTAGATAAATATAAAAAGTGAAAAAGTAATTTTCAGATTTTTCATAGTTTATTTTGTAATTTTTAGTAATTTAATTATTTTTAAATAGTTTAAAATCCATAAAAATAGAAAAATAATCGAAAAATACAAAAATAGTTTTGAAAATTCTCTTTTGTTATTTTAGATTTTCCAAGTCATAATTTTATTTTTCTAGCTTTATTTCCTATTTTCTTGTAATTTAGGTTATTATTAATTAGTTAAAAATAGTTTTTAATTAATAATAATTAGATAATTAGTTATAAAAATAATTTTCTTTTTCTTAAAATTTTCTTATATCATTAGGTTTGTAAATATATCATTTTCATATTTTTAGGATTAATATTGTGTAAGTTTCACGTTTTTACTTATACGTCACGTAGTTTTAAGTTAAGTTTTATAAAAACAGAAAAACAAAACATCGGTTTAAAAATAGTGATAGCGTTTATTTAATAGAATTTAACTTTTAATTTCCTTTAATTTGCATTTAAGTCATTGTAATTTATTAATATTTTCTTTAGGTACAAATAACTCCAAATCCTTCGACCACTATCCTTAGTGATCATTCTACCATCCGATCAAGTGTTTATACACCAATTCATCCTCCGTGGGACTTAACGACCGAGAATCCCTATATTCCTCGATCTTAAATTGCATTAGTGTTTGAGCTATTTTAAGTTCCTTACAATTTGGTCATTCATGTGGCTAGTCTGCGTGAGAAAACTTCGATCGCTCAAGACCGATCGTGCCCATCATGACGTCCGCTAATGGCATATCTACTTGCTATATCATGATCCGGTTTCTTTGCCTTAAAGCTTGAACTTTGGATGAACGGTAGGCGGTGACAACTTGGTTATAGCTTAAGACTATTTGTTTCATTACTTTTATTTTACACCAATTATTTCCTATGTCTTATCCTACCTTTTAGTCATGAAGCGTGTCTAGGTGATGAAGCTAGCAATATTTGGTGTCTTGGCCATGGATTTGGTCATGTATCATTGATTTTATCCACTTTGCCGTGACACGTTAGTAATGACATTTCACCCTTAACCCATGTTGTGTCTACCCATATTGCCTTCAAGAATTGATTAGTCCTTAACTCTAGTGGTGGAGATTTGTGTAACCGCCAAGCTTATGATAGGATACATGTTATGAATATACTTTGAGTGATCACCCCGAAATTGACACTTAGACTAGATGAGAGAATTTGAGTGTTTTGTTCCTATTTTGTGAGGTGTTCGGCTTTGATTTATTCTAGCATAAGGGATTTTTAAACTCATATCTTTCAGGTAATGAGGGATATCTTTTTAGAAATTTTTATAATAAGGTCTACTTGAGGGCAAGTAGAGTTCAAATGGGGGGATATTTGATAACATCAAATAGTCCTGACTTTTAAGTGTCAATTT
Organism: Chrysanthemum lavandulifolium; assembly: GCA_022545495.1. NCBI lineage: Eukaryota > Viridiplantae > Streptophyta > Magnoliopsida > Asterales > Asteraceae > Chrysanthemum > Chrysanthemum lavandulifolium. The sequence continues at coordinate 149,339,807 of CM040243.1, forward strand.
CCCCAGATAATGATCGTATTTTATATCATTTATATGGTTTTACGCTTGTATTCCTTTATATTTCACTTTCGGGTAAATTATGAGCATTAGAGCCTAAGAGAAGCGGATTTGGAGATTTTCCTAACGATTTATGATAGTATGCCAATCTGTGAAGAAACTACGGCGTAGCTCATTCTCTCACATTATGCCGTAGCCGATGATTTGACTCGAAGACCAACAATCGCAATTACGGCGTAACTCCTAACTAAGGTTCTGTTGTAATCATCTAGTTCAAGAAATATTTTGCACCTTCATCAACTACGCCATAACTCCTCACAAGCATTACGCCATAGTCTACCCAAAAGAGTTATGTATTGAAGATACGGTGTCACCTTTCCCAAGTGTTACGCTGTGACCGCTTAACGAGAGTTTTATTTTAAGTATTATTGAAGTTACTGGCGTAACTCTCAACTCAAGTTCTGTAGTAACTAGGATCGTGCCTATAAATACAAACCCTAATTTCGCATTTCACATCACCACTCACAACTCAAAGTCGAGAGAGCGTGAAGAGGGTTCCAAGGAAGATCATTCGAGACATACGGAGCCATCTCCAAGGAGGAATCACTTCATATCGATAAGCATTAGCGATCATTTCTATCCTTTACTTTCGATTCATGTCTTTCATTATGTTAAACATCGAATTCATTGTTTTTTTTTAATATGATCGGCTAAGCACCTTTGGTGCTAGCCTAGCTATGATTCCTTGAATGTATTGTTTATGTTTTCATGCTTCCGTATAATTGTTTCTAGTGTATGCATGCATAGTGCGTTGGTAGTTACCCTAGCTTCGGTAGTTTTGAAATGCGGTCGTATCTAGTTGCTTATGAGAATTGACCAAATGACCCTAAGTAGTTAGGTAGAGTTGGGAAGGGTAAGAATGACCAATTGATGACCCTTCCTCGCATGTGAATGACCAAATGATCACCGGTCGTCCGGATGAACTTAAGATGTTAGGGATGAGTGTCTAAGATGCGGCCGGCACTCATTATTTCAAATCTTGCATGTAGGGTACTTAATGACTTGGCTTAGGCGACTAGAAACTACTTGACTCCCAAGGGTAAACCTTTGACATCGGGTAGGAGCCTTTGTTGATAGGTTAGGATGAATTGACCAAATGTTGTCCTAGCGACTTAAACCCCACTTGAATCAATTGGAAGTAATAAAACATGAACATTACACGATAGGATGAGTAACTAGATTAGCACACTTTTCCTCTATTGATCACAACCTCTATTTATTTCTCGCATTTATTTCTTGTTTATTAGTTAATTAATCATTTCAACCTCAAACCAGTTAAGACCAGTGACACATAGACTTAATTAGAATTCTCTCCCATAGCTCTTGGGACGACCTCAGTTTTACCGATTACTACACTACACACGACCGGGTACACTGCCCATGAGTGCATAAGGTGGACCATAGGTAAACGAGACAATTATAAATATTAAAACCTGGTCAGAAATCCTGCATCAGAACGTTTAACATGTTTTTTTCAATTCATAATTATTGTTCTCAATAAGATCATGTTACTCTAGTTTTGATTTTGGTTGATATAAATATTGAAGGATCCCTACTGCACTAGAATTATTTACAATGATCATGATCTACTTAGTTGGAGGCGTTCCTCATAGTTTAACTTTCAAGTAGATCATGTTTCAACATCATAGAGCATCTTTTCTTATTCATTCCTGATCTCGATCAAGAAAAATGACCGAATGATGTGTTGTATCTAAGCTTTAAATTTATAGTATATTGAATCCTTTAGACATTCATCAACACTTACGAGCAGTGTACTCGATCAATGTAATATAGTGAGTCGGCAAGACCGGGTCGTTCGTAAGGAGCGAAGAGATCCTATATGTCTAGCAATTTTTAGGTTGTCACGTACGTTTTAAATCCGCCGATTATGTTTTTAGTATTAATTAATCTAATGACCAAAAAATAAAATAAATAAAATATAATAAAATAAAATATATATTGGTTATGGTGAAAAGAAGACCAAAAGATAAAGGCATGCTTGCCTTGCTAATCTCCTAATTCATTAATGATGCAGTTCTAGTGCAATGTTCATCTAGTGTGCTTTGATGAAGTCCAAGATGTTGGGAGTCACCTGGTTATTCATTTTCCTCTACCTTCTTCCTAAAAGTTGTGCACGCCTACTAGGTACTGCTACCCAAACCATTATTCCAAGCATTAAGTTTATTCAGTTGATTTATGTAACCACCATTTTTGTGTGGATTACCAGTCCACTTAGAATCATGTCCAAGATAAAGATGAACTAGGAAGTGTGATGAAATTGTGTTAAGAAATAATAAATTATAAATGGAAAAGTTATTTGACATATTGTCAAATATTTAAGTAAAAAAAGTGCAAAGGAAATTGTTATGAATGTTGTGTCGGAAATGCAAAAGTAGGATGAATTTGTAGTCTCATTGCTTAAATGAAATGGGACGTCATTTTATTTAAATAATGAAACTGTAAATCGTCAAACATGAATTTATAATTTCCTTACTTAAATGAAATGGGACACCATTTCATTTAAATAATGAAATTTTAAATCATTGGACTTATGTGTATTTGATAAAAAAAACTAGTACAAGTTAAGAACTAGAATGTGAAAACTAAAATAAGTTAACTATGAGTTGAGATAAATGACGAAGTCATGGTTAAAATATGAAACTTAGATGGTAGATACCTAGAATGAAGGATCTTGTATTAAGTTGATTAACTGAGTATACTAGATAATCACCTTGATATAAGAAAAGTTTTCTAAGTAATGGATTGCACAAGGGTTATTAGCGTTATTTAAGTCACACATGTTGGGAATTATAAAAGGGTTAGCTCAATCAATAAGTCGATAATCGAATTCAAATTAAGAATCTCTCGAAAATATCTTATGATGTAAAGGTGAATGCTAGAATGACTAAGATTGACTTTAAGTCATGTAATGCATCGATAGATATTATGAAAATAGAGTTCAAAGTTTGACTTACATAAAGTAAAGTAGAGAATTATTTGCATGATAAGTTTTCGTGCTAGAAATCTTGAGACGAATGTGAGAAAAACATGATGTTGTTAATAGAATTTCAATGAAATGGAAGATTGTCTATAGTAAATGTGATATTAGAATTTTGATGTCATGAAAAGAGACGAGAGTTTGTAGAAAACTAAGAGTGAAATAATGCAGTTTTAGAGAAGTGACCATGGAATAGTACGATTAAGGTTGTGAGACCAATTAAGTTGTAACAAATGTAAGAATAAGCAATTGGTATTGTAAGCAAGGAGGATGATTAGAGAAGTAAGATATGTATTGCGAACGATCGCAAGCTTTGAGCGAAATAAATTTCGGGGACGAAATCTTATTAAGGTGGGGGGATTTGTTACACCCCGAAACCCGTTTAAGTATTTTACTATTAAAATGTTATTATATAAGATTAACTATAATGTTTATGCATTTGAAGACATTATATATCTGCTTATTCAACAAGTTTTAAGTAGAATGTCAAACTAGAAGTCAAATATTAAAGTATATGGGTATGGAATGTTATATGTGAAAAATATCATAAGAATGAGACTTGAGGGACCAAAATTGTAACTCTAGTAAACTTTTACCAGAGTTTAGTTAAAATACAAGTATAATTTGACTTCTAACATATTCCAAAAGTGTTCTATGTGTGTGTATCGTGTGATATCAAAATGAGGGAAAAAGGGAAGCTAATCCTAGTGATCAATTGAAGGTGAAATATTGTCCCAATTCAAGAAATAAATACCGCTAACTATCATCCCCATAAGGTAAGACTCTCCAATTCATGTTGAATTGCAAATTTAAAAGCTGGGGTTCATGAGTCAAATTTGAGGATTTTGGGTAAAAGAGGGGTTTTAGTCAAATTAATGAATTAATGTGTTGGTTTAAGTCCCTTTTATGGGTTATGGTTAAATTGGTGATCTTGAGGGGTTTTCATATGATAATGGTAAATGATCATATGAGTGATTTGAATAAATAGATTGGTAGTGTTAAAATTATATTCTTGTTATGTATTAAAGAAATGCTTAATGTTGTTAGTGATTCTTGTTTGGGAATCGACTAATCTTGGTGTTGGCATTCTTGGTAGATCAGCCATCTTTTGAGGTAAGTAAATTGGTTACAATTTGTTATTGTATATATTTGATCAAGATGATGAATTATGGACGTAAATGGTAAAATGGTGCTATTTAGAATTATAGCTAAGTTGAATGTATTCAAGAATTTGCTAAGCTAATGTGTTATGTGAATAGGAAGTAATGATTAGATTTCATGAAACCAAATGTTAGAATTAGGCTAGTTAGTCATAACTAGCTAAGATAATGGTTAGTCTAGTTGTTATAACTAGTTAAGGCTTGTTATGGTTCTATTTATGATGCTAGTTGATTGTTGTTCAAAGTGCTATATATGCAAGTGATGGGTTGGATTAGTGGTATAGGTTAAGGTTGGAAAATGTATGATGCAAGATGATTGAATTACATATGATAGCTTGTTGTTGCCATTTACTTACCAAGCGTAAACCTTAAGTTTTAGTTTTGAATGTTTTGTAGCTTAATATGGACAAGGTAAGGTCATTGAGCCAAGACCTTAAGGATTGATGCAATGACAAAATTACTTGTCATTTGTATATGAGCAAGTAATAATAGATACCATGGTTGAAGCAAGTTAAACACCCAAGTGTTTGGTCAAGTGTTAGTCTTTTGTAAAGTGAAGTCCTTTTTAGTGTTTTATGTTTCTTAAGGTAAAACTTACAGATTTTATCGTATGCAAAAGATTTATGTACAATTTATGTTTGAGGTGTATAAAGGGGCGTTTGGTATAACACACATAGTTTTCGTAAAGATAGCTTCTAGGCATATTGGATGCCAAATTTTGTACATAAATAATAAATATATGTTGGTTGAAGTATGTCTTTAAAGTTTCAAAGATTATCTAGTCGTGCAAGTGTCTTTTTCGAAAAATGTAGTTTTGAAAATTTAGTCAACATTAAGTATTTAGGACCTGTTGTAAAAAAATATTAACTATGGTTTAGGGGCACTTCAAAATAAAGCGGATGGTCAGACCAGAGCCGAGGTAAAGATAGGATAAAACATGACTATGGAAATTTATGACTTTTTATGTGTGTTTATATCTTAAATGATCCAAGAATTGTATAAATTGATGCAATTATAATCATTACCTTTTAATCTTGCATTGTCATTGTGATCAATCATATGGTGTTAAGTAGTACTAGGATCATAGTCTTTAATATATTAATCTGTATGTTATATGCATTGGGTGATTAACTATTAAAGTGTTTGAAATATTGATGGTACTAATTATTTTGTTATCTTGTATTTTTAATTCTTCTTTTTAATCTTATGAGATGAACCGCAATCCTATCTGTGAATGCTTTCAGTCACAAAAACACAATGAGTCAAATTTCCATAACTGGGAAAGCAAATTGAGGAACTAGCTAATTGCTACGGATGAATTGGAAATCATTGATGGGCCTTGGCCTAAGTATCCAAATTTTGATGTTGATGAGCCCAAGTTTGCACTGGTCTATATGAGGAAACTGTCAAGAGCAAAAGATATTGCTAAGATAATCTTTGAGAATGTTTCACCTGATTTGAGAAACGGGTTAGGGGGTCTTACATCATTAGATATGATGAATGTTCTTAGAGATCGACATCAGATGTTGGGTTTTCGTGACATGTAGACATCAATGAAGATTCTTGCACTTTGTTAGTACAAAACGTGTGACGGGTGGTAATGCGCATGAATACAGCACGCTGGACTGGGCCAACAAGATTCTAATGGGCTGATCTTGTACTAATCCAAGTAGTTTGATTGGTTTCCCTTCACAAGAAGAGTAAACCGTTAGTCTTACCATGGGGACGGACCCCACGATTAGACTCTAGCGTAAGAGTAAGTACGCATTCTTGAGAGGGAAAAAAGAATATGTATGTGTAATTATAAGAGAGAAAGTTGTACCTTGTATGGGGATTAGAGCCCCTTTTATAGGCGAGGTTTACTGCTCAGGTTTCCTAGATACTCGCATATAGTGGTTAGTCGCCGGAGCCGGACCCTTGGCGGACAAGGTTCCGTGTCAATCGTGGATGCGGACACAAGATATCCTTAACGACTGAAGGTTCAGCCCGCCATGTATCTTGCGTGCGTCTTGAGGTCTGGACCATAGCCAATCTCATCATTGGGCTTACTATAGGCCCAGGGTTTATAGTTATTTTGTAGTTATTGGGCCTGAGCCCAGCATGTGTATCGTGTGTATTGGGCCTAGTGGGCTTGTTATACATACTATACGTCATCAAGTCCCCCCAGTCTAGTATGTGCATTGCGTGCGTATATTGTCACGTGCAGTGGATGCTACTAGACTTGAGTTGACTGAGCACTTTTCCTTTCCGTGCCTTTTTTGAAATATCCTTCTGATGTTCTTCTTTTTTAGGGACTGCTACGTCATCGAGTCCCCCCAGTCTAGTATGTGCAATGCGTGCGGATATTGTCGTGTGCATTGGATATTACTTAGACTAATTTTTGTGAAACGTTTCCTCTTCCGTACTCTTGAAGCATTTTTTTGATGCTCCCTGTTAGGATTTAGAAAATCCATGTTGAAGTGTCAGTCACCTCAAGAATTGTTTAGCATAATATGGCTCGTAGACACAACGTTATATTAGTTAGCTTATTAGTAGTTTAAGTAACACCGTGGAAGAAGGACGGGTCTTTACCCATTGTGTGCCTGATCCACAGCCCGAAGGAGGGCATAGTCATTTGTATAAATAGCCATCTCCCCACAAGGGAGAGGGTTGGATGTTCACTTGCTAATCTAACCTTTCATTTGAATTTTATCTCTCTAGAACATCTCATCTTTCTCTCTCTAACACTTATTCCATTCGACCCATATTGTGTTAGTTTGTGTGATTGTGAAAACCAATATGTTACAAATGGTATCAACAACCATGGTTTGATCACTCATCTTTCATGTTCTTGGATTTCTAGTGGTTTTCATAAGGTTTTTGGGTTTGAATGAGGTTTGGGTAGTTCTCATCATTTGGATCACTTTTGGTGTTAAAGTTTGAATTTTGATAGTACTTTTGTGTTTATAATCATAATAAGTGTTTAGGTTCTGAATTAGAAGGTCTCAATCACCTTGGTTGTAGTGTTTTGGAGTGAGAAAGTTTGGTTTTTGAAAGTTTCTTTAATGCGGTTTGTCACACGTTAAGTTGTTCTTTGAAGTGGTTTGACAGCTAAATCATGCGGTTTATCTCAATTTGTAAGCGGTTTGTCTCATTTCTCTGAAGCGATTTGTCAAAAAATCGGTTTGTCTATTGAGACAAAACGACAAGAAAGGACAAAGTAGTGGGTGTACTTGTGTACTAAGCGATTTGTCAATTTATGCGGTTTGTGTGTTATGCGATTTGTCTGTTAAGCGTTTTGTTATTTAAGCGAGTTGACACTTATGCATTTTGTCACTTAAGTGATTTGTCAAGTAAGCGATTTGATACTTAAACGTTTTGACATTTAAGCGAGTTGAGTAGGAAGCGATTTGACTGAAGCGGTTTGTCATCTGTGCGATTTGTCAGAAGCGGTTTGTCTGAAGAGACTTGACAGAAGTGGTTTGTGTTTAATGGTTTGCTATTTTTGTTGAAAATTGAGACTTGACATCTGATATTAACACAATGTCTTACACTCACGATCCTGTAATTTCAAATGTGCTCAAATTATATGATGTTGTGGACAACAAAGAAAGTATTAGTTATTACGAAGGTTAAACATGATTGAATCAATCAATGATGATTTGAGATCTTCATGCTCGAGTCCAATGAGAGAATTGGACATGTTCATTCTGAGAATGCCATGCAAAGGAATGTCGCATTGTACCCTATCGGCAACTTCACTCTCACCTCATGTTACTTCTACCCATAACAATGGAGCGAACATGTAATGCCCTCTTCCGTCAAGACTTATCCACATTAACAAGAACGTTCTTTGTTAAACTTAGAGCAATTGGAACTACAATTTGACAAAGAGAAGGTTCAAAAGGATAGTTCGGTCTTGCACTTCAAGTAATCTACAAACAATTTGATCGTTCATCGGTGGGGAATATTCGTTAGATTATGATCAACACATGACCGAAATGTCTTTCAAAAACACACCGGAATGGAAATCAATGAGTTCACTAAGACATTTATCCATCTTATGGACAATGTGAAGAAGTACATTGAGGAAGCTACCCTGAACAGTGATAACATGAATGAATGTTGGGTGCAGTCAATAGAGAGTTGTGATGAGTTGGGTAACTTATTAGTCGAATCATCGGGTATTACTGAAGTCAGAATGACAGACACATCAAAAATGGATGCAACAAGATGTTCAGAAACTCTTGTCTCTCAGAAGGTGGATGCCGAGTGTAGAATGGTGAATGAACAAGCATCAGGTGCAGAACCTTCGGTAACTATTATTAATGATGCATCTGTGATTACTTCTGTGCAAACTGATGACTTTACAGAACAGAATGTTGATAAATGTTACAGAATCGAGGTCGAGTCAAAGATAAAGCATATTATGACTAACAATGTGGTTGATAAGAAAATGTTTGACGAACTTTCAAACAAATACTCAATTCTTGAAAAACACTGCATTTCTCTGGAAGTTGCAATACAAAGAAAAGAAGAAAGTTTTCAAGCTATAAAACCAAGCATAAATCCGGAATTCCCTGAATTTTGTGAATTTTTTGAAATCAACCAGTTAAAAACTCAGCTTCAGGACAAAGACTCAACCATATGTAATTTAAAAACACATCTCAGACATGTATAAGGAAAGTAATTTGGGTGTGAACAATCTTGATATAGATGTTAGTGATGCCATTAAAGCTAGGAATGATGAATTAGCATTATGTGTGGCCAAATTATTAAGGGAGAATGAGTCTCTGAGAAAAATTCACATAGAACAAAGTGTCTCTGCTAAAGAAGATAGAACTAAGTCTTTAGATAAAACAAGCTCTTTGTTAGCAGACATTGAAGTTCTCAAAACTCAACTTCAAGATAGGATTTTTGCAATTGTTGCCTTAAAAAATGAGCTTAGGAAAACTTTAGGAAAGAGTGTGAACACTAAGTTTGCAAAACCATTAACCTTGGGGAAGCCAGTTTCTAATATCACTAAAGAACGGTCTGTAGTTAAGCAGCCTAATGCATTTATGTCAGAAAGATCTAAACCTTCAAAATTAAGGCGTGCATCCCAAGTTGATAAGAACATAGTTTTGTCAAAACCAGTCACTACACTACCTCATTCCGATAAAATGAAAATTAATGCTCAGGTTAAAATTCAAATTTCTGAGACCAGGGATGTAAGAAGATCATCTAGTGCACTTAAGAAGGATCAAAAGGTCGACCACTCCCCTAAGAAACCAGTTAATAGCAAAATGTCTAAAATTAGGAATAAGGAAATGGTTACATCTTCTACTGTGACTAAGAGATCTAACACTCCTAGTTCTTGTCTTAAGTGGATGCCTACTGGTAGATTTTTTAAGAACATTGAATCCAAATGGAATAACATTCCTAGCTCTTGCCTTAAGTGGATGCCTACTGGAAAAATCTTTAAGAATGTTGGATTCAAATGGATTCCCATCGAATCTTCGCCACTAATGACATCACAAAGGTCGATCAAAATCATCCAAAGGACATGATACTATCGCTACTAACCCATCCGAATACAATTCTACATGTTCTATTAGTGCATATACTCCTCATTCTTTTACAGTACAATGCTCAATTCAATCATGAACATCATTACTTGGTTTCCAACAGTAATGAAGCTTCTTAATTCAGGAGCTTCAGCATGTCAGCATTGATATGCACGTACTATGACTCCTGATCACCTCAGCCCAGGATTCGTACCTCATCACTTGATGGTTAATCCAATCTTGATACACTCTTTATAAAATTAAAAAAATTGAAAAATCAGAAAATTACAAAAATAGATTCAAAGGCATGTCTTCTGGTATCGATAACATCTACGGTCCTAGAAATGTCATTTAGTAATGACACGGGTCTTTAGATGAAGTTCAAACAGAAGTTCAACTGTTTTTAAAACATGTCTATTGTTCTTCTACACTTACGTACCTATGATACTTTGGGTTCATAAATGGGTTTAATTCAATCAAAGATCACTCATGTCTATTCGTGTCACTGATTGAGGGGGAGAATTAATTTCATACTGCTATTCATGTATGTCAATTTGTCTCTGCATGATTGCCTCTATATGATTTCTTGTGATATGCATGTGTTTCTAAGTAACTAATTGGTGAAAAGACATTTGTTCAATTCATGTCATCATGCCTCCTGCATTATATGTATTGTGTGAATTGGCTTGTGTATCTCTTGTATGCATTTATCATGAGTAATATGACCTATTAGGATTTTTAATGATATTAGAAATGTTGATTGTCATTGCATATCATTCAGAGGTATAGAATATGTCTAATAATGTTAAGATATGTATTTAGTGTATGCGATTTGTCTAAATTTTTATGGAAGTATGCGGTTTGTCATATCCTAGTTGTACTATGCGAGTTGTCATATCGCAGGGACTAAATATGTCAAATGAGTAAACTTGGTCTTGGGTATATAAGGATGCGATTTGTCTATGTGGTCAAACCTAAACATTACCTAGTCAAACTAAGTTTTGCTCTCTCTCATTCTTCGAAGCGATTTGATAAACTTGTACACTTGTGGTATGTTATAACACTAAGATCTACATCTAATTGCTAATTACCTATCACGAATACACATCTAATTAACATTCCTTTGCAGATTCTCTTTTCCTTATTCCATTCAAAAAATCCTCAACTAGGTTTATTTTCGTTATTGTCTTTAAAGTTTTGGGTTTTGATTGGAATGTGTAGAGATGTTATAGTTAATGTATAGGTATAGCATGTATGATTGTTCCCCTTAGGTTTGTATGTCCCTCGTTATGCACCTGATTTCGAGGATTGAAAGTGATTATGTTAGATGTTTGGGTTGCGTGTGTGTTTAATTACCATGATTATGATGCGTGTTGTATTTAATGTGTGTCTGTGGAGTGTTTGACCTAAAATATGTTCTTATTTGTCGTCTCACACTTCGTGATCTTGAAAGCGGTTTGAAGGGTGTTCTTGAATGAGATTTGTCTATTGTGATGTTGCTTGTAAGCGATTTGTCTATTAAAATTCTTAAAAGCGATTTTTCACTTCAATATTGTTGAAAGCGATTCGTCACTTCAAATTCTTGAATGAGATTTGTCTGTTGTGATGTTGCTTGTAAGCGATTTGTCTATTAAAATTCTTGAAAGCGATTTGTCACTTCAACATTCTTGAAAGCGATTTGTCACTTCAAATTCTTGAATGCGGTTTGTCTGTTTAAAAATCTAATGCGTGTTGTCATATGCGGTTTGTTGAATGCATTTTGATCTATGCGACTTGATGAATGCGGTTTGATCTATGCGGTTTGATGTATGCGACTTGACCATAGCGTTTTGACCTATGCGATTTGACATATGGGATTTGACTAAAACCTTGACCAATGCGGTTTGATGCATGCGGTTTGACCCATGCGACTTGTCTGCTTTAACTATGCGGTTTGACCTATGCGACTTGTCCCTATGCGGTTTGATCGTAAGCGGTTTGTCCATATATAGGTTGATCTTATGCGATTTGTCTTATATGCTGATTGCTATGTGACTTATCCATCATTATATTTCCTTTGTCATGTGTGTTGATCGTATACTTGCTATGTCGTTGTGCACTTAACCCGATCATCATTTACGTAAATACTGTGGTGTTTATGTGATTCCATTACTTGATGTGCCTTTGCCTCATTGATATCATGTTCACTACTATGTGTATGCTATGTCATAAACATGAATTGATAATTTAGTGACTAAGATACTTTGTTGCAAATGAGGTTATTCTGCTGTGCTTGTCTAACATAACAAATTTCCAAATATTGTTGTTGAATGTGTGCTCTACAGAAATACAATGGCAGGCACCACATCTTCTGAGAATCAAGCTACCACTGCACCACCCACTGTACCTACTGATGAGGAAATTCTTCCATTTGAGGAATGGGTTAATATTTCTAGAAGGAATTGCTTTGTGGATGTAGAAAGAAACCAACCAAATCCCATCTACAGAATGGAAATCGATCTTCTGAAGAACACCAACTTCTTTGGTGCCTTAACTATGCGGTGTACAATTCCCTCAATATACCTGCAACAATTCTGGAATACAGTAACATGGGACAAGATCACAGTAGTATACACTTGTCAACTGGAAGACAAGTGGTATGACATAACCGCAGACACTCTTAGGGAGGCTCTCTAAATAACTCCAAGAGATCCCGCAAATCCATTCATCACTCCACCTACAGCTGAAGAGCTAATAGAATTTGTTGAAGAATTGGGATACCCAGGCAAGATCACAAAGATCTCGGGAATCATCACCAATGAAATGTATCAACCGTGGAGAGCTATTATCACTATAGTTAACCAGTGCTTAACTGGTAGGACTTCTGGGTTTGAGAGAGTGATGTAACCACTCGTACTTTTCCAGATATTCGTTTCGATAAAAATTGCCTGCTTTTCGCCATAACTTTTCCGTGCTCGTTTGACATGAAAACGAGAAAGCTATCTCATGAAACGTGAAATTTTAGACACAACGCCACGGAACAACCATAAACCTATCAATCATTTTGATTTGTTTGCTATTTCTAATTTTGAGAAAATAATCAAGTAAATACTCATTTTATTGGAAAATGATTTCGTGAGCAATGGCGCTAGTTTCGTAATTTTTCGAGTCCGCTTTACCCTCCGAATGTGTCCCGAATATAATATTTATAAAAGATTAACGAAATTAACAAGATTGGTCCCTGCAGTTAAATTTCACCCACGCCCCTCTACTTTGGTCATGGCAAAACTGGTCCCTGGGTGGGTATAAATAGAATAAGATAACATGTGTTAGGGTTTTATCACCCTCCTCCTCTCTTCATTTTTCCGGCGCCGCTACGCTTTCTCCGGCCAACTTCCGGCCACCACACCATATCTCACCGCCCCTCCATAATGATAAATCGGACCCTCGTGGTTCCGTCTATGTGGTGCACGCGCCCCGAAGCTCACTCACGCTCTGTAAATCTTGAATCTAAGATTCGGAGTTGTGATGTTATTCTCTTTAAGGTTCGAGCGATTTGATAGAGTCATGGGTTTTCAAACCGTGATTCTATAGTGTTGTGTTCGAGGGTAACTAGGTCGTGGCTCGTGTTCTTCATCTTACTGCTTCTTTTCTTCTTCATCTCTCTCGTATATCAAGGTAAGGCGACACCCCAACAATTTTATTAAATTCCTTTATTTGAAAACAGGTCATGGACTGATTTGGTTTTGATTTTCGTGGATAAAACTGATTTAAGAATGTTTTTAATAAGGTTTCGTGTGGTAAAATGGTGGATAAAAGTGGAGTTTGTTTGATACTAAACTGAGTCAACTCAACTCGGCAAGTCGAGTCGACTCACCGAGTCAACTCACGAGTTGAGTTGAGCTCACCTTAATTCAAGTGACGCTCGTGATAGGAATCAAGCGAGGTGTTTGTTTGTTTTCTTTTGTTTTCTTTTTTTTCTTCTTAGTCGCGAGACGAGACAGAAACAATAAGGTCTCGGGTTGGTCAATGTTGTGAAGTTAGTATGTTAATGGGCAAGATGGGGAAAACGGTTTGACATTGGTCTTGACTGGTCCATGGGTCGGATTGGTCTCGTTGGTTTGCTCGTCCCAGGTTGTAACCACCTGAGTCGAGTAAATTGTTGTTGGTTTGGCTAAATTCTTGTTTGTAGAACCCTCCTTGTTGCGGATCAGACTCGAAACCCGGTTATCGAATGGGTTGTGACTGCGGGTCACATTTTTAGTTCGAGACTTGCGTGATTCTTTGCTGTTCTCATTTTAGGATTTTGAGTTTGCTTATTCTATTGTTTTATTCATTTTTGGATTGATTGTCTCGTTGTGTAAGCATATTGTTGCGGTAATATAAAACATGACTGGCGTGTTTTAAATTGTTGACTCGCGGTTCATTGGTACGTTTCGGTAACTCGTGGTTGACACTTGCTATTGAACTTTGCGTATATTGGACTTATATCGGACTATTTGGACTCGAGACGGAGGTGATAAATTAGACTCTACTCGTATGGACCAATATATGAGATGAAACTAATGATAAGTGGCAAAACCAATAACTAATACATAATCTAAAAATTTGATTAACTACTAAAACTATTTAGTTAAGTTATTATTGAAACGGGTTGGAGTAATTAACTAGAACACATGTTTAATTATAAATCTGATGGGATATATTGTTTTAAAAATCAAGTTTTCATTAAAGTCTATTAACACGGAAATATTGTATAAACGGACGCATTATATCGGAATTTATAAAAACTTATTAAACTTATACTTCTATTTGAAAATCCTTTTATTTATATAAAACCCAACAATTTTATAAAAATTATGAAACGTTATTATAATTAGAGTTTCTTATAAAGTCTAATTGACTTTTCTAAACTATCTAGAGTTTCTTATAAATGCCTAAGGCTTAATCATTTGCTTGTTTTATTGCTAGATGATTCTTACTTGTTTAGTTCATTTATATATGTTTTATGCTTTGGTGTGTGTTCTTGAGTCTTGGTCAAAACTACTTGACTATTCTTATAATGTATGGGGATATACATTACGCTTTAGTGTGAGTTATATTTGGCGTGAGTTACTTGTCGAGCCTTGTTTTCTTACCACCACACGAAACATTAATGATAAACTTTTGTGATACGATATATTATACTTTTAAACAAACATTAATACGAGTAATCCACGAAAACTAAAACACGTATCTTTTAAAAACTCAATTACTTTACGATACGTATCCTGAGATAAGCCTTACACTACTAGGTTAAGCTGATGACGAGCCATTGTGACTGTACTCTTGGGTCATTGTACGATGCCACACTTAATTCTACCATGTTTCACTTCTCGATGCTAGTTGTGATAGTATTAATTCTTGCATTACTTCGGACTAAGGTGAGTTCATAGCCCCACTTTTACTCTTTTAACTGTTTTATAAACTCCTTGGGGAGAATACATGCTACTATGCTTTTATGATCACAATTGCTTGAAAATTGTTTTTGTACTTTGATATTATGACTCGCCTAAGTTGCCACCAAAAGTCCCCACATCATGAACCATTAATCACTTGCAGTGAACGCAAATATCGTGGATAGTACTATGGAATTGACGACCCGACTCGGTTATCGGAAATAACCCAAGCACTATATTTGGTATCTCTATGTAATTGGCTATTACATCTCGTAGGGCAATTTTATTTACTTACACCAGAATTTAGGTGTATGCGCTAGTTTGGTGTCATGAGCTTAGTGCAATAATATCAACTATCTTTTATGGGCGATAACAACGAGCCCATGGCTTCTTTAAACTTGAAAATCTTGTGATCAATCGCTTTATTACTAAACCTATGAATTCACTCAACCATTGTGTTGACTTTTTAGCATGTATTTTCGTGATGAAAAGGCGATAGCTAACTCGAGGCGCTTGGGCATTGGCATGGCATGGTCATAGATGACTCTGATTTACTTATGGGGACCATATTTTATTAATGGACCATTTTCCACAACAATTCAAACTTTGTAAACTCTATGTTATCTCAATAAATGAAATCTTTTACGAAAAAGCTATTATTTTTCACTTGTGTTATGATCCAACTGAGTAGCATCCCAAAAACTTTTTCTTCCGCTGCAAACCATTTTTGGGGGTGTTACAAGTGAGGGCTCCAATGCTACAAATTCTGTGGGGAGTCGTGAAAAGGGTAAAATTGACTTTATGGAACGATTTGGGAAGAATTCTCCTTAGCTATGGACACCTTCATTATCGATAAACAAAACTTTCTCAATCAAGTCAAGGAAAGAAATCGAAGACAAAAGGGTGATTCCCAAGATAAGTTTCTCAAAGCTCATTGTCCAAAGACTGCAAAGAAAACATCAATTTACTCCAAGAAGCGAGCTCGCTCTCCATGAAGCCGGTGATGAATTTATTCTTGAAGCTTGAAATTTGTAGCCAAAGGATCGAACAAAGAGATCTTTGGAATGTCGATCCTCAAACACTTCTCACCGATAGAATCAAGAAGGCCGACTACTTCAAGAAATATATGAAAAGGCTTCAGCACAACTGCTGATGACACACCCAATCCTACTCACACACCATCCAAATCAACAAAATCATCCTCAAAGTCATCTTATGCCAACCTCCCTAAGAAAAGACAGAAAGGTCAAAATCACGACTCGCCTCACGAAGCAAAAGAAGAGAAGGAGTGACATCGAGAAAGGGAAAGGTAAAGGGTCCAAGGAACCCGAGAAAGAGATGACCTTGATGGATGAAGACGATGTTGCGCCCAACAAGGCATTCAAGAAAGCTTGCAGAGTCTAGAAGTGTCTCGAGATGACCAAAGAAGGGGTTACAATACATGAACCGTAATCAGATCACGGCAAACCCTCCGTTGCTCAAGGCAAAGGTAAAGGAAAGTCGGTGAAGAAGTGGAGCAAGCTGCTCAAATGTTGTTAACTATCTCCACTCCAGCTCCAAAGACTACCAACCAATTCGAGCTCAAGAAAAGAAACGTTGAATCATCTTCTGCACATGAGCAAATTGGAGCAGAAGGAGATGAATCTGCTACACATGAGGACACTCTTAACTTCAGTGATACCCATTCAGAGAGTCACGAATCATAGCCTCTGACTAAGGTGCAGATAGAGACTATTACAGGAACTGTACCTGAACCGGAACCGAAAACTGAACAAACTGATACTAATAGACAAGGCACATAGTTAGGCGGTAATGAACTATTGCAAGAAAACACTCAAATCTTCAAGAAACTCTAAAGCCAAGATCCGAAAACAAGTGCGTCTTGAAGAGCAAACGTGTCAACGGGATCCCTATCATCTCAAGAACCTTGATGCGGACATAACCTATGGTGACCAATTCCTCAAGGATGCACCCTCGATGCGTAGTCGGACAAACAGAATGATGAAAAGTAAGAGGTTGAATCCATGTTCGAGTCACCATTCAGCAGATACATCAACCGCTCCTCCTATGTCGGCACCAATAGTCTCTACATCAACAACAGCTCCATCATCCACACTTCCACCACTAGTACCCCTCTTATCAACCGCACTTCCACCACCCGTTATCACTCCAAAGGTCATCACTGTCAATGACCCTGCTACACCACCAACATCAATACCTCCAAGCAAGAAAACAAAGGTAATTACTCGATGAGGCATTAAAGTGAATTGATGTTTTGAGAAACACCACCGCCCAAATCACCAATCATCTTGAGCGCCGCTATCTAAGTTGGAGCGTTTCGACTTTAATACTAAAGTGATAAATGCCATTAAAGCGTAAGTCAAGGATGCAGCTTGAATGGGCAATGAAAGCTCGCTCATAAAAGGTTCAAAGATTTACCTACTTTGGATATGAGATCAGTCCTCCTCGATAAAATGTTTGAAATAGATGAGCATAAGGAGGACGAAGTTCACATGAAGCTGTATGAAGCTCTCCATAACTCTATCGATCATGATGATCATTTGTAGTTCTTGGAAGACATTTGTGAAAGGGAGGGTAAGAAGAAAAGGAGAGTGGTGATGCTTGAATCTAAGTCCAGAACTCCTAAACCACCACCACCTCCTCCTCCAACTGGTGGAGCTGGTTCTTCAGGTACAGGTGGATCATCAGGTACAACAGAAACTCAAAAGGCGAATCCACCTACTCCACCTCCGAAACCTCCAAACCATACTGGTTCCTCAGCAGGGCAAGGTCTCAGAAGGCTTCAAAATCCTTATCCTATGTAGCATGGACCATGGTTGACTCTAGGTTTACACCCACTATCACCATAATCCCGGAAGAGTATGTGATGAATGAAGAGTTTTATGTTGTTCAAGAATCAGATTCAGAGGATGATGACGGTTCCACAAAACACATTCCAAAGCCCTCTAATGATGATGATTTGTGGAATGCATACATAGGGGGAAAACGAATTAAATCATCCAGGACTGCACCGTCTAAAGATATGACTCAAAGCTGGTGGCCCGAGGAAAAACCTGAATCTCCTGAACCTTCATGGGCCATTCCGGAATCTGATTTGATTGTTCCTGACAATAACTGGGCAACCATCATTGCAGCCAACCATGAAGCTCCTTCAGAAGAATCACTCCTACATATTACTGGTGACATGGGAAGCTTTATCAAGTGGTACTGTGAGAAGCAGGGTATCTCATCAATCACTCAAAGGATCTTGAAGGCCTAGCTTATGAAATTGTCAAAGCCTTCCATTCGATGTCGCTCATCTACAATACCAAATGGAAGAATGCCACAAGTCGCTGATGATCAAGTAGATGAGAATATTAGTCGATACAACGTCAACTACCCTCTTCCTCTTGGTGGTGAACCCGACGTAAGATTATTCACCATATTTCTTCTTCAATAGAGATCCGGATTATCTACGCTAGTACTCAAGGAAGAAGACCGGCCTTATCTATCTCTAAGATGAAGGCTGCAACTTATTTAGATCCAGATCTTGAGCAGATGGTACCAGATCAATTTTAGACAGACAAGGAATACGTGTATGACATTTCTGCCTCATACGGCATATTTCATTGGTGGTTCAAAAAGAAAAAATTCTACATTGAAAGACATGGTGCAGAAAAGAAGCGCAGAGCTGTTTGTTCCAAGTTGCGTATTCTAAGTGTGGTCAGCGTGGAAATCTTTTCAATATATGGATACAATTATCTGAAGAAGATCGTCCTCAGAAGAGCTGATCTGAAAGACCATGTAATTGAAGAAAATGACTTCAAACATCTGTTTCCAAGTGATTTTGAAGATATGTACTTATTGAACCTCCAAGGCCACCTTGATCACCTAATAACTCGCGAAAAGAAGTCCCTTGCTGCAGCAGTCAACCTATAGATAAGAGGGTTAGTGATACGAAAAAGAGTGGGTGACTTTCAGCTTGGCATGGAAAGCTATCAAACTCAAGTCAATCTCACCAAGCCTCAATAGGAAGCCACATGGTATGAATTTAGACACGACTACTCAGTGATTGACACTCCAAGAGCAGTTGTCTTTACAGAAAAATATGGATCAAGGATGCTATTGAGACTGTGTGAGCTGTACAAGTTTCGTGATGGTACGCTAAAAATTGTTGAAGAAGAATTGGATTCAAGGGTCAAAGAGTTTAAGCTCAAGATGAGACAGGAGAACAATACAAGGTTTTGGACGGAACATGATGTAAAAAGGTGTGAAGATTTCATTGCTGCTATCGGAAGAAGACTCAAGACTAGAAAGATATTCCGTTGGCTTGAAAGTTTTGTGGGAGGAAGAGTTCGTGAAGGTCATTACAAGCTACTACAGAGAACAGAATGATGATATCCTCTCATAGTAGTTACTTTTGTTTAACTCTCAAGTGTGATGTGGTGATTGTAATATGAACAATAATAACTATAATGTATATAGTAGTAATAGGTTTATGGCTTGTAGCTTCCTCTCTGCCTTAAGAGGGAGCATTGTAGTGTTTCATTTCGCATCAAATAAAACATGACACATTTTTCTCCAAAAGGTTTATACATATTTAATTCACTTGAGATCCAAAATCTCAAAGGATTTGAAATTTTGATCGGGGAGAAAATGTGATATAAATATGCAATCGATAAAATATGATCTTCAAGTCTCAATAATTAGCATCTCTCCCCATATGTGCTAAACCTTTTCGTATATCAAGCACATATTGAGGGAGAATTTCAAAATTTTATTTAAAACTATCAAGGTACTAAAGCGTCATTTTAAGGTACCTTGATTGAAATTTTAAATGGTTTCCTTGGCTACTGTGATCGTGAAAATTGATTCAAATCACCCCTTGCAAGCTTTAAACTGTCTTAAAATCTTTCGATTATTGATGCACACATCAAGGGGGAGCAATCAAAAGAAAACCTCATCCTTTTCCAAAATATTTTATCAGAAGTATTCAAAATACTAGATTTTATCGGGATAGTGATGTCGATATTTTTAGAAAATGTTAATCAAAGATTGAATCTTTCATTCTTAATCTAAGATTTCAAACTTCTCTTGCCTCCATGTGCTAAAACAATTTCTAATACTTGATGCACATGTTGAGGGGGAGCATTTCTAAAATATCAAAAACAATTAAGGTACAAAACGCTTTGATTTTATATCACAAGTACCTTGATTGATTTTCAAATGGTTTTCAATTGGTTTCGAGGCGGAATGAACAATACCAAAAGACCAACTAGTTTACTTTATGCATGGTGATAACGCTACACGCGTCGTTCGGGGTCAAGGAAACTTCCTTTTCTTCGAGCAAGTTTTATAACACCCTAGGCAGTGAACCTAATCGTTGTAGTGTAGTAATTAGGGTAAGCCACGGGTATTGATATCGTTCTCTAGGGGAATAGGAATGCTAGTGAGAAGTTACTACGCTAAGGTTGAGGTTGAGGAAGATTATTTTTATCTTTTATGTTTTTTTAGAAATTGGAAAGGTACGAATCTCGGTATTGGATTTGGGGGTTGGTATTGCTACCGATTACTCTACTATTATCTAATTATCTAAGCTAAAGTTGTGATAGTCTATGTCTAATTTGATGTGTACTGTATGATAGTTTAAAGATGTGTTTACTTAGGTTTTACTACTTCAATTATCTCCTATTGATGGTTGATTTGTCACGTCCTTATTCCTAGTTGCGTTGTGATTCTAAGGCTATAGGGCGTGCTTATTTCCTAACTCTTTGAAACTACCAAAGGGTCTTGTTTACAAATCCTCTAGTGATTTATAGGCGCCTACTCTACGGTTGTCCTTGAATACTTTATCCTACAATTACCTAGATAATTATATTCTAAAGTTCACAAAGAAATTTCAAGCATTAAGTACACAACTAATAATCTAGCGACTCTAGATCATTAGTCAACTAAGATAAGTATCAACCAATCAATATTCAATAATTAAGTTTCATATTCCTAAGCAAACACACAAATAAATTAGCCGGACATGGAGAACATGCAAGCATACACACAAATAATCAAAGACATAATTAAATTAATGAAGTAAATACTTAGCTTGATGTATAATAGGGTTTAGAACCTAAAATACCGCACAAGAAAGCCTTGGTTCGGTTTTAGGTTTTACTCCAAAAGACTACACACCAAAACCGAAAAATTCGGATTCTATATATAAGATTACATCTGCGACGGCGTCACCTTATGTTTCGTGGGCGCCGTCGTCGTCCGCCATTAGGGTTTCGTCTTGGCCACGTAAACCTTCGACGGCGTCACCTTATGACCGTGACGCCGTCCCTTCGACTCCGACGCCGTCTTGGGCGCATCTAGGCCGCCCGAGTAACGACGGCCTACTCCTTTAGAACCCGACGTCGTCCTTGAAAACATGTAATTTTTCCTCCGAGCCGTCGCAAAATTCCTTCCCGACGGCGTCGCAGATATGCAAAGGACGCCGCGCCTTATGTTTCAAAGACTTCGAGTGTCTCGAATTTGACTTTGGCCATTTTCTTCAGATATTCGCGCTTTTCGTCCAAATAAGCATCATTCCAAAGATTTTGCCTTCAAGAGACCTAAAAGTGAAAAGGAACGATATTAAGCAATAACGGATACAAAAGTGATCGAATAAGGGCTTAAATGACCCTCAAAAGGTACCTTTTAAAACCTTATCACATGGCGATATAAGGATGGTTAGGTTAGGTATTTGTTCTCACGATCCCGCCAGGAGGCGGAGGATCTACCCACTAGATAGTGTAGAAGTCCTTAGGTATGATGAAAAAAGGAGAAAATGAGAATATGGCAAGAGTGCGTCTTGAGACGAGCTAGTCTTCGAATAAACCCAACAAGGTTCTAGTTATGAAGTCTCGTAAGCACGGAAGGGTTGAAGAATGCATAAGAATTGAATGTGAAAAGGGTGAAAAGAAATAGCCTCTATTAATTCAACCTTAGGGCGTAAACCGTGTTCAATTCATATGCTCTTGGCGGTTACCAAGATAACGCCGTTATTGAAGACAAGACGTCATGGACCCAGTGACGCACTGCACTAAAACTTCCCAAACTACTCAAGTTCCGCTTAAAAGGACTTGTTTCATTCTCACGGGGAACCTACATAATCTATCAACTTTCTCTTAGAGACTGTTGATATTGAAGGAGAACCTCTCCTTAGTCTCCGGCATAGGAAACCTGTTAGGAATTAGAAAATTCCATGTTAAAGTGTCGGTCACCCCAATTATGATCTAGCATAAGTTAGCTCGTAGACGTGTCGTTATTTTCATTGTTTAGTAGTTTATTAGTTATTTAGTAGCGTAGCTTAGTGTAGTGTAACACCGTGGAGGAAGGACGGGTCTTTACCCACTGTATCCCTGATCCACAGGCCGATAGGAGGTCGTGTCTTATGTAAGTATAAATACCCCTTCCATCCATGGAAGGGGTGGTGCTTCTTTTCATTTAATCTAATCTTTCATTTGTGTAAACCTCTAGCAAGAACACCCTCTCTCTCTACTAACTCTCTAACTATGGCAAACATGTATTTTGATCATCCTAGACCACCCGAATCATCAACACAATAAAAATAACGATCCTACAATTGGTACCAGAGCCAAGGTTTATTGTGTGGTGTTGATTCTTTGTGGTTTTGATTCGTGTAAAAAACTGTTTGTGTACTGTTTTTTATGGTCGGAACATTTTTTTTATATTCTGGTATTGATTAACAGCTTTGTCATTTATTCTGTAACCTCTTTTGGTCATCAAAGTTATTTTGTTCATTATTGTCCAAACATATTAGTTTAACTTTTGTGACATTTTTGTGTTGTTACCAATATATGTCAAAACTGGTCATATGGTCTGATTTATTGTGGTCAATACGGGTCAAACAAAGCAGTTTTTCTTTATGCATTCTTCTGGGTCAAAACTGGTTTTCTGGGTTCATATGAATATCGTCGGAAAGTGGTCGGAAAACTAATATATTCATGCTAGCGAGTTGTCAGAACAAGATGTCCAAATACATTGAATCTACCTAGCGAGTTGGGTAACCTAGCGACTTGTTATTTAACAAGTCGTAGCGAGTTAGCTTAGCAACTTGGCTAGCGACTTGGCTAGTGACTTGACTAGCGAGTTGGCTAGCGAGTTGGCTAGCGAGTTGGCTCAATGATTTTGGCTAGCGACTTGACTATGAACAAAAATGAAGAATGAGAAGACCGTGACCACAATATTGCTAGCGACTTGACCACAAAATCTATACCAATCACCTTAGACTCATGTCTTCGCTTTCAATATTGCTTCATCACCCATGGCTTATTCAAGAAACAAAAGAGAAGACACAAAGCTTTAACAACTCGACCTAAACCAAAACCAACCACAATCCTAATCTAGACTCACTCAATTAACCTCACATATCACTCCCCAACTCTCAAACAACAAAGAAAAATACAAATGATCTCGCCTAGGAACAACTTTTAAATCATAAAGATTTTATAAGTGAACCATTAAACATCATAGATCAATGACTTGTGATTCTATTCGAATATAAAGTGAGAAATATGACAAGAATGTCACTTTCTATCTTTCTTTCGTTCATGACCAAAATCAAAACACAAAACGATAACGATTCTTAAACCTACCCGAGACCCTTATTAGGCCTTGAAGAACGAGACTATGTAGCATCTTTCGTGGGTTGATCTCGGCCATATCAAAGCCTCAAGCCATCCCCGTGGCTGGCTCTAATATCCGTATGTCATGTTTTAAGATTGATCGATCCGATGGACTTGAGCTTCGTTTATCATTCTCGCCTAGTGGTGATATGATTTGATTTTGAGAAGTGTTTAAGAGATAAGTTTTTCTTGGTTTGAGATGAAATTTATTGACTGAAGATGGAGGCGCACATCTATGTGTTTAGGGTTGTGGTGTTATGTGCATTAGGATAATATGAAGCGTGAGTTTAGGGTAGGATATATACAACCTGATCTCAATTGGTTTTGGACTGTGAACCGTGCAACAATAACTGGGCCGGAATTATTAGTTATGGATGTGGGCTTCTCAATTGGTTTTGGACATGGATGATCCAATATTGACATCATAGTTTTGGTCTAATTTTGTAACTCGGATATATCAAATACAAATACAAGTTGTTATCCAATTGTTATAAAAACTTTGGATACAATTTGTATTATTTGGTATTCATGAATTGGTATGATGAATTTAAATGGTGGCCGCGTCTATATATTAAAACCAAGTTGGTATCCGAATTTATTTTTTTCTTTAAAAATACGAGGATACAAATTTTTAATCGAGAAGTATTTTTGGTATGGTAAATTTTCACGGATTGTTACAAATTCACGGCTTGAGCTTAATATTTGAGATAAGGATTGTTGGAGTTGGTGACCTCACTTGGGCTTTGGAGTTTGAATGAAAAAAAAAATCACACTTTTCGTTTGGAGGTTGATATACAATTTGGAGATTGATTAACAATTTCAAATTTATCATAACGGGAGTATAAGTGATTGATATACAAGTTCGTTTGAACATTGGGCCATGATGCGTGGATTCGGATGACGGTCAGATGGGCTTCTCAATATGTGATCGGATTTATGAGATTTGGATTGATGAGATTTGTTGAAGCAATTTGATGATGTCATTTAATGTGTAAGGAGGAGATGTGATCAGCAATTCCCATGAGATATTCGACGTCACTAAATATGGTCGTACACGTTATGATGCTTCCGAAAGTTCGAAACCATCATGGGGGAGAAACGTGTACTTTAATTTTTTACGGTCAACCTTCAGGGGAAAGTAGTGTATACTACTCGACTTAGTATGGTTTGAGAAGTTATCTACATATGGGTAAAGAATTGTTGATGATGTTGATGATGTTGGATAATGGACCGTTGATGAACCACTGCATGTTCCCCTAAAACAGATATTCACTGAAACCAAAGTCGTCATAACACATTCAAGCTGACATTGTTTACGGTTTTGTCTTGATTTTGTAAAATCCCGCGAAAGAACCTATTTCTCGGTTTAAATCATAGACTTGTAAAATCCCGTGACAATGGAAACATCCCGGTATTAGTAAAGTGCATTTCCGGATCTATCTTACGGTTTATTCTTGGTTTTGTAAAATCCCGCGAAAGAAACTATTTCTCGGTTTAAACCATAGAGTTGTAAAATCCCGTAATGATGGAACCATCTTGGAGAAGAGAAAGTGTAATTCTGGATCTTACTTGATGTTGGTGCTACGGTTTCTGCTTCAAAGAAGGGATAAAAGGGTGTACATCATGAATTGGGTGTGTGTTTGGGTTGTCTTCATGGCAGTTTGGTTATTACATGGTTTTATGGGGTTATGTGCTTTTAACCATGGTCGGGATGAAAACCATTATCAAAGTTCATTTAAATATCATAGAAGACTAGATTTGAGCAGTTCAGAAGATGTGACAATGGCGTTAATTCAAGATTATTTATTTGAGGTTGAAGTGAATTATCACGGGCGAGTGTACTTAGTATCCAAGGTATCGGGATGGATGGATGAAGATTCTTCAAGATCCTTGTTCGAGCTTATTATCAAAAACGAAGACTTGGAAATCTAGTTATTGTTGGGTGACTTTTACCTCTTCTTTACCACTTGGGGAATTGGGCTCTTATCACCTCAAAGTAACTATCACTTAAAGGAGTTACGTTGTAGTGCTCGATGTCACATTCAATTGTGGATTCTCAAGAGGTAATGTACGCCTATTACTTGATGGTTGGTTGGTTGAAGAGTATAGAGTACTTAGAGATTCAAAGGGCATGAATTCTCTACACCGCTCTTTGTTATATATGTGCAAGTTTAAGTCACGAGTTCGGCTAGTTTACTTGAGGTCAAATTCATCATATTGGGTTTTCTCCATCACCGTCACGACAAATAGCCTTCAGAATGATAATGGGGATGATTACATGTTTTGCAAGAGAGCGAAAAAGAGAGAGACTATGACGCCTGCTCACATCGCCTCGTGCCTCGTACTTTAAAGAAAAGAAAAGTGTACGCTTGGCGCTTTATCTTCTCAAGAAGAGAAATCTTCTTATTATGACCATTCTCATCAACATGCTTCATACTTTTCCATGCGCTTGGTCATCAAGTGAACCGGCTATTGTTGATTGTTTTCTTATTCCACTTTCTCAACTATAATGACGATGGCGACATCCTCGTGCTAATTTTGCGGGAGAAGTGTGAATAGACTACATTTGGATGATGTTCACTTGTTTAATCAAGAATGGCATCTTCATATGCAATTCTTGAGGGGGAGAAGAAGTGTGATAATTCTGCATGGTTGATTGACTTATGAGAATATATGGTCATACGGCTCCTAACTCATGTAAGAACCGAGCTTCTTCTTATCGGACCATCTTCACATGGAGTTTCTTTTAAGAGCCATTGGTTGACATCTTCACTCGGATTGATGAGTTTATCGACAAAGTGCTTCCGGTTAATGCTTCACGTATACATCAACATGATGATTCCGAACAATCTCTCTTCTTGTTTGATGTGATTGGTAGTTTGGTGTTACCATCTTGTGTGTTCGCTCGCCCGATTGTTGATTTCCTTGATGAACATCTTTCGTTTCTTGTTTGATTGGGAGGATTTTAGTTAAGGGATTTGCAAGATGTAAGTTAATTGGGATGCTTTTGGTGGGATGCTTTTGGTGTGAGTTGAAGATGTTAACTATTTATTCCCAACTGTACAATCTTGAAGAAGGTCGAGTCTGATCGGTTCTACATTATCTCGCTACATGTTAGAAGACTAAAGACGTGTTGCATTTAACAATCTAAAGACTTCTTCTTAATCCGGTTGTTATCAAACAGATTTTCGGTTTAGGGAGAGCACTAATTGGGGAGAGTGATATGTTGAATTTAATCCCAGCTTAGACTTGCTCACATTATTCAAAGATGTTGATTCTCACAAAGACTTCAAGCGATCTTCTCAATGATTTAAAGTATTCGGTCGATAATATGTTGTCGATTCAAGTGTCAAAACCGACAAGGGAAGGAGACACGTATCTAAACGCGAGTAAACTTGATGAGCTTAATACTTCTAAGTAATTGAAGATATCCCGGAAGACAAATGTTATTACCGCAGAAACTCAAGGTTTGACTCATGGCGAGTAAACTTGATGAACTTAACTCTTCTAAGTGATTGAAGATATCCCGGGAAAACAAATGTCATGACCGTAGAGAAACTCAAGGTTTTACTCATCAAAGCGTTTAGTGTTCTTATTCCAACTACGCGGGGGAAGAGATGTAAGAGTTAGTTTCTGATGATGAAAGAAGGTACACAAGTGTGTGATGATTTCGATGTTATCGCAATCATCGTGGAGAGAATTGGGTACATTGGGGATGCTCAAATGTTTCACTTGAGGGCTTAATCGTGATTCGAGATATAATCACTTATTCCGGAGTTGACATCCGCAGATTGTCACCCGCAAAGATAATCGATGATTTGGCCCGCTTCTTCAATGTTATCGGTTATTCTCTCTTTGGGCATTCAGTGCCTTGGTTCTTGAGCTTCATACACTTTCTTCGTGGGAGAGAAAAGTATACATCGGGGTTATTCTTTGGCTATTGGACTTAATACGCTACTTGATGGTATAAGTTTCTTTGTCTTGGTATGTGTATTCGGGTTCGTGAGCTCTAGTCTAAGAGACCGATCGCATCAATTCAACTACTTGGGAAGTGGTCTCGACACCTTTTGGAATGGATTGCTTCGACTTGATGGAAAAGGAATTTGAGAAGAGGTGTTCAAGAGTGGGATGAAACGTTGTCGTTCTTCATCGATGATATAACCCCGAACGAAGAACCTCGATTATCGTTCTTAAATGGAGCGGTGGATTTATGATAATGGTGTGCATCTCTGCACTGCTAAGGCAAGCTTGAAATATAGCTCGAATCCGCTCAACATAAGGATTTTCGGTTTGGGGAAGCGCCAAAGTCTCACTTTCAAGTGGCTCAATTTCTCTTCGATTCAAGAGTCTTGGAAGCTTTGGTGGTGAAAGTTTTATGGATGATGACTTCTATCTTCTACAACGGGTCATTCGATATCCTTATCTCGGTACTCGTATCATCATCTTCTTTAACTATATCATCTACTCTATCTTTATATATATTTATCTCGAAAAGAAAATACAAAAATATAAAACCAACAAAAGAAAATAGAAAAATATAAAACCAACAAAAAGAAAATAGAAAATATAAAACCTTCAAAACCATAAAAATCGAAAAATTTCAAAAAAAAAACCAAAAATATGTTTTCTCAAGACATGTCTTCGGTATCGATAACATCTACGGTCTTAGAAATGTCATTCAATAATGGCAACCGGACCATAGATGAAGTTCGAGCAGAGGTGTAAATATTCTTTTCTAAACATGTCTCAAAAATGGCTTACTGCTTACTTGATCAGTAACCCGCGCTTATACTATGGCTTGCTATTATTTCGAGATAGCAACCCGCTTTTTAAAGAAGGAAAGCTGCGCTAAATCTATTTTCAAAATATTTCGTGCACTTATCCTAAAAACAATATGAGGAAAGTATGTCGAAGGATCATTGTTCTACTCAAATATTTTTCCGTCTATAAATTCTTCGAAAAATATTTGTTGTTTTCAAAATGGTGGTAAATGAGTTGCTTGTAAATCTATCGATTTAAAGTTTTTGTGAAAATTGAAAACTCAATCAATGACTTCGCTTTTAATCTTTTCGTAAAATAAGTCATTGATTGAGGGGAGAATGTTTTCAAATTTATATCATCTAACGGACTTTCTTAATTATCCTACGTGCTTATCTCGAAAAAATATAATTGCCTATGTTGAAGGACTAGGTTTCTAGGATATGATTGTTAGGTTTAGATGATTAGAGTTTGAGAAATACATTATTCCATACCTTACATGATCCGATTGATATGTTGGATTGACTTTTATTAGTCGATTGTCGTTTGGGTGTTGTCGACCACCATATATTTGTATGTGTGTTCACTAACGTATGCGGTATATTGGTTATAGGAATGTTCCGATCCGGATCCCACAATTGAAGATGATTGGATGCCGAAGGAAAGGGTAACTATATCTTGGGTTGACAAATGAAGAAACGGAGCTTAATCGACTTCAATGGAGAGTTGGCATGAAATGCAACGTAAGAGGTCTTCTCGCATCGGCAGATGGTTTTCTTGACAGAAGTGAAGAAACGGAGCTTAATGGACCTCGGTTGGCATTCAAAATGCAATGTAAGAAGAAGTCTCACCGCATTTGCGAGACGGTTTTCTTCCAACCCTACAACAAAAACAACGGAAGCTTCTCAACCACTAACGTATCTTTATGCAGATACCATTTTTAAACAATTTTGAATAAATTTGAATAAATTGTTTTGAAAATGGAATATATTGTTTTGAAAATATATTGGACTAAATTTTGAAAATCACCGGACTTCATTTTATCAAAACTTAAGTCACTCAATTATCGACTTCGGTCATCGATTGAGGGGGAGAGTGATTTAATTTAAAATATTTTCATACAATATATCTTCAAAAAAGTCCGTTTTGTACAACAAAAAGTGGTGATCTAAAGATTTAATGTTATGTCATGGTATGATTTTTTCTTTAGAATCAAGATCTTTCAAATGAAATCTTTTACGTTCTTGTTTGATTGTGAAATTGTTTTGTTTTACTTAAAAGATCTCTTAAAAACTATCATACCCGACACTAACAATCTTTAATGTCTTAAAATGGTTCATATCATCATCTTTCAAAATTGAATCTTGCCACGCCTTTCCCAAAATTTTATAAATGATTTAAATCGGTTGGGATCACAAATCTCAAATGGTTTGATATTTCGATCGAGGTAGAGATCGTGTTTTAAATCTCAAACTGTTTTAAATGGAATTGGTTTTAGTCCTTTAAAGGCACTCCTGCCCCATGTGCCAAACGATTTCAATATACATAATGCACATGTTGAGGAGGAGGATTTATCCAAAACCGGATGAGTATTTAAACAAGGCCACATTTCTCCATGTTTTCTAAACCTAATTAAATCACTTGGGATCCAAAATCTCAAAGGATTTGATATTTTGATCGGGGAGAATTTGTGATTTAATAATGAAATTTGATAAAAGTTGATCGCTTTGATTCAGTTGTCTTGTCGCTCTCTCATATGTGCTAAACGCTTTCGAATCTCGAAGCACATATTGAGGGGGAGCAAAACCATCGAGGTACAAAAGTTTTTTAAAAGAGATTATAAAGTACCTTGATTGTGTTTTCAAATGGTTTCTTAATGGCGCTTGTGATTGTGGATGTGCTTCAAATTAACTCTTGCCTCTATGTGATAAAAATGATTTCAAATCCTATGCACATATTGAGGGGGAGAATTTACCAAAGAAAATCAAATGGCTTTTTCCATGGAAATTGTGATCAAGAAATTATTTCAAAGAAATTATTTCAAAGAACTCTTGCCTCCATGTGCTAAACAATTTCTAAATCATATGCACATGTTGAGGGGGAGGTTTTCTAAATGATCAAAACTATTAAGGTACAAAATGCTTTGATCTCGTATCACAAGTACCTTGATTGTTTTTCCAAATGATTTTTCAATTGGTTTCATGAAGGAAAGAACAATACCAAAAGACCGACCAATTTACTTTATGCATGGTGTTATAAGGATGGTTAGGTTAGGTATTTGTTCCCACGATCCGCTGTAACGGAGGGATCTACCGAGGACAATCCACTAGATAGTGTAGAGTCCTTAGGTATATTGAAAAAAGGAGAAAATGAGAATATGGGAAGAGTGCGGATTGAGACAGAGCTAGTAATCGGAATAAACCCAACAAGGTTCTAGTAATGAAGTCTCGGTAAGCACAAGGGGTTGAAGAATGAAAAGAACTGAATGTGAAAAAGGGTGAAAAGAAATAGCCTCCATCAATTCAACCTTAGGGCGATGAATCGGTTCAATACATATGCTCTTGGTTGTTACTAAGGTAACACTGGTATTGAAGACAAGACGTCATGGACCCAAAGGACTTGCACTAAACTTCCCAAGCCACTCAAGTTCCTCTTAAAAGGGCTTGTTTCATTCTCACGGGAACCGACATAATCTATCGACTTTCTCTTAGAGATTGTTGATATTGAAGAAGGAGACCCTCTCCCTAGTCTCCGACACAGAACCAAATGTGCACGATTGAGTCTAGAGCCAAGAGATCATCCACAATATCTCGTTAGGACACTAAATTCTTGAAGACTTGCTTTTCACTCAATGTGGAAAGTAAGTATATATTAAGAGTCCCACGATTATCCTTGTGGTATTGCCGTAACATCCGAGTGATATGAAAATATTCACGATGAAGATGGAAATCCTTCTAGAGCCAACATCAAACAAGCTCTTGGTGGGTGACATGTGAGATCTTCTCGTAAGATCAAGCTTGTGACAACCGGATAGAAACAATGGGCGATTCAATCTTGAATCAACCTTGGTCCAGAATGGAATTGACGAATGCTTTTGGAAAAACCATTCGATGTGCAAACCTTCTTTTCTCTAGCACGTCGAATGTGTACTTATGTTTTCAAATTCAAAAGTATCTCGATTGAAAATACTTTTAGAAAACCGCTCGATGTGCGAATCTCTTCTTTTCGCTAGCACGTCGAATGTGTACTCATTCTCTAATACAAAAAGTATTTTGATTGAAAATTGATCTTTCTCATAAAACCTTCGTCGTATTGCAAAACTCTTTCTTCAAGCAATACGCGATTGTTTTTCAAATCATTTTCATCAATCGGTGAATCTCAATTTGTCGGTTCACTCACTCCGTGTTGTCTTCTTTGAGACGTTCGGTTTGAGAACGGCTAGAACAATACGAAACCCTCGGCAAGGTGATTCTTAGGAATCCTACCGATCACAGCGAGATTTGTAATCGATCAACGGGAACCGGGGCGTGTACCTCAATTCAACGAAAGTGATCAAAGACACTTTCGTGCGCTTTATTGCTAATCGTTGTTTGCGGTACATTTGGACTGTTGCGGTGATCGTAATTGAGGAGTCAATCCAAAGCCGCATGCTCACAAGATCCACACTTAATTTGAAGAAATCATGACCGGTGCATATCTACATAACCGGCTCGATATTTCATACAATGCTTCGCTGTTGCCGCAAATATCATGAACCAAGAAGGCTTCCGCTACTACGATGGAAAGATGTCATGATTCAAAGTGTGAGCATGTCGGTCCAAAAGTCACAACTTCACATGATGGCAACACAATAAAGGGTGATCCAGATTTCTCGTGGTGATGACCTCAATGAAAGCTCAAGATCATCAAAGATGTGGATCGGTTCAAAGGCCTCCACTTAAAGTACTAATCTATGCGGACTTGGAAGAATCAACGCTAGCACAAAGATTGCATAATTGAAGAATTAAAGTCTCGAGCTCAAAACTAAGTCAAAGATAGAATGCTAGGAAGCAAAATGTATTTCATGGGGTGACCTCCTTAGGGGAGATTGTTAGGAATTAGAAAATTCCATGTTAAAGTGTCGGTCACCCCGCTTATGATCTAGCATAAGTTAGCTCAGACGTGTCGTTATTTTCATTGTTTAGTAGTTTATTAGTTATTTAGTAGCGTAGCTTAGTGTAGTGTAACACCGTGGAGGAAGGACGGGTCTTTACCCACTGTATCCCTGATCCACAGGCCGATAGGAGGTCGTGTCTTATGTAAGTATAAATACCCCTTCCATCCATGGAAGGGGTGGTGCTTCTTTTCATTTAATCTAATCTTTCATTTGTGTAAACCTCTAGCAAGAACACCCTCTCTCTCTACTAACTCTCTAACTATGGCAAACATGTATTTTGATCATCCTAGACCACCCGAATCATCAACACAATAAAAATAACGATCCTACAAAACCAAAAGTGCACTGTTGAGTCTAGAGCCAAGAGATCATCAATAAATCTCATTAGGACACAATTAATGAAGACTCACAGTTTTACACAATGTGGAATGTGAGAATATATTTTAAGAGTTCTACGCATTATCCTTGTGGTATTGCCAGAACATCCGAGTGATATATAAAAATATTCACAATGAAGATGGAAAACCTTCTAGAGCCAACATCAAATAAGCTCTTGGTGGGTGGCATGTGAGATCTATCCAATAGACCAATCATGTGACAACTGGACATAAACGATGGGGCGATTCATACTTGAATCAATCCTGGTTCAGGAAATGGATTGATGGATACCTTTGAAAAACCGGTAGTTGTGCTCAAAAATTCTTTTCTATAGCACATCGACTGTGTATTATATTTTCATAATCAAAAGGTATTTATGATTGAAAATTGATTTTCTTTATAAAACCTTCGTTGCATTGCAAAAATTCTTTCTATTAAGCAATACACGATTGTTTTTCAAATCTTTGCCTTCAATCGCAAATCTTAATTTGCTGGTTCACTCACTCCGTGTTGTCTTCTTTGAGATGTTTCGGTTGAGAACGCCATCGCAGTGCGAAACCCTATCAAGGAAATTCTTCGAATTATACCGATCACGGAAGTACTTGTCTTGATCAATGGGGAACCATGGTTCTTGCAACCTATTCAATGAAGGTGATCAAAGAAACTCTTCGCGCTTTATTGCTAACTATTGTTTGCGGGGACACGAGACAGTTACAACTAATCGAATTGAGGAGTCAATCCGTAGCCGCATGCTCACACAACACTTTCATTTCCAATGAAATCATGATAAGTGCATATCTTCATCAAATGGCTCTGATATTCTCACTCCATGCTTCTGCTACGCCGCTGCAAATATCATGAATCAACAAAAGCTTCTGTAACTCTGATAAGAAGATATCATGATCCAAAATGTGAGCATGTCGGTCCAAAAGTCACAACTTCACATGTTGGCAATTCTACAATGGATGATCTAGAGATTATGTGTTGCCAATGATCTCAATGAAAGCTCCTGTTCACTTATCTAAGAAACACTCAAAGCCAAAGAATCACTACTATAATACAAAGTTAAAGTTTAAGAAGCTTCAAAGTCTACGAGCTCGAGCATTAAAGACTATAGATAAAGTTCTAGGACCTTCAATGTAACTCTTGGGCTGACCTCCCTTAGGGGAAGATTGTTGATTTAGAAAATCCATGTAGAAGTGTCGGTCACCCCAAGAATTGTTTAGCATAATATGGCTCGTAGACACAACATTATATTAGTTAGCTTATTAGTAGTTTAAGTAACACCGTGGAAGAATGACGGGTCTTTACCCATTGTATGCTTGATCCACAGCCCGAAGGAGGGCGTAGTCATTTGTATAAATAGCCCTCTTCCCACAAGGGAGAGGGTTGGATGTTCACTTGCTAATCTAACCTTTCATTTGGATTTTATCTCTCTAGAACATCTCATCTTTCTCTCTCTAACACTTATTCCATTCGACCCATATTGTATTAGTTTGTGTGATTGTGAAAACCAATATGTTACACTCTATTTTCTTGGAAAGTGTTTTTTGCAACGTGGACGGTTAATGACTTTTCGTGCTCTGGTTGATTGGACTCTGTGGGCCATTGGTCTTCCACCATCCTTATCCCTGTGTTTTTTATTTGGGCCGTTGGATCAGATTGCTTTTGACGCGTGTCCTTCTTAGGGTTTTTCTTGGGGGATCATCATTTTGCTTGTATAAATACTCTTTATTTTTGCTTTAGCCCATTTTTTATTTTTACTGTTCTTCTGTTGCAAACGCTACTT
The DNA here is from genome assembly GCA_022545495.1 of Chrysanthemum lavandulifolium. NCBI lineage: Eukaryota > Viridiplantae > Streptophyta > Magnoliopsida > Asterales > Asteraceae > Chrysanthemum > Chrysanthemum lavandulifolium. The sequence goes on from CM040243.1 coordinate 149,374,729, forward strand.
CCTCTTTCTTTGATCCGATTTACCTTTGGTCATATCCGCCTTCCAAGTTCCTCATTCAGGTTAGGTTCTTGATTCTCTTTTCTTTTTCCGTTATGGGTACTTTTGCATCTACCAAATCTAAACTATCGCAAAAGGCGCTTGATCGTTTCTGTATTGATTATTCGATTCCGCAATTTGTCCATCTTGAATTGCCGAAACCTGACCAAAGTATTCGGGAAGCACCGAATGGGAAGATTGGTGTATATACTCGTTTTTTCGACTTTGCTAATTTTTGCCTCCCCTTGTCTGTTTTTCTTCTTTCTATTCTTGACTACTATCGCATCCATATATCGCAGCCTTTTGTCATTGGTGCTGCTAAAGTTTCTCAATTTGAGATTCTTTGTTTTGCCCTCGGCATTAAACCCTCAATTGGTCTGTTTAGGTGTTTTTATGTGTTGTTGATGAGTGTGTAAATACTCATCATTTTTGTACCAATTAAACTGCAAAAACATCTGAAAACACTCGTAAATGCATCAAAATGATAAAATATCACAAATAAGTGTTTTATGTGTTTTAAATGCAAAATATCAAAATCGGTGAAAAAACGTATCAAGTTTGCATAATTGGCGCTTTAGTCCCCAAGTTTCAAAAGTTGTCAAAAGCAGTCCTGGTAAAACAAAATAAAGAAAATATCATTTCAAAGTCCCTAGGATTCATGAGTTGTCAAAATTAGTCCTTGAGATTTAAAATTGCAAATTTACAACTTAGGTCCCTAAACTTTGAAATTTGGCAAAAATAGTCCTTGGAAAATTGAAAATGTCAAAACTGGTCCTTGTACTATTGAAGTTTGTCAGTTTTGGTCCTTGTGACAACTTTGGAATAATGGCAGAATTGGTCCCTCCAAATTTTAGAAATTACAAAATGGTCCCTATAATAAATAAACTAAGCCTTGACCCTTTTGCATTTTGGACCCCTGCCTTTTATACCCTGTGACCCCTGTCATTTCCCTATTTTGAACCCTTGGTCAAACCCACAGTCAAACTACTCACCCTTTCCCTCCCAACTGGGTTTCTTCTCCCACTTGACTGCAATCCTCAACTCCCCTCTCCCATCACCCAGGCCTTATCCCAACACCTCTCACCTCTCATCATCACCCCTACAATCCACCCCCCCCTAGTTGCTAGCTCAGAGCCCCTGTGGTCAAAACCACTTTTCCCGCCAAAAGCAATCCAATGGCCAAAATGCACCAAAAGTAATCCAATGGCTCTGGAAATTAGTGGGAATCATGCAGAGAGGTGAGAGAAGACAAATGGGTGTATAAAAGAGGAAGAAGAAGCAAGAAACAAGGGAGTAGTTAGTTTTTAATTTAAATGTATGTCGTCTTTATAAAAATGTCTTAGTTTAATTCTTAAAGTGTAATTTTTCAGTTTCAATGTATTGAATCTTAGTTAATTAAGTGTTTTTAATCAAGTTTAAGTCCTAATTCAAAGTTTCACTTAAGTTGCAAATTTTATGTTCATCGTTAACAAATTCGGTTTCAAGCTCGATAATTAAAACTCAAGTAGCTTCATTTTGATTCAAATAGGCTTATTTAAGCTTATTGTAGCTTTGGTAAGCCTACAACACTGCTTTCAAGCAATTTTCATGTTAAGTCAACAAAAGTCAATCAGAAAGAAAATCTGTTCAAGCAGTGATGGAAATGGTTACAAGTTGTTGCAGAGTTGATATGGATTGGTTTGGTATAGTTTAGTATAACTTGGGTTTGGTTTAAGCTGCAGAATAAGCATGGGACACTTGTAAGTTTGTGTCTCACTTTCCATTTCATACTCAGTTTACATTTTGTGTTTATGTTGGAACCTGGGTCATTAAATAGTTTAGACATGTTTACTTAGTGGTAATTAGGATGTTAGATTTAGTTTAAGTTTTGGTTTGTGTTAAATCAGTAACTTGCTTAGTCTAAAAGTGCAAATCAGTTCAACAAGAGTGTTTGGATCAGTTGCTTGTCAAGAGCTTGAGCTCTTGTTTGTGTTCATATCTTGTCTACTCAGTCTACTATAGTCATGTTAAAGTCATTTTAGTTCATATGTGTCTGCTGAAATAGCTTAAAGTCAAAATCACATTTGATATGTCCTTAAATCTTAACTGTTGTGATTTTGCAAAAGCAAAAGCTTGTTTTATGTTCAAAAGTCATAGAGATAGATTGCATTTAGTTTATTTCATCATATTACATTAATATCATTCCACAAATTAGCTTCAAACCTCAATTTAGTCAAAGTATAAAATCATCAAAAAGTCAAAACCATGAAAATCGGTTTGAACCCAACTGGGTAAATTTTCATAAGCTCGATTACTGGCCAAATCAAATGAAACTTGTGGTTTTAAAAAGTTCTACCGGTCTAGTTTATTATTGCCATTTTGTATATTTTGCAAATTTTCTACAAGCTCTAAACGCTTATCTAGATGGCCTTATTTGCCTCACAGAACCGACTCGATTAACACCGAGTGCACAGGTCTTGAGGTTTGAGAAAAGCTCATAAGAGCTTATTTAGGTCTGCTCTTTGGTTTGTAAGTAGCCACCCAAGTCTACTTTAGGTTCCTTCTTTTATTTTTGAGTTTAGCTTATTTGGGTGGCTTGTGCTTAAGCTGCAAAGTAGCCCCATAATCTGTTTTTGCACATGTAACTCTAAACACCAAATCTGTGTAATTTGCAATTCCAGAGGTTTGAGATAGTTGTTATTAGTTTCATTTAGGTACTTGTAGCATATTAGAGCTTCTGTGACAGTGTGGTGCTTATTTAGTACCATTTGCTTTAAATAAGTGCTTATTTATAAGCACTTGGTATTGCAGTTTCATTTTCTTGCACACAAGCACATGTTTTTATATTTTTCTTAGATTCATAACATTATTTTAGAGTTTTCCTGAATTTTTCACATTTTTCTAGGACAGTTTGCTATTTTTCTTAATTAAAAACAGTTTTTAAGTCATTTTAATTAGCTTTTAATACAATTAAATCAGAAAAAGTTCAAAAAAATAATTTTTCAATTTTCCTAGGTTAAGATAAATATAAAAAGTCAAAAAAATATTTTTTCAGATTTTTCTTAGTTAAATTTGTATTTTTTAGCAATTTAAGTAATTTTAAATAGTTTTTAATTCATAGAAAATAGGAAAATAATCAGAAAAATACAAAAATAGTTTTGAAAATTCTATTTTGTTATTTTAGATTTTTCCAAGTCATAATTATATTTTTCTAGCTTTATTTCATATTTTCTTGTATTTTAGGGTATTATTAAATAGTTAAAAATAGTTTTTAATTAATAATAATTAATTAAATAGTTATAAAAATAATTTTCTTTTTCTAAAAATTTTCTTTTATCATTAGGTTTGTAAAAATGTCATTTTCATATTTTTAGGATGAATATTGCTCAAGTTTCACATTTTATTTTGTACGTCACGTAGTTTTTAAATTAAGTTTTATAAAAACATAAAATCAAAAACTTCATTTTGCAAATAGTGATAGCGTTTATTTAATATAGTTAATCTTTTTAATTTCCTTTAATTTGCATTTAAGCCCCTGTAATTTATTCACTTTTTCTGTAGTTATAATCAATCATATCTCTTTTCCCATTCAAATCCTCTCGATCACTACACGTCTGACTATTCTCGCACAGCTCGTTGGGACTTAACGACCTGGGGAAACACTATACTCTCCTGATCTTCATTGCATTTGTGTCTGAGCTGTTTTAAGTTTCTTACGGTTGGTCATTCACAAGTGGCCAGCTTGCGTGAGAAAACTTGACGGTTTCGCACGAATCAGTTGTCTCAAAAACATGGCTGGCTTTCTTTTAGTCAACGAGTTGATAGCTTTGGCGTTTGTTATACTAAACCCCTTGATTCTCTTAAAAGTTGGAATGACCATTTTTTCTGGGTTGACTCGTTTGCTTGTCCTACTATTCATACTTTCTTTGTTGGGAGTAATATTCCTAAGGATGCCATTCCTAGGGATACTAAGTTTGATGTTGGGCACGTTTCCTCCTTTGTTGCCAATGCTTCTCCTTTCCTCAAATTTCTGGAACCTTTCCTCTGTTTAGTTGGGTTAAGTCATAATTATACTTCGGGTGAGGATTCTTACCCTGTGTTCCATGATCTAGAGAATCGGGGTGGGTATACCATACTTATGTTTCTTTGTCTGTTAATCTATTTTTGTTTGGCCTGACCTATGTTTCTTCTTCTTCTTTTTTCTGCAGCGATGGATTTGCAATCTTTGGTTTGGAAGAAGGATCCTATGAAGTTGATTGTTGATACCCGATCGCTGGAGGAAAATGAGCTTCCTTTGCTAAAATCGACCGAAGACCGGACTATTTCTCTTACCCCTCCCCCTTCTTGTGACGATGGAAATGGAGTTGTCCGTTCGAAAGCCGGGACCTCTCGACCGTATGATGACATCGTTGTGTGACCTGACTATTCGGCTTCTTAGGTTGGTATTAATAGTGATGTGGCTTCCGGTTCTGGGAGGAAGAGGAGGAAGGCTTGCACCAACCTTGTCCATCCTCCTAAAAGAGTGAGGAGCGACCACAATGATTCTGGTAGGGCCTCTACTGGTGGTAAGTCTTCAGAATCTATTCAGAAGTTGTTAGCTCAAAGTTCGCAAACTCTTGAATTTTGTTTGAATGCTTTGCCCACTCATTCTTCTTCTTCTCCTTCATTATCAATTACTCCTCTTTATGAAGTTGGGACGTCTACTGAATCTTATTTTGGTTTGATCCATCTTGATGGTTCTTCCCCTAGGTTTGTTATTTATGTTTTTGTCTTTTTGTGATTCTTTTACTTTTCTTCCTTCCGCACTTGTTGTTCTTTATTTGCTTATTGGCAGCTCTCCTGTGCCGGTTATGACGGATGCTGTTGTTACTACTGTTCTTCCTGTTGAGAAGGAGAAAGATAAAGCGGGTGCTCCTTCCTCCCTTCCCGACAGTTTTCGTCCTGTCAGCAGTGTTCATCCAATTCTTGACGACCTTTCTGATTTTGATATCTCTGCTGGGGATATTCGTACTGTTGATGATTCGGACTCTAGTTCTTCGGCTGATGTTCATGTTCCAAAATGGAATGTTACCAAGAATTCGCTTCTTAATGATGTTGATGAATGCCGTGTTATGGTGGACGAGTTTTCCCCTCCTAAATTCTTTTCCTCCATTCGTGAAATGGGGTATGAGCATCTCCTTGCTGAATTTAATGTTGCTACGGCACGACAGGTGTGCTTTAGTTCTGAGGTCCATCTGCGTTTGGAGTATAACATGATGGAGCGGAAACGCATATTATCTTTGTTGGCGAGTAAGGATAAGGAGATTTCAGTTCTTAAGGCTAAAGCTGCTGAAGCTACTTCTTCTGGGCCGTCTTCTGCTGTTACATCCTCAGCAGCTTCTGCTGCGGAACTTATGTTGTTGAAGAGTCAAAGATCTACTCTTGAGAAAGAACGAAATTCTCTTCGAGCTGAGGTAGCGGCGCTTAGATCATCTCTTGATGGGAAGGATTCTGAGTCGTCTACTTTGAGAGCTGAAGTTGTTCTCAAATCACAGAATTCCAACTTTTCCGGACATGTATGCGTTCATGCCTTTTTTGGTTAGTTATTCCGTTTGTTTGCTTTTATGCTGTCTTCTGACTTTGTTTTATTTGCAGATACGTACCTTGGAGGAGTCATGTTCTGAGCTCCACAACCGAGTTCCTTCTCTTGCTGCTTTGGAGGAAGAATTTTGCAAGATTCAGGATGCTAAGACAGACGTACTTATGGAGAAAGTTGATTCGGCTTTTGCTGATTTATACGCACTGGCTAGTCATCTTGATGAGGAGTTTTATCCTCGTTTCCTTACTTTGTTATCTAGCCGTCGTTGGTTGCTGACTAACGGCATGAGCCTTGCTGTGTTTAAGTGTTTGAAATCTCTGGAGTATGCTGTAGCAATGGCGAAAGTTATCGGCTGTGCTATCGATAAGGGTATGCAAGAAGGTTTAGCAGCGGGTATTATTCATGGTAAGGAAAAAAGAGAGCTTGTCGTGTATGACCCTTCTGTGGAGGCTCATTATCTTTCCGCCATAAAAGCCCTTGAAAATGTGGAGTTTTCCTTACTCTCCACGCTTAAGTCTAGTAAGGATGCTGGTATTGCGGAGGTTATGGATCTTCTTCGTGTTGAGGTACCTTCTGCGGATGCTCCTATGATTGTTGGGTTACAGCCGGATCTTGAGCAGCTTATTGTTCCTGTTTATGATAAGGATGATAATGCTATTGTTGGCACTAGTTCTTTGTCTCATTGTTTGGGAGTGGTTCAGAAGAGAGTTGATCAGGTTAGAAAACGTCTTGCTGCTCATCGGTTATCTGTTGCCGATGTTTATAGTTCTTCCATTGATCCTTTGTCCGCCCGGAATGTTATGCGTGTGGAAGCACCTTCGACTGGTGAGTTAGCTTTGGCGTGTACTACTTCTTTGCCACTTGTGCCTCTTCCTGCTAGTGCCGCTGATATCTCTGTGAGGCCTATTTCTATTGATGATTATGATGTTGGTGGGTCTAGTTTTCTTGTTGAAGTTGCGAATGATCTGCATCTAAGGTTAGTGAGATCCCTTTTGTTCTGTTCGAGCCTGAAGCGAGTGCAGCTGCCTTGGTGTGGAGTTTGTTTTTCTTGTTTTTCCTAGATGCTTTGTACTCCTTTGAACAATGTTTGTCTTTGCTTCTCTTGTAATGCCTTATGGTAGCTGCGTGCAACTTTTTGTTTTTATTTCTGCACGTTGTTCTTTTACTTTTTGCTTATGCTACTACCTTTTCTTTATGCAAGTTCTGAGACTTTTGTGTATGTTATTTTTGTGTTGCTATTTTAATGTTATACGGATATGAACGTAGTTAATAGTCTTTTGCGCACATATCTCTTTTTATTTGTGCGGTGCTATTTTTTAACGTTATACGGATATGCACGTTTGTAATAGTCTTTGGATAATTTTAGGCTATCCTCCCAGTACTGGGCTTGCAATACCTCTTATGTACTTTGGTGATTGTGTTGTTCACTTGTTGGTTATTCGTGATAACTCTTGGGCCGTGCCAAATTTTTATGCTTGCGCGTCTTATGCACTTAATGAAAATGAACTTATTTAGAAAAATAAAATAATGAAGGTAGCTAATCTTCACTTTTTATTAATTTGGCATATTTTTAAATACATTACAAAAATTAGTAAATTCGAATACATTGTACATTTTCCTGTTACCAGTTTTTCGTACCCTTTCCACTTTTAGTTCTATGGCTACTGGGGCCTTGCTTCCTTCAGAACTTTGGTGATGACGGACATCAGTTTCTGTTAAGACTTTGCTTCTCGGAAGGTTTCCTCATTTATTTCGAAAGTCTGTTTTGATAGTTGTCCGCAACGTGTTGTCGTACTTGTGATGGCTGTAATTTTCTTTCTTGAAGGATTGTTCTAGCTGAAAGTCTGTTTTGATAATTATCTTTCCGCTGATTTTCCCGGTGTGGGTAACGTCTATGTGATTATTGTTGCTCCCTTCATGGGCTAGAATCCTTTCCTTGTTTGCTACCCTTTCCTTTGGGGGAATCTCTCGTCCCTCTCTTCTGACGGTGATTCCCGATGAGCTACCAGGCTCGTCATTTTTTCTTTAAGGGCTAGAATGCTCGCCAAGAATGCTTTTACTTTCGTAGCGGCGAGCTTGCGATGTTGTAGGTCATACAGCGAGTGCGATAGACATTTCAAGGATCTTTTCCGGATAGTTTCGTCTTTTTGAAAGTGTAGCCTGTGAGGGTAGCTTTTATGTACATATCCCGGCACCTGCAAGCTGGTCATCTTTACCTTACAGTCAGTCTATCCAACCTGATTTTCTCGAGCTGGTAGACGTGTGCTTGTTTGGGGGCCGGGATGCAACAACAATAGGATGAAGGTGTAATTTGCATCCTTTGTTACTTGCAGTTGTAAGGGAAGATTCTTGATAGCTAGGGACTATCTAATATAACTTCTTGCCCCTAACGTTCCTTCTTATCCTTCCCTAAGGACCCATCCTTTTCCACACTCCATCACTCCCTCCCTTACCATTTCACTACCCCCGTGGCTCCTTGCTCTGGCCGCCTCCGTAGTTGACCCGTGAGCACCTGTACGACCTTTTTTCCCGACGGCTACTAGGAGTCTAATCGATAGTATTGCTCCGGTCGCGGGTGTTGCTGTCCTAATTGGCAAGGTATTTGGAAATGCCATAGGAGTAGGTTTCAGTGAAGGGGTGTTATGAGGTGTTGAGGTGGTGGGTGATTAGTCGCCATTTTAGAACGACTAAGCATTATTAGTAGTCATTTAAGAACATATTTTGGTTCTCGTCATGTTTTCTTTTGTATTTTTCTTGTGAAGGTGATGAAGGTTTAGGCTATATGGGGTTTTACTACTGTCATGTGGACGATATGTTCCCATGAGACACTTGTTGTATTTTTTCTTTCCTATGTGTTGTCGTACTCTTTTTCTGAATAACATCTTCAGCTCCTTTCAGAATAAGTTTCTTCAGACTTTTCTTGTTAGTATGTTTGATTCTGGAGGATGACGGTTATTGTTTTGCTTTTCCTGTATTCTCCCCCTTTTTTACTTCACGTATTTATAGTGAAGATTTTACTGTTTTTGCATGTGCTCACATTTGTCTTCTTCTACCAATTGGTAGGTTAGCGCGTGTCTAGGCTCGTAGCCTGGGCGTCTGTTTTTCTGCTTGATTTGACATGATATTCCTTGGGAAGGAACGTGTATCTGTACTTGCAGATTTTCTCTCCTTTTTTATTATCTGGATAAGGTTTATCCTTTTAGTTCCGCCCTTGCTTGTTTGTTGTCGAGGATTTTCCTTCCCAGGGTCGTATCCTTTAAATCTTGTTTGCCGCAACTTCTTGCGTGCTTCTTTCGGGGCATTACTTCCCCTGAAGCTAATTATTTTTAGGTCGCAAGTCTTTGTTTCTTTTTATTCTCTAAGAATGATTTCTGTATGGTTTTTCCGTATGCATTCGTAGTGTGTCTCAATCTTTATTTTTGCTCCTTTTCACATGATCTTCCGCGATCCAATTGTTTAGAAGTGGCAGGGCGCTTTTTCGGCGTTTGTATTTGCTTCCCGAGTCTTTTTCTATTGAAGTTTATAAGGTCAGGTTCTTTATTCGCTTTGTTAGGGATGTCCTGATCCGTGTTTATTTTATTGGTGTTCCTGCTTTTCTTCTTCTGTTGAAGTTTCGTTTTCATTTTTTCCCAGATGTGTGTGTGGTTCCGTTTATTCTACTTTGAGTTTGTTTTTTTTTCTTTTTTTTTTCGATCGGTTTTTCTTGCTACTCTTCAACCTCTATCATCGGCCCTTTCTTCCTTTCTTCCCTTTGCTTTTTCAAATGCAGACACTCTTTTGTGGTGTGTCTTACTTTTATGTGAAATTCGCAGAACTTTCTTTCAGTTCCTCCCTCGACTGCCGTGATTGGGAGAAGGTTTGTGGACCTTGTTTTCTTTTGTGCCAAAATTTCTAGAAAGGTTTTCATGGGTTGCGGAAACCCTGTTGCCTTTCTCTTATTCTTGGCTTATTCTTAGACCCTTTTTTGAAGCTTTGTCGATGCTTGATTGTTGTTCGTTCCATTTGTCTTTGTACCCAGTGCCTTTTTCTTCCGTGACTTCCTGCGTCTATTTCCCCTCTTAGGGAGGAGGTAGTTGTACTCATCACTTCGCTCATCGAGTTTGGGATTCTATCGTGTAACTGCTTAATCAGCTCCGGATCAGTGATTCCATGCATGAATCCTGAGACTTTCATAATTTCTGGGGCTCCCTTTATGTCTCTGGTTTCTTCTTTAAACCTTCTTACAAAGTCTTTCGTTAGTTCTCCGTCCCTTTGCTTGATATGATGAAGTTCCACAGGATCTTTGATACATTTCTTTTGCTGTAGGAAGTTAGTCAAGAAGACTTCCTTTAGTTTATTATAGCTGTCAATTGACTCGGGTGGGAGGTCGTCAAACCAGACCCTAGCGGATCCAGTTAGTGTAGAGTTAAACATGTGACACCAAGTTGGCATGGCCCATCGCTCCATCTTTGCCGCTGCTTGGAAGATTTTAAGATGATCTTGTGGGTCTCCACTCCCATCATATGTTTTTACGTTGGTTGGCATTCGCGTTTTTGTCGGCATCTCAAAGTAGCGGATACGTGGGGTGAACGGATCAGTCTCCTTGCAGACCCAGGGTCTGGCCAAGTCATAGTCATTGCTGTCATGTGGCTTCCGCTTTCTGACTTCGGACCTCCGATATCCACTTCCGTTAGACCCATCGCCTAAGCAGCTGTCCACTTTCCGCGGTTGAACTTTTTCGATTTCTTGCCTTCCAAATCCTGGTCTTACCGGTTGTGATTGGGAGTCTTTGTGGCTGCCCTTCTCTTTTGTTTCGGTATCATGGCGGACTGGCTGCCTGTGGTCTTTGGAGTACACGAAAATACTTTCTTCTTTGTCTCCGAGCCGGTAGAACACACTCTTGCGAAGCCTTTTGAACACCACTTCCCTTCCGTCTCCTTTCCTTTTGGGTGACCTAGATCGGGTGCGTCTTTGGCCTCTACCACTTTGCGTGTTCCGCGACTTTATGGCCTCAAGCTGTTTCCGCAAGTCTCTCTTTGGTATTTCCGTTTTATGATAATGTGGGGCTTCACGGTAATTCTTTTGGATTGTTACCGCTTTGGCTCTTTCTTCCCGTTTCTGAACTTTCTCCGTCACAATAGGCAAGATCTGGTCGAAGTACTTATCACAATACTTCCAAAGGGCTGCGTCGGACGCAGGTCCTTCAAGATTTGTCGAGACCGTGTGGTTTTCTCTTTCCACCGTACTCCGCAATGTGGATACGAATGCGGGAGTTGGTCCGAATCGAGTGCTCATGGCGAGTATTTTCTGGAACGCAGTTGTGTACTGGGTCCCACGGATGGCGCCAACTTGTTAGTACAAAAAGTGTGACGGGTGGTAATGGGTGTAAATACAGCGCGCCGGACTGGGCCAACAAGCTTCTAATGGGCTGATCTTGTACTAATCCAAGTAGTTTGATTGGTTTCCCTGCACAAGAAGAGTAAACCGTTAGTCTTACCGTAAGGACGGACCCCACGATTAGACTCCGGCGTAAGAGTAAGTACGCATTCTTGAGAGGGAAATAAGAGTATGTGTGTGTAATTATGAGAGAGAAAGTTGTACCTTGTATGAGGATTAGAGCCCCTTTTATAGGCGAGGTTTACCGCTAGGGTTTCCTAGATACTCGCATATAGTGGTTAGTCGCCGGAGCTGGACCCTTGGCGGACAAGGTTCCGTGTCAATCGCGGATGCGGACACAAGATATCCTTAACGGCTGAAGGTTCAGCCCGCCATGTATCTTGCGTGCGTCTTGAGGTCTGGACCATAGCCAATCTCGTCATTGGGATTACTGTAGTCCCAAGGTTTATAGTTATTGGGCTTGAGCCCAGCATGTGTATAGTGTGTATTGGGCCTAGTGGGCTGTTATACATACTAAACGTCATCACACTTGGTAAGGTAAATCTTGGTAATCTTGTGTTGACTTCTGACACTTTAAAGAATTATATGAAAATTCTTGAAACAGTATCATCATTATTATAATATAAGAACTAGAAGTAAACTTTGAAGATGATAGAATGAGATGAATAACACTATAGTTGTGTATATTCAAAATGGTGCAAGTTTTTCATTACTCTTGAGTAGTATTTATATTACTAATACTACTATCCATTATTGATACATGGCATTATACAACATATCTTAGTAATGAAATAAATAGTGTATATATAAGATTTGGCAAAATTGATCATCCACCATGCATTTTTTGTGACATGTAGCACACAACTTGGAACACTTGTGTTTTACCATATTTTCATAACACTCCCCCTTTGATGATCATTTTTCAAATTGGAGTTCAACTTCAGAATATTACCTCGTTAAAAACCTTGTTAAAGAAAATCCAGTGGGAAAAAACTTTGACTAAGGGAAAAAGAGTGCAACGTGTAGTTGACTCACCCTGATGTTATCATTTGTAAACTGTCACATTGTTCGAATATGTCGCATTCCAATATTGTGAATGTGTTTCCTGTAAATTGTAGTAGGAAGTGCCTTGGTAAAATGATCCGTTGAGTTGTTGCTAGATCGAACATATCTCATTTCAACTTGATAATCTTTTATAAGATCTTGTGTATACGAGAAGAACATTGGCAGTATATGTTTTGTTCTGTCACTTTTGATATATCCTTCTTTCATCTGCGAGACACGACGTATTGACTTCTGAGACTTATACTGCGTATTCATATTAATTATTTAAATACGGCATATCAAATTTATTGAATATGGCGTATTATGTTTTATAAACTTAATTTGCAAATTTATACATATACGACGTATCCACTTTTGCGATTACAGCGTATTTAATTTTTTGTAAAACATAACTAAGTATTTAATTTAAATACGGCGTATTGATTTCTATTCAGATTGAAACAACATATTTAAATTTAAATAGCAATACGACGTATTCATTAATCTAATTACGGTGTATCGTTCTTCTGTAGCAGCAGAAATTTTAGTTAGATTTCCTATTCAGTTTTAAGCGTTTTGCTTCTTTTAAACCTTTCCGACTGACATTTTTCTGACTATTTGTAGAATATTAAGAATGAAAGAAATCACTAATAAGGAGTACTTAGGTATGAAGGAAAAGAATGTTCCAGAAATTTTAGCAGAAATTTGGTACTTAACAGAAAATGAAGATGAAGAAGAATCTTATGTGTTTGACTTTACCAAATTCCCTGAAATTAAGATCAATGATACTTTTTCACGAGATGCGAGAAACATGGGATTTCAGGATGATCTTGAAGACAGTCAAACATTTGATGCTATATCATGCGATTTCCCACCCATATTGGGCTACTTGTTTTCCTTTGAGTCATGAGTTTCGCTAAATGCAAAGGTAAATCCTTCTAACCTAATCGATGCTCTGATTTTTGAACCTTTAATTCCAAATGTCCATGTTCCAGTTTGCTCAGTGAGAACTTTCGATGCACAATTAGAGGATGATTCTAAACAGTTTGACATACTCAAGATTGATGATGATTTGTTCATTTGTGATACACCTCTTGATATGCTATTAGATGAACTTAGACGTTTGAGTAATATGGATGATGATTTGTTTAGTTGTGATGTGGTGTTGAATTATAAACCTGAAGAATTGCTATTTATAAGGACAAAAACTTTAACTAAGGGGATGGAATGGAAAACTCCTGAAGAAGACATGATTTATCTAGAGACTGAGTATAAGAACTACATCAACAAGAAAAACAATATCTGGGAACCATGGCCATCAACTCAAGAAATCGTTAGGAAAATTAAGCGGGTAGATCCAACTGAACCAACAAATCTCCCAAACTTTGAGCAAATTATTGAAGATATGGATGATGGTATTATTGATATTTATGAACCTCGAAGGTGTTTTGATGAGTATGAGAGTCTATATGCAAAATCTGTAATTCGAATTGGAAATAGATTAGTTCGACTCATTGACATAACCTTGGATGAATGGTTAGATCTAAAATTTGAAGATCGTGCAAGGGTTGATAACGAAATCAAAAGAGACGTGATTGCTACATGGTTTGAGGAGTATATGGAAATCAAAAGACGATTGGATATGGATGGAATCAACACTAATGTAGAATTTGATCTAACTAATGTTGAGTTTGCAGAATAGTTTGCTTATAAATTTAATAATCATGAAGTAATGGATCGATACACCAAGAATGAACTTTGGATCTATTGGATAAGAAGAGAAGATGAAGAAGTTCTAGAGGAGAATGAGAGTTCTAATGATGAAGTTGCTAAACTTTTTATGATTGATTGTGACATATTTTTGTATGAGACCCCGTTATGTGAAGAATTTAAGAAGTTTAATTATCTCTTGCAAATCGACCAAGATATCTTTACTATTTATATACCTGATAACCCATTATGGAAGAGTTGGAAGAATAAATGTGAAGAAAGCGGTATCCAACATAATTACCCATTTACTACAAGAGTGGGTTTGAGCAATGGCGTACATGTAATTCGCAGTTTGATGTGTACTGCAATGGAGGGGACTTACCAGGTATAATAAGAATTGGTAACATGATATAGTTTCAAATGGTATGAAGGATTAGAAGATGGAGAGTTAAAAGAGAAAACCTTAAAACAAAAAGCTATCTTGGAAAGATCACGAGAATATAAGAGAAATGAAGGAGAATCAAGTAATAACACCTGGAATACTAATTGGGCTCAAGATAAAGATCGACATGATAAATCAACTGAATGAATGAGAAACCAATCGAAAGACATGTTTGATGAACAAGAACCAATACATGATGGTATGTGTACATGGAAGGAAGATCTTGTTGATAATTTGATTAAGGAAGAGTTTTGGGATAATGATAACAATGATTTGAAGCATGATATCCTATTTCGTGAAGGACTAAGAAGACTGATAATGAAATATTATATAGGATGCGATAATAGGAGAAATATTCAAAAGAAGATGCTGGAGTGGGTTAGAGAAAAGATTAGCAATGGATATGAATCAAGCTCAAGTAACGAAACATGGTATAATGAAGAGTATGAGGAAGAAGAATGAGTAAAATGTGAAACTAATGGAACTAAGTACACTCCTTATAAAATAATAGTGGAAACTTTTGAAGTAAAAAGATATGTGATTTATGATAAGGAGTGTCACATTCGTATGAAACATTTAATAAAAGAGTTGCCAATAAGCGGATAGAATATTTGGTTGCTTAATAATGGAATCATGGAAGAAATGGAGATGAAATACCTTGTCAAAAGAACAACGTAGGAGCTGAAGAAAGTCTAACTTAAATACTTTGCAATAAACAAAAGTGCCGACCAAAAGACAACATGGAATATTTTATGTTTATGTTTTCTGTCGAGTTTGTCCACCCAGATCTTCAATACGGCGTATCCAATTATATGGATACGACGTATTGAAGGCCCGTGGAATATTTTAATACTTCAATAAAAATTTATTAAGTCTTAAACTTTACTGTTAAATGCCTCGATACGACGTATTCAGGAAACTAGATACGGCGTATTAGACATCTGACACGTATCGAGTCTGCCACAACAGATCTCGATACGGCATATTGGCTTCTATCGATGCATCATATCGTCCTCTGATATGTTCATTTATCATGTCTTTATTTTTCTAACCGATGATTATCCCAACCATTGTTTGTTGTAATTTTCTTACATTTAAACAGGGAAGAATGAAAAGTGATGGTATACATATTTTTGGACTTTTCTATGTGTTGTATCCACGCGGGCATTCAGACGCCCTTTAACACTCGAAAAGAAAACGTTGCTCGCATTCATACCATGGAGGATCATACCGAGCAAATCCAGAGGAATTTTTCTGTTCTAATTCTTTATATTTTATGCTTATGTTGTTACTTTTGTACAACGTGAGCGTTGTACATCTCAAGTGAGGGAGGAGAATTAGAACTTTATTGGTCCTTATTTTAACTTAAATATGGCTAATCTCTATCAAAATTTAAAAAAATTTAGCATGTATTTGTTAATCATTAGATGCATAACCCGCACATAACCGTTTATTTCCATATTGTGAGGATTTGAGCCTATTCCTTTTCCCTCATTTTACCCAAATTCCACAAAAAATATGAGTGTGTCGGTGATTTATAGTAAACTTTAGAACTTGGCTTGGTATACTATTCGAGACCACAATAATGAGCATTATTGAATAATCGGAGTGACTTATCTAGATTGGTAAATTCTTAGGATACACCCAAATGGCCTATGTCGTTTACATATGTTATGTGATATTAACTAACTACACTAGTTAGTTAACCCCCGTATAAAACCCTTTTGTCACCCTCATTTTTAGAGTAAGATACCCCTAGATAAACCCTCTGAGCCTATCTTTTCATTTGTTACACCAATAAAATATGTTTCATCACACCCTTAGACATTAGCCTACGCTGTAGATTAAGTCCTTGGTTGTTGTTAGTTACTTGTGTGTAAAGTGTGTATTTCTTGTGTTCGTGTGCATTTTTATTATCTTTGGTGAGGTCGGGAATTGCACATTGCAATGGTAATGTGAAAGTATTTATTTTTAATTTTCCTATGTTTACTACTTTCACTATTATTTTTATGATCATGAGGTGGTGAAATTTTACACCCGTAGTTGTTATTGATTTGTTTTAAAAAAAATCAAAAAAACTGAAAAAAAAGAAGAAAATGAGAGGAATGTGTGATAATCGGTTCGTTAAAACTTAAATGATTCATTTTTTGACCTAATCGATTATTTGTTGGTACGTGTTATTAACCAACGATGTAAAGTATTGGTGTATATTAGTTAAAGTTGGTCGTAATTTAACCAATTATGTATAAGTGATATCGCCACTATTGTTATATATTTATGGAATGATTGGGAGTTGGTTGTTATTGGGAACGCCAACTAGGGATTTTTTTTCTAAGACATTCTTGAGTCAAATTCATATCTACCAAAAAAAGCGTGCATATTCCATGTTGAAGCATGAGTTAGTTTATGATTTGTGTCTTTTTCAGGGTTCGTGGTTTGATAAGTAACTAGTAGCATTTGTTGTGTGGACTTAATCTATCCGTTTTGTTATTTTTATTTTACACCAATTATAATTACTTCCCATGCCTTATTCCTACCATATATATTATTCTTCATCCTAGCCTTTAGGTTACTGAGATTAGGGGTTTGAGCAATCACTTATATCGAAGTCATCGTTACGATTGTGTATTCCTGATTTTGTCGCCCTTTTTGATGTAATATTATTGGTGAAAGATTACGTAGTCCTATCTTTAGCTTATTCGAGTTAAGGAATTGAGCAATCACGGATATCGTGGTCATCGTTACGATCATGTATTCATGGTTTTGTCACCTTTTCCGGAATATTGGTATTGATGGAGATTAAAAAGAATGATCAACCCTTAAGCCTTCATCGTTTTAACCCAATTTACCTTTTTAAATTACTCCTAGACTTTAGTGGTGGAGATGTCTATCCTTTCCAAGCTTATGATAGAATACTCATCACGACCGAGCAATTGAGCGAATTACTAAAATGTTACCATATAGATTAGTTGAGTGATTCGAGTGTTTCTATTTTCCTATTTCGTGAGGTGTTTGGTTGTGCACTAATTGATTGAGTAATACACTTAAAAGATTATTCCTAGACTCTTGTTTAGGATATGTTTTCATAAGTAAAATATAAGGTCTACTTGAGGATAAGTAGAATTCAAGTTGGGGGATATTTGATGACATCAAATAAGGACTAATTTTATGCATTATTTATCCCATAATTATTACTCATTTTATGTTATTTACGTAAGATATGATACTTAATTGCTTACTTTTGTTAATTACAGTAAATAATGGAGCAATTGATGAAAGTTATGTAAAAGGACGTGATTTGGAGCTAAAATGAAGAAATCAAGCTAAGTCTACAATAAAGAGACTCAATACACCGTATTCATAACCAAGGATACGACGTATTCATTTCAAGACTTTATCAAATCCATAGATCGTGAAAGGCACCGATACATTCACTGCGGTTCGTACAGATTCTAGAATATTTTAATCAGGGAGCCTACGTAAATATTTCCCGATACGCCGTATTGAAGGAGCTCAATACGCCGTATCGACATGATTTCAGAGACTATATAAAGAAAATCCTATTCACAAATTCTACACAACTTTATACCACTAGACTCAGTTCCCAGACGATTTTTGAAGGCAAGAAGGTTCTGCAAACTCAATCATTGATTAGGAGAACTCTTATAGCGTAGTTTCATCATATAATCATTCGGTTAGCGTATCGTATTCACTATGTTTCATACTCTATACTTTTTGATTATGTTTTTTTTCCTTTGTTACTGAGATTATGGCTAACACTCTTAAGTGTTAGCCAAGTTTATGAAGATTATGTGCTATTAATTTTTTTACATCAATTTCTAGTTTACCTAGTTGGATATTATTTATGTTTATCGCATTACTCATTTATTTGCTTGTTCTTTGTTATCTTATAACTATATCTTTAGAATATAGCTTAAATTCTGTAACTTTAACTGGTTAATTAAAATATAAACCTTAGATCCGAATCATGATAATTGAATGTTTGTAACCAATCGGTTCTGGCCTAGGGAGGATGAGTCTGGAAGAGCCCTAGGTAGGTTCCTTTATTGTGACTAGTAAGTGTACTACCATTAGATAGATGACATTAGAATAAGGCAAATAAGTTGGTAAAGTATATCATCATAGATAGATTATTAATAGTAGTTGAAGTACATTATGCGGGCTTCGTTAATGGTGACAACATTAACCCTCGTTAGAGCCTGGGATTAAAGGAGAAGATCCACCTTGTTTACATTAGCAAATCACCAACGAGGGACATTCATTAACTAGAATTATTTCACTAGTAAAACATATTGAGAACACATAATTGGAATAGACTTGGCCAGCATGTTCTACTTAATATTGATTTAGTGCCTTTTTACTTCTTTCTTTTATTTTGTGTTATTTAGTTTATTTATTTGTTTCATTAGTTTAATTAGGAATCAAAACTCATGCTAGTCTCTCAAGTTAAAACCCCCATTCGCGTTATTTTAAGTTTATTAGATACTTAGAATACCTTTAGGATTAGTTAATTAGTAAATCACTCCTAACGAACAACCCGTACTTACCCAACTAGCTACATTGATCGGGTACACTGCTCGTTAGTGTTAATCTATAGGTTAGTTTGGCAATATATAAATATTAAAACTTGGTAAAAAATATATAGACCTATACAAGCACATCAAAATGCATCAGGTAACTGATATGCAATTTTTTGTAAATGCATTATCTTTTGAACATCAGTTTCACATTGCTTTGTTCAAGGATCCAGATACAATAATGAAGATTCACACCATGAGACATCTTTCTCTTGTTTTTTATTTTCTCATGCCGGGAAAACTGCTTCATCGAATTGGCAATTAGCAAAACGTGTTGTAAAGAGATCACCTGTTAAAGGTTCAATATATCTTATGATGGAAAATGTTTCATATCCAACATAAATTTCCAATCTTCTTTGAGGACCCATTTTTGTGCATTGTGGTGGTGCAATAGGAACGTACACTGCACAACCAAAAATTATAAGATGTGAAATTTTTGGTTCTTGGCCAGAAGAAAGTTGTATGCGAGAGTAGTTATGATTTGCACTTGGTCTCATGCGAACCAATGATGCAACATGTAAAATTGCATGTCCCCACATAGACACGGGGAGTTTAGTTTTTATTAATAATAGCATGGCTATTAGTTAGAGACGTTTGATTAATGATTCTGCTAAATCATTTTGTGTGTGAACATGAACAATCGGGTGTTCAACAAAAATTCCATGCAATAATCATTAAAAGCATGTGATGTGAATTCCCCTACATTATCAAGTCTTACTCTTTTAACTGTATAATCTAAAAAATGTGCCTTTAATTTAACAATTTGAGCAAGAAACTTTGCAAAGGCCACATTATGAGTTGATAATAATGAGACACGAGACCATTTGCTCAATGCATCTATTAAGACCATGAAGTATCTAAACAGTCCACAAGGTGGATGAATTGGGCCACATATATCACATTGAATTCTTTCAAGAAACATAGGTGATTCATTTTCAACTTTAAGTGTTGAAGGTCTTGCAATCAGTTTTCCAAGAGAACAAGATGTATATAGGAGTACCTTATCTATCTTAGGTAACTTTTGATCTTTCAATGGATGTCCATGTGTGTTTTCGACTATCCATTTCATCATTGTTGATCCTGGGTGGCCTAATCTGTCATGCCATAAGTTGAATATACCAGGATCACAATGTTTTTCTTTGGTCGCCGTATGTGCTTGTGGAACATTGTATAATGCAAACCAGAATGGAGCATTGTGTCATGGTCAAAATCTGACCTGATTATCCCTCACAAGTATTTGAAGCATTAAACCAGCCTAAGTTAAATAGTTGATTAAAATCAGAGAAACAAATTATTTCTTTGATAAAGTCAAACTGTAAACCATGTGCAAAGTTTACTCCCTGACAAGGATCAGTAGTGTTGATCACTATCAGCTATCTCGCTAAGGTATACACCTCATCAAGCAAACCTCAGAAGAGTTAAAGTCCAAGACCATTTGATATAATCAAATGTTGTTATAAAGAACAACGGGTCTGACCAAAAGAACTCTTTGAGTATCTTTACATATTGGATTATAAACTACTCAGATATGTTGTATACTTCTTGGTGAACAAAGTATAGCTTTGTGAAAGCCGAAGCTAAAATTGAATGAATACTTTATATCCTGATGCGGAGTCAGCTAGCAAAGTACAAGGAGAATACAAACAACCACAGTCTTGGAGGACTGAAAAATGTCTTTAGGGCTCTGAAAGACTTATCAACTTAAGCCATCTAGAAGAACCATGAAGCCTGACCAAACTACATCTATCAGACACACTCTGAGTATACTTAGAGATACTTGCTAATGTATGTGAAAGGATCTAGCTAAAGTTCTCAGACACGCTTAGGTGGGAGTAATTTGAAATAAAGCAAAGCGGGAAAACCTTGGGAAGATAAGGAATCATCGAGAGCAGGGAAAGCAACTTGCATGAGGTGTTAACATAGTAAAGCAACCCTAGCCACACAAATGCACGTGTACCTTACTTCCAGTTTGCTTTTAGTTTAGATATCAGTATTCTCTTGTAACTACTAACATTGTATCTCTGTAGTATACAAAAGGAGGTTAGTAGTAGTGCTAAGCAATTGAGTCCACCACTAGAAACTTGATAAGGATTTAAAAGTTACACTTTTAAGGGGTCATTTAAGCCCTTAATTGATCACTTTTGTATCCGTTACTACTTAATTTCGTTCCTTTTCACTTTTAGGTCTCTTAAAGGCAAATTGTTGGAATGACACTTATTCGGACGAAAAGGCGAATATATAAGAAAATGGCCAAAGTCAAGAATCAAGACACTCAGTCTTTGGGCCGAAGGGGACGGCGTCACGGTTTAATAAGCGGCGCCGTCGCGACACACCTGAGACAACTCGAGAGCAAATTGCTATTTTACGTGGCGACATCGGGTTTAAAAGAGTAGGGCGTCACAACTCGAGGCGACCTAGATTTGGATCCCGGCGTCGAGAAGATGAAGTCGACAATCACAAGCATAAGGTGGCGCCGTCACGAGTTGACATGGCCAAGACGAAAACCTAATGGCGGCGACCGACGGCGTCACAATTAAAGAGTGATGGGGCCCGTGCGCATATTGTAACTCTATATATAGAATTGAATTTTCAGTATTTTAGGGAGATAGTTTTGTGGAGTAAAACCTAAACCGAATATAGGCTGTCTTGGGCAATATCTTAGGGTTCCATACCCTATTTTACAACAAGATAAGTGATTGACTTCATTAATTTAATTATGTCTTCAATTGTTTGTGTGTATGCTTGCATGTTTTCCATGTCCGGCTAATTTACTTGTGTGTTTGCTTAGATATATTAAACCTAGGTATTGAATATTGATTGGGTGTCTCTTATCTTAATTGTGATTGACCTAGTATTGCGATAGGTCATTCGTTATGTTTTTAATGCTTGAGTAATCTTTGTGAACATTAGTTTATAATCACCTAGAGTTATTGTAGTCTAAACATCCAAAGATAACCTTAGAGTTAGTTTATGAATCCTAGAGATTTCTTAGGCAATAACCTTAAGGTAGTCTCAAAGAGTTAGGAAAAAACGCATACCCTACGACCTTAGAAGACACAACGCGTTAAGATTAAGGGCGTGACAATTTAACCATCAATAGGAGATAACTAGGGAGTAATAGCATCTAAGTATACACATTTTTAATCATCATAAGAGCACACAAAAATAGACATAGACTACACTCACCTTAGTTTAGATAATTAGATAATTAGATAAGTAGAGTAATCGGTAGAAATACCAACCCCACTAATCCAATACCCCGAGATTCGTACCTTTCAATTTTCTAAAAAAATATAAAAAAAGATAAAAAATAATCTTCCTCAACCCCAACCTTAGCGTAGCAATTTCTCACTAGCATTCTTATTCCCCTATAGAAAGATATCAATTCCCGTGGCTTACCCTAATACTACACTACAACGATTAGGTTCACTGCCTAGGGTGTTGAAAAACTTTCTCGACGAAATGGAAGTTCCTTTGACCCCGAACGCGTGTTGTATGCGTATCAAGTTTTTGGCACCACTGCGTATCTCATTTAGGTTTCCTTGCTTGATTCCTATCAAGTAAGCTTTTTTCCCATTTTTAGCTTCCTCGTAGTCTATCCTCATTCTTCGTGACCATTGTTAGTAATCCCATCACTTTTCATCATGGAAGGTGATAATCAACCACCACTCATCAACCCTGTAACATATTGGATTTCACAAACACATCATATGATAAACAAGTAGGCGTATAAGATGAGTTTTAGAGAGAGAGAGAGTGGGACATTCTAGAAAGAGAAACTCATGGAAGGTTAGATTCCAATGAACATCCAACCCTCTACCTTGGGAGGTAGTTTATAGGTTACAAACTAAACGACCTCCTGACGGCCTGTGGATCAAGGATACAATGGGTAAAGACCCGTCCTTCCTCCACGATGTTACACTAAACTATTCTATACTACAAACTAACTACTAAATATCGTAACAGACGATATGTCTACGAGCTAACTTATGCTAGATAATATTAGGGGTGACCGACTCTTCACATATGGAATTTCTGATTCCTAACAATCTCCTCCTAAGGGAGGTCCCCCCATTATTTACATTTTTCATCCTAGCATTCTATTCTTGACATTATTCTTGAGCTCGTAGACATCAAATATTCAAACTATTCGAACTTTGTGCTTCCGTGGTGATTTGTTCATCTACAATGTATATTTTGCGGAGGTTATAGAGCTGATCCACATTGATGACCTTTGAGCATTAATCGAGATCATCGACCACGCTTAATCTCAAAGATCACCCAAAGTGTTGTGTTGCGGCATATGATATTGTGACACATGGTGACATGCTCACATTCGGATCATGATATATTCTTATCGAGTAGCGGAAGCTTTCGTTGATTCATGATATTGGCGCAGTAGTAGCAAAAGCATGGAGCGCAAATATCGAGTCATTGATGCACTTATCATGATTTCTTTAGAGATGAATGTATAGTGTGAGCATGCGGCTATGGATTGACCACTTCATTCGATTAGTCGCAAATGCCGGGCGCACTCGCATACAACAGTTAGCAATAAAGTGCGCGGTGCACGAAGTGTCTTTGATCACTTCGTTGAATTGAGGTACACGCCCACGGTTCCCTCGTTGATCGAGACATGTATCGCCTGTGATCGGTATAATTCAAGAATTTCCTTGACAGGGTTTCGCGGTTGCTCTAGCTGTTCTCAAACAGGAACGTCTCAAAGAAGACAACACGGAGTGAGTGAACCAGTGAATTAAGATTCACTGATTGATGAAAATGATTTGAAAAACAATCGTGTACCGCCCAATAGAAATTATTTTTGCAATACAACGAAGGTTTTAAAGAACATCTACTATCAATCATAAATACCTTTTATTTTGAAATATTAGTACACAGTCGATGTGCTAAGGAAAAGGATTTTTAAGCACAATTGTTAGGTCACGAGTTTTACAAACACAAGTTATATAGAAAGGAGATGAGGCGATTGAACAAGCTCTAACACACACACACGATAGTAAGCATACGGTTATGTGAAGATGTATGTGAAAGAAAGAAAACTTGAACAACCAACCCTCAAATGAGGGTTTACAAGAGTATTTATAGGAGGGAAGCTAGGGCAACACTCCTAGTTCCCATCCTTTCTTATATGGGATTGGGCCTAAGCTTATGGGCCTTCTACATAAGCTTGACCTTAAACAAACATAAAGGCCATAATAAAGCTACCTATTACATATGAAATATAAATACTTGAAATCTTGTTTAGGAGTGATTCCAACAATCTCCCCACAAGTATATATGAATGTAAACGGTGAAGGCGTTGATGTAATAGTAGCTCGACGCCTTCGACATTCTTCTTTCTTGTGAGAGGAATTGCCTTGATTTAAACAATCTCCCGGTGTAGAGATAGTTATCTTTGAACAGTTATGCTTGACGTCATCTTTAACTTTGTTCTTTGATCATTGTTCTTTGTGGTGAAAGTGATAGTATGTTGTTGTTCGCATCAATCGCCTCAGTGCCTTGTTGCTCAAGGTCTCCACGTCATTCTTCAACATGCTCACACGCTCTTTGACGTTGGAATTCAACATTGATGAAGTTCTCTAAGTCTTTAACTTTGTAGATTCTTTGGTTTGACGAAGAATCATTCGACGGTTGTGTTGCTTTAGAATAGAACTTCCATTAGTGATGATGTTGGCATGAGCATGAGAAGAATCAAGACGATCATCCCGCTCCGAGCTTCCATAAGAAGAAAACATTTCAAACGGTTAGTAATAAGCGGTTTCCGCACTTACAAGTTTGAACTTGAGAGTGTTAACAACATAGTGTTAAAACACAAATCTAATTCTTACAAAGGCCGTTCTGAACTGGAGTCCCACAGTGAGATAACGCGATGTGCGAAGTACATCTGCATTCGAGATGAGTCGTTGAGGTACACAAAGTATCACCTCACGATCAGACCGTTGAGACACACTCGCGTAATCCACGGGAGTTACCGAAGTGACTTCTTGTGGCTGTTTGATGTAGACCACTGGCGGAGTTTCCATTCAATCATGAGGATCACGATGCGAACCTCTCATAAATGTTCTCGACAGTTGCTAAGATCATGAAGGACTCGATATGAACCATTGATAATCTTATTTGTTGATCATCAAGTGATTAAATGTCAAGTGTCCTAAGAGATCTTTTGATGAATCTCGTGGCTCTAGACTCAATAGTGAGTTTTGGTTTTCCCGAGCGGAGACTAGGAGAGGGTCTCCTTCTTCAATACCAATGATCTCAAGAGAAAGCCAATAGTTTACGTAGGGTTCCACGTGAGAATGAAACAAGCTTGTTGAGAGAAACTTGAGTGGCTAAGAAGGTTTAGTGCATGCGTCCTTTGGGTCCATGACGACTTTTAATCTTCAATACCGGTATCACTAAGTGACAATCGAGCATATGAATTGAACCCTTATGCGCCTAAGTTGAATAATGGAGGTCGTTTCTTTTCACCTTTACTTTACATTTCTTTTGATTCTTCAACTCCTTCTTTCTCCGATTCTCATATTCTCCTTTTACAATCATTCCTAAGGACTTAACACTAACTAATGGTAGTGTCCTTGGGTAGATCCTCCGCTCTGGCGGATCATAGGACAGTTATTCCTAACCTTAGTCACCTTATAACTCCATGACTAACCTATGTTGCCATTAAAACCACTTTGTATGTGAAAATATCTCTCAAAGGGTTTGTAAATGAAAACATGTTTGAACCATCGTGAGAGATGAGGTTTTGCATAAATACTCCCCTCCACATGTGCTTAATAGTTTTAATGGTTAAATGCATGATGAGGAAAGAGCCGCACTTTTGAATTGATCCATCGAAGATAGACAATCCCCGCGAGACACGGTTACGTTGCATAGTTAAAGAGTTGCATTGTCGCCTTTAGGTGACAACTAGCTCTAATAACTACCTTGAAGGTGTAGACAAACCTCGAAAGGTTGTCATACCCGTCGAGTTCATGTCTATCAAGAGTTTCTCGAATGGTACTTTCTACTTGGACAAGTCCGCTATAGACACGCTTACATTACTAGCGAACTAGCTTGAAATTATTACCCGTCCAGACAAGTCTTTTGAGTTACAAACAGCTTAGTACCACAATTCGTTGGTTAAGTCCGAGGTACACGGATTCATTTGCATTTTGTACAACATATTTCTTATCACACATTTTTTTCTCCCCTCAAAATGGCATATAAAATGTTATTTTGAACGGTTGAGAATAAATATGACCATTTCGAGTGTTGGAAGATGACCACTATAAACAATTTGTGAACAAAGTTTTAAATCAAATACTCCTCCTCAACTAGTGATATAAACGGTTGAGGTTTTGAAAATCATATGGGGAAGTACTTGTGTTTTTGAGCAAAACCTTGAAAAATGAAAGGTTTGATAGGTTTTACTCAAAAATAAGAAGCTCCTTTTATAAGGATTGTGGCACCGAGGCGCACTACGTGGTCCTTTCTTGACAATTACGGGTTGTACATCGTTATGTGTGCACAAGCCATTGACATATATAATCAATCATCCAAAATTATATGAAAGAACCAAATCAAGGAGTACCAAGAATTGCGTGATGTTCCGAGTACCAATGTATGCTGATAGCGGTGATGTTGATCCTGCGACCACCAAAAACTTTCCAACGCTCGAATCGATCCTTCGAACAACCGCTCATCAATCATGGTGATGATCCTTCACATCCCTCCTTTCTTGAGAATTCCGGTCATTAGAAGACCCAATTTTCGATGTATATCCTTCAACCTATACGCCAATCCATCCCTAACCGCTTCAAGGTATGATCCCAATTTAAAGTTCACTACACGCCATTAAGCGCTTTCTTTGAAGTTCACTGCGTAAACAACTTCAATGGTTTCTTGATGAGCGATATTGAGTTAGTGATGATGTCGGAAGATCAAGCGTTGGAGGAGTGAGGTTGACACATTTCGATATGATTCAACGGGTCAAGATCTTCAACACGTTCTTTGATGACTATGCGTCGATGAAGATGAGCGGTGACTTGATGAATTCACGTTGTACTTGATTGAAATTGTCTCATGCGACCTTGAACTTTGGCAAGGTACATGTCTTCAATATCGTTGATGTTCAAATTCTCAAAGTCGACTTCAGAGAATGCATAGTCCACTTTCGTCTTTGTCTTTTGACCACAATCTTCTTGAGAAAAGTGTAGTCCCATTTAGACGATAGACCAACATGTTGGATGGCCACGATACTTTTAATACCGAACACCGCATGTTGAGACTTCCGGACCAAGCACGTAGTAGATTCTTGATGTTCCGCCAATGGTAAATCCCATACATTGCATCTTGGTCATATGCTACCACTTTTCGGAGAACATGTGGGTAGCACGTTCCTCGATGGCTATACAATCGAGGTATATTGCGCAGGGAATGGAAGTGTCGAGATGTAGCGTATTTCGAACCATCGCCACCGTGTTGAAGAAAATCTAAGTCTTTGTTGAAGAAATGTCCGAAGGAATCCTAGGTCGATCGGGTTGGCCAATGGTAGGTGAGAGTCGAGACCGATCGGTGTAATATGGAGGATTGTCCCGTTTGGTGAAGTCGATGTTTGCTTCGGGTTGAGCCAATCCATGTTGTTAGACATGGCTCGAGCAATGTTGATATTCAACCTCGATTGCACTTTCCGAGCTGTTTTCAAGAGTAGGAATCGTCATTCTTGATGCGCTTCAACTCGATTCGTCATCTTCTTCACACGAACCTTTCTTGCAAAATCTTTGCATGCTCCAAGGTACTACCGCTCACCAATTCTTGACCTTCTTCGGGGTAAGGAGTGTTGTTAACAAGTGTAGCAAACCATTCAAATTCTTCGATTTATCGTCATCTAGCCATGATACGACGCGATAAGATGAAGCGTCTTCTTCTTCTTTTTCAATGCTTAGATGATGATGCCGGTTTCGTCCTTGTTTGGGAGAGGTGGGTTGTTGTAGGGGCTCAAGGACCTCTTCATCGTCACCACCCGTATACTCAAAGTAATCACCGCTTTTTGAGTCGGGGTGGTAACTCGGAATCGTCCCGAGGTTTATCGATGAAGGCCGAGGTGGAGGAGACTTATGTTGAGAAGAAGTCCGTTGTTGAGGAGGTGGCATCGAAGAAGATTCACCGCATCGCTTCGACGCTTTGGTGCGTAGTCTTTATCCTTATCATCGTCATCTCTTGGCCGTTTGGGTTGATCGGTGACTCCTTGCATGATGATCCGAGTTAAAAAGCAAGTAGACCTTCAAAAATTTAGCTTCATCCGGTAAACATTCGGATCGCTTTGACATTTGCATCACTAGTTTAGCGATTAACTCGTATTCGAGAGAGATCGACTTCTTTGGCCATTGTATGTTTAACCAATGCGGCGATGTTAGGTGTGAGTTGTCTGGAAAATACTTCTCTAGTCACACGGGGACAAAGGTCGAGAAGAAACTTGTGGTATGATCTCTTGTCGCCTTCTCCAGTTCCTTTTGGACTTTAGGAGCGATATCCTCAAGGTACTTGTTAGTGTAACCTTCGATCATTTCGTTCAGTTCCTCTTTCGATGATTCTTCATGAACTTACGAACAAACTCCCTTTCTTCACGATCTTGTCTTTCTCATCATTTAAGTCTCGTATTTGGTCGAGAAACCAATTCGGTTTTAGTATGTCCTTCTTTCGACTTGTTGACAACTTTCACAATTCTTTCATGAGTCCGAGAAATCCAAGATTTAGGTGGTTTCTTCACGGATTTGGATGATGATTTGGTTGACTTCTTAGATGGTGGTTGTGATGAATGAGACGAAGAATCCGATGATGATGAGATGTGAGGAGATTCCGGTCCTTTGGTGGTTCGTGGTTTCCTTCGTGAGCGTGTAGGACTATCCGTAAGAAACTTCAGATAATCATCATCGCCATCTCTAGACTTTTCTTTCTCGCACTTCATGGTTTCCTTCCTCAAAGTCATATTCGATAGTATCCTCCACAAGTCGTTGTTGTTGCGTAAGAGTGGTGGTACCTGCATCCCTTATCGGGTCGATTAACCGCATCGGGATCCGGAGGAGTAGGCAAAGACCACTTGATCCTCCGGGCCACCCATTTGATCTTTAGCAAATTCTTCACTTTTGAAGGTGTCGATGGTTTTAAACTTCTTTACGTATGATTTATCCGCTGTTCTTCTTCTTCTTCGTAGCTCTCATCATAGGGTACAATTCTTTGAGTCTTCCCTTTTCTTGGACAAATGGAGGACTTGGAGGTTTTATTCTTGAGGCAAGTGTTTCGCTGCGCTTGCAGTAATGAACCTCTTCATCTCAGACGATGTCTTCGAGCCTCGCCCTCAAGCTTTCTTTGCGGTTCAAGTGGAATAGGTTCGGCTTCCGTTACGGGAACAATCCTTTTAAGGAGGATTCCTTTTAGAAACTTCCTTTGACTCACGATTTGTTGCGCTTCGCATTTCCTCTTACGGTTCTTCTTACGGTGTTCTAGAAGATTTTTCGTCGAGATGACCAACTTTGCCTTGTCTAACGCTTCCCAGATACCTTTTGTAACGCTTCGAGCTTTCGACATCTTCGCTAGAAGGAAATCGGCAACACAAAGACCTTGTTTCTTTGTAGACGATTCCTTGATTCTCGAGATAGAATAGGTTCCGTCAACATGTCGTGATTGTCGGGTCATTGAGCCTCTTGGGAATATCGGGATGAAGTCCAAGTGCTCTCTGGATCAACAGCTTAGTATATCCGATGTAGGGAATCTTTGAACCAAGCTTGTTGAGAAATGACATCATGTCATCCCAAATCGAGCTTCGATAGCGATGTGTTTCATGTTGACCAATGCCCAAAATATTTGCGCTTCTATGAGCTTAGGATGCTCATAGCCACCGTCACCACTGAAACAGACTTGGTGATGATCATGTAGAGAGTTCTCCATGGTTGAGGAATACTCTAAGCTCTACGTGAGAATGCTTGGTGATTACTCCTGGCCTCGCCATAACCGATATCGATTAAGAATTGGAGAGTGAGCTCTTGAACAGTGTGGCATATAGTTTGGTTGGATCGACTTGAGAATTAGGAGAACAACCCTAAGTCTCGCAGTGTAATGGTGACTTGTTTGTGATTCGAGTCACCACAAAGCGTGATCCGTCCTTTGACCCTTTCCATAGTGTTCCGTAACTGCTGGATATAGATCTCGTGACGATTGCAGAGCGAGTGAGCATATTCGATACGGATGAGTCTTCTAATATCAATAGCAATTAGACACGAAGATTCTGAGCAAGTGAGGGTGTCAAAGTCAACACGGAGATTATTTTTTCCTATCTTCATTGGATAGCCATAAGGATAGATATCGAATGGAGAGAACTTGGATGCATCCGCATTCATTTGTTCACCATGTCGTGATCGAAATAACATTAGCCAAAAGAACCAACATATCGAAAGACATAATGTTAGTCAACGTAAGGTCTTATTGTCTAGTTATTGAATGTACAAAGGATAATGATTGTTACGAGTCCTAAGTCACTTGTCTCGTCCAATAGTCTAATGATGTCGTGAAATGTTTCATGAGTTAGTTAACTTTAAGTTTTAAAGTTTATGTTATCACTTATTGTTCACAACATATCAAACGATTAAGTTTATTAGTGACATTATTGGATTCGTGATGATATGATAAGTTTATTAACAAGTTTGTACATGACAATTCATAATGAAGGTCAATCCGGGGTTAGCGTAGTTTTAGCAAAGTTAAGCGTAAGCGATGATTGACATATCGTGACTAAAGCTTACGCGTGGGATCCTAACTACGCGTAAGAAATGTTACGCGTAGGAAAGGGGACCTTATGCGTAGAGCTTCGCCAGAGGCGATATATACCTTCACGCGTAAGGCTTACTCGTGAGCAGTAGACCTTATGCGTGAGGTCATTGTTTACGCATATCCTTGACAGATACGCGTAGTCCATTGTAGAACCTTACTGCAGAATCGTTATGCGTGGGATTATTCTTCACGCGTAACATGACTACGCGTGGGGTAATCCTTATGCGTAAAGTTGCAAATGACCTTGATTACGAGTTTCACGAGTAACAAGCACTGAAATAGAACCATCATATCATCAATATTAACACATAAATTCATTTTAACAACAAATCATGGCAAGAACACATGTCAAACAGTTATGCGTAGAAATCCTTACGCGTAGTCTAAAACCCTAAATTTACGCGTATGAATTTTAGCCATAGAATTTGCACCAAACTTTTTCTCGTATATCTTAGATGTTGTGAGCATATTGACCAAGTCTTAACACTTAGTTTGCGGTGAATAAAAATACCCAATTTTTAGAACATTAAACCCTAATTCCTAATTCGAATCAATTAAGGTTTACGGTGGTTATAAGGCATGGATATCATCAATTCAACATCACATAAGCATAACACAACAATCTTTTGACCAAAACACTTCACATTTGAAAATACCCAATTCGACTCATAAACCCTAATTTTCAAAATCATCAATTCGTGTTTCGGGTGGGTTTTGATGGTTAAAATGGTATCATTGATGTATTATGAACGTTTTGACACAAACCATTTCACCACAAACACACACATATTGATTGTGTGTTCATACGCATAAGCGTAGAACACCTAATCACGCGTAGAAAACGTTTTAGCCGTAGGATTTACATGAAATTCAAAACCTTATCTTAAAAACATGTTTTAATCACGAAACAACTTACAAAGAGATGATCAAAAGAACGGATTTCTTGGTTGATTCTTAGGCGTAGATTGGTTAGGTTTTAGTAATAAATGTGAAGTGATAATGTTAGGTGAGGTATTTTATTGAAAATACTTTCAGATTTTGACAGTTATAGTCCCTCCACCTATTCCATTTCCATACAAAGCCATTTAACTTCCATTTTGGTTTAAACGAAGATTTTAGGAAAGAAGCATGACGACTCCCCTCGACTTAAGAAATAATGAAAGGTTATAAATTTAGTCCGAGGAGTGTCATTAAACCGAATATTCACCACCATTGTAAAATGAAACAACCGAGATATGAAAACATGCAAGTACGATGTTTTGAAACAGTTAAGTGAAAATTTTCTCCCTCAACACTTGATCGTAAAATACCGAATTTTGAAAGATTAAAGTGTTGACTGAAGAAATGTACTTTCCATGTTGAAAGAAAGATAGATTAGAAGAATATTTTTGTTGTTTTATCGGTTTTATATTTTTGTATTTTGTTTTGAAAAATTATTTACAAAAGATGTTTTGGTGTTTGACGGGTTTTAAGACTGCTTAAGAGGTCATCCAATTCCTCTTGAGTCAAACACCTCATACCAACCGTGGACCAACTCATTAAACCTAGCGGTGGCAAGGCTTTGGTGAGAAGATCACGCCAATTGGTATTCTGTACCACAAAGTATAATTCAATCGGTACCACTTCCACGCGGTCCTTGATGAAATGATAGCGTAGATCGATGTGCTTTGATTTGAGTGCTTTGAACGAGTTGCGAGATTGCAATGGCACTCGATTGTCATGACATCGGATACATCAAATACGTAACCATAGTCTTTGAGTTGTGTTCTCATCCAAATGACTTGAGCACAACACGTGGACATGGCTACATATTCTCCTTGGTTGATGACAATGATGTACAATCCACCTTCTTTGATTGCCAAGACACGGTTTATCACCGAGAAATTGTGAGCTCTGAAGTGCTTTTCCTTGAGTCTAAGCATCCTGCGTGATCGGCGTCTGGCGATTAGTTCAAAACCGTAATCCTTCTGATACGGATCCCCAAGTTAATGGTTCCCTTGATGTATCGGAGATTCTTTTAGCCTTAGAGAGGTGGGTTTCGAGTTGGTTGCGATCGATAACGGAGCATAGATAAACCAAAGACAATATCGGGGCACGCTAGGCGTTAGATACATGAGACCCAATAATACTTGATTTGGTAGGGTCAACTAATTTCCCATGTAAATCGGCATCTAACTTCTTGGTATGAGCCATTGGTGTGGCATAAGTGTCACGAGTTGTCATTCCAAATTTGTTTAACAATTCAAGGGCATATTTGGGTGACTCAAGAAAATACCAGGGGTGATTGATGAACTTGCGGTCCTAGAAAGAATGTAAGTTCACCCATCATGGACATTTCAAAATTTTTCTTCATTAGTTTTGCAAAGCGATTGAAAACTTTTTATGTGTAGACCCAAAAATGATGTCATCCACGTAAATTTGAACAATTAAGATATGTGCCCCGTGATATTGTATAAAAGAGTTGGGTCAACCGAGCCTTTGGTGAAATTATTAGCAATGAGGAAAGATGATAGCTTATCGTACCATGCCCCGGGGGCTTGTTTGAGACCATAAAGAGCTTTGTTCGGTTTGTAGACATGGTTCGGGCACTCTGGATCAACGAATCCATCGGTTGGTGACATAAACCGTTTCTTTAAGTTGTCCATTGAAAACGCCGTTTGACATCCATCGATGACCGTCATATTCATATGAGTCGCGAACGCGAGAAATATCGAGCAGCCTCAAGGCGAGCAGCAGAGCAAACGATTCTTCAAAGTCTATTCCTCTTCCCGACGATAACCCTTAGCAACTAGACGTGACTTGTTTCGGATGACGTTCCTTGACATCCAATTTGTTTTCCAAATCCATTTTAGACCAATGACGTAGACCCATGTTGGTCTTTCAACCGCCTTCCATACTTCAAGACGTTTGAATTGGTTGAGTTCTTCATGCATGGATTCAATCCAGCTTGTATTTTGTCATTGCGTCTTTAATGTTTTAGGCTCGATTAGCGCATGCGGTGAGTGCATAAATACAATGTTCACCGCTCGTGCGAAGACGTTGTCTCTTAACGATGGTTGATTCGGGTTGCCAATAATGTTAGCGAGAGGATGGTCTTTTGTCCATCGGTGTGTAGAGGTTGATGTTGGTATACATTGTGCGATTCCGGTGATTCAAATGGTTTGTTGAAGATTCCGCGACATCGGTGCGGCGGTTTCATTAGCAAACGGGTTAAAGAACGATTTGGATCAAAATCTGCGGTGGGGTACTTCATTCGAGAATATCATCACCGGTTCATCATTGTTGGAAGCGGTGTGTTCAACGTTGTGTTGGAGTCAATCGGTGTAGGTGCATCTGCAATGAGTTGTTGTAGCAGTGTATCGGTATAGGAATATTATCGAGGTTGTGCGGTGAAACAATGGATACACACGAGCACGTTCATCAATATCGTCACGAGCAGATGAGCAAATAACCTTTCCATTTGTTGACGAGTTAGTCGGGGCTTTGTTCACCGATGATGGGGTTTGAGGAAGTTTAAGCGGTTGTGACCGGTTCTAAGTCATATACTCGTAAGCCATTTCCGTGAGTTCATCAAAATGAGCATGAATCGTTTCCATTACCTCCTTAGTTCGGCGATTCCGTTAAAACCTTTAGAATTGTCACAAGATCCAATAAAGACTCCAATATCGCCTTTGGCTTTGAGCTTTCCAAAATCATCACGATCATTATTTGGATAGCAAAGGGATCCAAATACATGAAAGTGTTTGAGGTTCGGTTTGTAGTTGTGGACAAGCTCGAAAGGTGTTTTGTTGTGGCGTTTGTGATCATAGAACGGTTTGAGTATAGCATGCGAGATACGCGCCCATAAGTAATCTGAAGTTTAGCATTGATTAACATTGTTCTTGCGCTTCCACTAACGTTTGGTTTCGCTCTTTCAACAACTCCGTTTTGTTCGGTGTACGCAATAGATGTTTGATCTTTGAATTCCACTTTCTCATAGAATTCTCGAAGGGTTTTGTTAACAAATTCGGTTCCTTTGTGCATTACGATTATCCCGCGGTGTTGCGGAGTCGAACACATATTTTGTGAGAAAGGTGATGATCATTTGTGGAGCTTGGTCTTTGCTTGAAGAAAGTAGACCCAAGTCCATCGTGAGTAGTCATCAACAATTACTAAGATGTAGCGCTTTGCCATTGATCGTTTGTACGCGCAGATCGGGCCACAAATCCATGTGAAGAAGATGAAGCACATCTTTGAGAACGTGTTCCACCTTTGAAGGAAAATGAGCATGAGTGCTTTTCCTTGTTCACAGTGAGCAAAGGTGATCTTTTGAATACCGGAATCGTGGAGTCCTTCAACTAGTTTGTGTCGAGCAAGGTTGGTGATGGTTTGAAAGTTTAGATGTGAGAGACGACGATTGCCATAGCCGAGGATTTTGTAGATGTTGCCTTTGAAAGTAAGCGGATGGGAGAGAAGCAACCATGTCTTGCATAGAGATAGTGTAGAGACTAGAATTACGCGAGCGGACATAAGGTCATTTCCTTGTAGATCACGAATGAAGCAAGTTTTGTCCCGAAAGCAACCTCCAAATCTCCATCACAAAATTGACCCATCGAAAATTGATTGTGACCGAGGCCTTCCACATAGTAAACCCCGCGATTTGATGTTCCCATTGACATAATCTCCGAGCCCATGATAGTCTGCAAGTGATCGCTCCCCGAACTGACAAAGCCAATGAACTTTGCAATAAAGTTTGATAACGCTTTAAGATTGCTCGTCATGTGTCGGGAACATCCGCTATCAACAATCGAGAATGATCTCATATCACCGCATTACACACGCATTTGACACAGATGGAATAGAAGTAGATGTGGAACCCGAAATGTTAGAGGGTTCCAAGCGTATATTAGATATACACACATTAATAAGTTTAGGCATCCATTTAAATCCTAGTGTGTTATATATCCATTTCGCCATCTATAACTACTCTTTGCTTTAGTCTTAGTGAATGCACTAGGTGGTACTACATTCTTAGGAGGTGAAGCGGGAGCTCTTGTGATAGCAATGGTTGCCTTAGAATCTAAAGAAGTGGTTTACCAACGACTTAGAATGATTAGTGGGCCTAGAGGTATTCCGATTCTTAGGATTCCGTAATCGAGAGATTATAGCTTTAGCAACACATTTGTCATGACAATCGAATTCATACTCTTTCGACAAATAACACAAGGTGCATCGATCAATATCAAAAGTGCTTAACGGTTTAGCATTAGTTACATCACTATTTCTATTACATTTTCCGCACGTAACATCTATAGTGGAAGCAACATGAGTTTTATTCGAGTCCCAGGGTGTTCTTCACACGTAGCATTCCTTATTGATCTTTTCTTAGGTCGCAACTTCCTATTCTTCGATTGAGTGCTCCTAGGCTGTGAAGTGCGGACGTTTGGAAAAGACGCAACTATTCTGCCAAGAGAGGGAAACACATTAGCAACTTGTGATTTGGCAAGTAGGGATTCTAGGTTCACGATTACTAAGTGTGACCGGTGCTAATTTCTTAATCACGGTAGGCGGAAGTTGTTCATACTTTCCTAACATTTCCTTAACTTGGAGATAGTGTGAATCAAATCTTGATTTTCGAGCTAATATTACCCGCAAAATTCATGACTTCTCTAGTGTGAGCAAGATAGTGATCAAGTTCGTTAGATGCTTCATGACAAGTCTTATTGAGTAAATCAAATATGACACCATATTCTGTTTAACTTTTGAAAGTTCTTGTTCATATTTTGAGATTTGACTTTTAAAGACACGTTTTGATCATCCAGTTGCTCAATTTTAGGATCGAAGATTTTGCACTCAACCGAGCGATTTTCTTTTGAAAACTAAGTTGATGATTGTGAATATCTTTTCACACCAATGAAGACGACGTTTTGCATTGTAAATTTCATTGAGTAATCGTTTATTTTCACTTTTAAAGACTCGATCCGAAGCACATTATCGGTGTTCTCCATGATTACAACATTTTCAACAATATCGGCAGAGATATAATCGATGCATATGGCAAAGAATAGAATAACACAACATTATGGATATCAAAGACGATAACATCTTCCAAGAGTCGATCAACATCTTTCTCAAGAGTTTCTATTTACGTTTAGTATTAGAAATAGATGTTTGCTTTTCTCGAAACGTTTTTCATTACCCCAAGTTCCTTATGAAAATCCTTTTCCTGTGCAATTGCACAACTTTTCAAGTTTTAACATTAGGTAAAAGATGTTTCGAAAAA
The DNA here is from genome assembly GCA_022545495.1 of Chrysanthemum lavandulifolium. Classification (NCBI taxonomy): domain Eukaryota; kingdom Viridiplantae; phylum Streptophyta; class Magnoliopsida; order Asterales; family Asteraceae; genus Chrysanthemum; species Chrysanthemum lavandulifolium. The sequence continues at coordinate 149,411,583 of CM040243.1, forward strand.
TGTCTCTTTGTTCTCGCGCGAGGCGATTGAAAATGTTCAACTTTGATTTCAGAGCGATATTCTATCTCATGTTGTAAAATTTTGAGGTCGACCATGAAAATGTCAAAATATCGAAGAATTTTTCGATTTTCGGTTTTGAGTTTACTTCACTAATGGAAGGTAAAGGACCATAAGTTTGTGCAAATTACATTTTGGGATTAACATTAGAAGACTCGTGTGTTTTGATGATAACCCTTGGTGTGTTAGAAGAATCCGTTGGTGTGACGAAGTGACCGCGTTTTATAATTAAAAGGTTTGTTGTAAACAACGTTTTTAATTTTGATCGACTCGCCTTCTCGCATCTAATTCTCTTGACGATGATATTCAACAACACTCATGACAAGATTATCAATTTTGTATTCGCTTTGGAAACTTGTGGAGTTGGTTTGAATGTTTTTAGTGAAAGCTTTGGTTTGTAATCGCCAGATTTTTCCATATCCTTTTGATTGGGTTTTAATGTAAACTTTTCAATAGTCATATCGATTCACCATGTTTGTAAACAATGCTTTTAAACTCTTTAAGTTTGTTTTGCAAGTCGAGAATTTCTTCAAGAAGGTCATCTACCCGATTCGTTGAATGCTTTTGTATGCGGAGAATGCTTTTGACAATTTAACAACTCACTTTAGTTTTTGATTTTCCAAGGTGAGAGCGTTAATTTGCTTTTTATGTTTGTGTTTCAGTTGTTCTAATTCGCATAACAAAGCATTCTTCGAGGCTGCTAGATCACGATCTGTCTCTAAATATTTTTCGCTTTTGATGAGATTTTGCAAAGCGCTTCAAAACCTTTTCACGGTTTTCTTGAGTTTTGAAAAGTTGAGTTGCATTTGTAAGCATTCAAAATCCTTGGTTAACAGGCATTTTACTTTTTAAGGACCGATTTAATGCAACACATTCAAGAATTTGGGATTGTTGGTCTTTAAAATGTAACAAGATCCGGATGAGGCAAAGGTTCATCGTGTTCATCGTGAGTCACAACATGATCATTATTTAGATCCTCAAGTATAACCACGAGTCAATTTGATTATCAAGAGAAACCATAAGGTCATCTGGATCGTCAAATGTAACTACGGGTTTATTTGAAAATCGTCGAATGAGATGTAGATGACTCATTTTGAACATTCGAGTCGTGCTTGATTCGAATATTGATGGAGATATTAGTTCGATATGATAATGGTTTGTTCGGCACTGAGACAAGCCATCGTTGTCATACACTTGGGCCTGTTTCACTCATGTGTAACTCTTGCATATTAGCCATCAACATAATAAATGATTGGCCTGCAAGTCCTCCATATCATCATCCGAGTCTCAGCATCCGCCATAAAGCTCGTTCTTTGTCCGTGAGAGATCCACCGCCTTCATCCTTAAGAGCCAAAAGTAAAGCCTCTTTGAAATAAGCACGCCCTAGTCCTTGGCTTTAGGCATGCATTAGCCAGTGTCCCTCTCATTGCAGCTTGTAGCATCTAAGACCATTTAACCGATTCTCGAGCATTTCCTGCTCCACCACTTGAGCTCATTGTTATTCCTACCCACAAAGATTAAACCCTTGACCACCACGCATCCGACGACCATAATCACGATTCTCAACTTCAACACGTCCATTGTTCACAACAACCGAGTCCGTGTGTTAGATGAGGAACGAATACGATTGTTGGATTTCTTGGTGTAACGGCCAAAGCATTAGCAATCATCACAAATCCTTGTTGCAATGCTTCAATGGATCGATTTCGCTGTTTTCAATCGACATATGCTTGAGCATTGTTGTTGTATGGAACCAATTGATTTTGTTGAGGTTGTTCTTTGTGAAGGTGTGTTTGAAGCGCTTGGTTGAGTTGTCGTTGAGAGGATAATTTCGCTGAGCATACAAGGCAAGTTGTTGATTATCCGGTTGTATCGCTTAGCAAGTTGAGCACGGAGAATCCTTTCCCGATCAACTTCCTTTTCATGAGGCTTCAAGTAATCGTACAACAATCCATAAGTAGAATGATGCATATTCTTCGCTTGACGGAGAAAGATGACATACTTCTCCCATTCGTGACCAAGACTACTCAGAACTTAGTATTCACCGCAATTCTTGGCATGATGATGTTGTGTTTATCCAAATAATTGATGATGTCTCAAAATCGATGATGATAGGAGTCTAGTGTCTCTCCGTGTTCAATCATGAAGTGTTCATAAGCCAAGTAAATTTTGGATTCCAAATCCTCCCGATTGAGTATGATCCTTCCATAAGAAGACTAATATGATCCCACATTTTTGTGCGCCTTTTGAGCATCAACACTACGAAGAATTGGGTTTGGTAATCCTAAGAGGATGTATTCCATTGCAAGTTCATCGCCTTCATAGTGTAGAAGTTCAGAGCATTTAGATCCGCAACAAGAGCAATGTTGGTTTGTTCATCTCTTGGTGGAACAAAGAAGCTGATCTCCGGCACAATGACAGAGACATCTCAAATGGACCTTCTAAGATAACCTTCTTTAAGAACTTTCCATGTGGCTTCTTCGGATCACAAAACCTAAAGAACCTTATCACCCATTGATCGAGTTTCGGAGTGAGCATTGGAGGTCTATCAAGTGATCCACTTCATGAATTGATTGTTGGTCGCTTAAAGCTTCACACATCTTTGCAAACCAAGTGGGTTCCTTCATAGTGTTCCTTGATGGATGTTGATTGAAATCATTTGTAGGTTTGAACTTGAAGGCTTGGTGGTGGTTGAACCATTTGTGGTTGTGGAATTGCACCAAGTTGTGGAGTATGTTGCTAATTAAATTGTTGTTGATAAATAGCTTGTTGTTGATTCCATTGTTGATGTTGTGGAGTTAATTGTTGTTGTTGTTGATGATTATAAGTGTGAGGAAAATAGTTAGAGTATGGTGGTTGAGACATGATGATAAACTTGTGTAGTAAAATGGATCTTTGTAGTCGAATGAACCTTTGTTGATGAAGTGTCCTTAGGCGAGAAAAGACAAGAACCAAGTAGCACTTATGCGTAAAAACACCAAAAGTTACGCAGAACAATGAGGAGTTACGTAGGTTTTAGCTACGCGTAAGTAGGAAAAACACTAAAGTTATGCGAGACAAAAGTTAGGCGAGAAACTTAGCGAGGATTACCTTATGCGTGAGAACTTAGTTTACGCGAAGTGAATCTTATGCGAGGATTTCTACCGTAGCTTATGCTTATGCGTAAGTTTACGGTTTTGCTCAAATGATCTTTTACACTATCACAAAGGCAAAAGATATCCAAAGTCGACGTATTTTCGCACTTATCCAAGTAAGAAAACACTAATAAACCAGAAAATGAAGATCAAACCAAGGAAAATCTCACGCGTAATTTTAGGGTTTCAAGACGCTGTAGGATTACTCGTAATTTTGATTTTGCCCAAAGATGTTTCTAAATCGCTTTTGTATGATGAGATAGCTCAATAACACCAAAATAACACAAAAGTGTGAAACTTGATGATCCAAAGCTCTCAAAATGCTTATGCGTAGAAATACACCCACCTAATAAAAACTAGTTCAAAACAATGATCCACGATAAAGTTTGAAACTTTTGCCAAAAACAAGTATTTTAACACCTTAAAACGTTGAAAGTACAAGAATCTTGGATTAAAAAGTGTAAAAACAAGTTTTTAATAGAGCAAAAGAATGCGTTATCTTTACGCCAGAAGACCCAAAACCAAAACTTCAAAAACAAACGAGTACACCCAACTATTTGGCGATTGATACCACTTGCTAGGTCACGAGTTTTACAAACACAAGTTATATAGAGAGGAGATGAGGCGATTGAACAAGCTCTAACACACACACACGATAGTAAGCATACTGTTATGTGAAGATGTATGTGAAAGAAAGAAAACTTGAACAACCAACCTCAAATGAGGGTTTACAAGAGATTTATAGGAGGAAGCTAGGCAACACCCTAGTTCCCATCCTTTCTTATATGGGCTTGGGCCTAAGCTTATGGGCCTTCTACATAAGCTTGACCTTAAACAAACATAAAGGCCATAATAAAGCTACCTATTACATATGAAATATAAATACTTGAAATAATCGCTTAGGAGTGATTCCAACAACAACGACCGGTTTTCAAAGGTATCCGCTAATCCATAACTCCGAACTGTGATTGATTCAATAGATTGAATCGCCTAATGTTTCTCGCCGCTTGTCACATGGTTGATCTATTGATAGATTTCACATGCCACCCACCGTGAGCTTGTTTGATGTTGGCTCCATAAGACTTTCCATCTTCACCGTGAATATGTTTGCATATCACTCGATGTTCGCAATACCACAAGGATAATGCGTGGACTCATAAGATGTAATCTCTTCCACATTGTGTGAAGCAGAGTCTTCATTGACAATGTCCTAATGAGATTTATTTGATGATCTCGTGGCTCTAGACTCAATTGTGCACATTTGGTTTCCTATGCCGAGACTGGGAGAGGGTCTCCTTCTTCAATATCAACAATCTCTAAGAGAGAGTCGATAGATTATGTAGGTTCCCATGAGAATGAAACAAGCCCTTTAAGAGGAACTTGAGTAGCTTGGGAAGTTGTAGTGCAAGGCGTCATCGGGTCCATGACGCCTTGTCTTCAATACCGGTGGTACCTTAGTAACCACCAAGAGCATAAGTATTGAACCCAGAATCGCCTCTAAGGTTGAATTATTGAGGGCTATTTCTTTTCACCCTTTTCACATTCAATTCTTTTCGTTTCAACCCCTTCATTGCTTACCGAGACTTCATTACTAGAACCTTGTTGGGTTTATTCCAGCTTCTAGCTCTATCTCAATCCGCACTCTTCCCATATTCTCATTTTTCTCCTTTTTCATCAAACCTAAGGACTCTACACTATCTAGTGGATTATCCTCGGTAGATCCCTCCTGCTCGGCGGATCGTGGAACTAATACCTAACCTCACCATCCTTATAACTCCATACATAAAGTAAAATGGTCGGTCTTTTGGCACAGTTCATTCTTCCTTGAAACCAATTGAAAAATCATTTGGAAAAACAATTAAGGTACTTGTGATACGAGATCAAAGCATTTTGTACCTTAATAGTTTTGATCATTTAGAAAACCTCCCCCTCAACATGTGCATTTGATTTAGAAATTGTTTAGCACATGGAGGCAAGAGGACTTTGAAATATTTTCTTTGATCACAATTTTTATAGAAAAATCCATTTGATTTTCTTTGGTAAGTTCTCCCCCTCAATATGTGCGTAGGATATTTGAAATCATTTTACCACATAGAGGCAAGAGATTTTTAGAAAATACAACCACGATTACCAAATATTTAGAAACCATTTAACACACAATCAAGGTACTTTATGTAAAAGCATGGAAATCTTTGTACCTTGAAGATTTTTGAATTTGTTTTGAAATGCTCCCCCTTAATATATGCTTCGAGATTCGAAAATAGTTTAGCACATATTAGAGAGCAGTATGCACTTTGAGACAAAATTGGTCATCATTTATCATCTTTCATATTTATATCACATTTTCTCCCCCGATAAAAAATTTCAAATCCTTTGAGATTTTGGATCTCAAGTGATTTAAATATGTAGGAAACAAAACATTTGTTGGAGAAAAATGTGTTCGGTTTTATATGATCTGAAGTGGACAACACTGAAGTTCCCTTTTTAGACACAAAGGAAAACCACAATACATAACCTAACACTATTACATACATTATAGTTGTTCATAGATCATACACCACATTTTACACATATAAAAAGAACAAAACAGAAACCACTTCCGGAAGATGTCTTCATTCAGTTCTTTAAAGCAGCTTGTAGTGACCTTCACGTAGTCTACCACCCAAGAAACTTTCAAGGTTGCGATAAATCATTCTGGTCTTAAGTCTTCTACCAATTGCAGCCACAAACTCTTCACACATCTTTAAATCTTGTTCCGACCAAAATTTTGTTTTGTTCCACGGCTTCATGTCAATTTTGATTTTCTTCACTCTTGAGTTCAATTCTTGTTCAGCCATCCTGAGTGTACCATCACTGAACTTGTATAGCTCGCATAGTCTCATAAGCATTCTTGATCCGTATCCGTCGGTAAAGATGATGGCTCTAGGAGTGTCAATCACTTTATATTCGTGATGAAATTCATATCCTGAGGCTTCCCATTTAGGACATGTAAGGTTGACGCGGGTCTGGTAACTTTCCATTCCTAGCTGAAAATCCTCAACCCTTTTCAATTACCAAGCCTCCGATCCGTAGATTGACGCAGCAGAGAGAGCTTTCTTCTCACGAACAGGTAGGTGATTAAGATGTCCTTGAAGGTTTAAAAGATAGAGATCTTCAAAGTCATTTGGCAGCAGATGTTTGAAGTCATTTTCTTCTATCACGTAATCTTTCATGTCTGCTCTTCGAAGAACAATCTTCTTCAGATAATCATAGTCATAGATTGGGAAGATTTCTATATTGACAACACTTAGAATCCTCAGCTTGGATCTAACAGCTTTGCGTCTTTTATTAGCTCCATGTCTTTCAATGTAGAATTGCTTCTTTTTGAACCACCAATGCGAAATGCCATATGAGGCAAAGAATATCATATTCTTGTTCTTTATCCGCCTGCACTGATCCGAACCATCTGCTTAAGACCCCGATCGTAGTAGGTAGCAGCCTTTCATCTTTGAAATCAATAGAGTTGGTCTTCTTTCAAGAACGAGCACATAGATAATCCGTGTCATGGTTGAAGAAGAATTGATCGAATAGTCATTTGTCCTGTGTTCACCACCGAGAGGAAGAGGCTTGTTCATATTGAAACGATCGATCCGCTCACCGACTTGATCATTCAAAGATCTTATGGCATTCTTCCATATGGTATTGGAGCTGGTTGACATCCGAGTGAAAACCTTGACAATTTCAAAAGTCGGTCATTCAAGATCCTTTAGAGTGATGGACTAGATTCTCTTCTATTCACAAAACCACCTAATGAAGCTACCCATATCACCAAAGTGAAGTGCGAAGAGAGTCTTCACCGGGCTTCATAGTTATTGGTGATAGTTGATGCCCGCTGTTATCGTGAATCATCATGTCGGTCTCGTGGATGGACCATGAAGGTTCAGAGTATGAGGTCTCTTCGATGAGCCGACTTTGAATCAGTGTCCTTTAAAGGTGCAAATCTAGATGTGTTAGAGCGCTCACCGACACGATGCATCAAACCAATCATCTTCGATGGCTTGGGGATATGCTTGGTGGATGCATCATCGTCATCGATTCGACCGCCATGACATACGATTCTTCATGAAACACTTGATCTTCGTGAATAGAAGAGAATGCGGGTGTGAACTTTGAATCAACCGTAGTCCAAGCCGCAGATTTCTTCTGAGTTCCCTGATTTCCGGATGGACTAGGTTGATTGGGAGGTTTTGGTGGTGATGATGGTGGTTGTGGTGGAGCTGCAGAGGTTGTATAAGAAGATCCTCCTGCCCCAGAAGTTCCGGCTCCTCCAGATGGAGGTGGTGGTGGTGGCTTGGGACCTCCAGACATATCAGTTGATTTTTCTGGAACAGTCTTTCTTTTCTTCTTATCATCCCTTTCTCGTATATCCTCCACAAAATGCTGATAATTATCAAGTCTCATCGATTCCTCGAGTGCTTCAGATAATTTCTTATGGGTATCGACCAAATGCTCTCCTCGCTCATACATTCTTTCGTAGAGAGCGATCTCATATCGAGATTGGCAAGTCTTTGAATCACAAGTAATGGAGCCTTCAATGCCCATTCAACCGCATCTTTAATATCGCCTTCTATTGCCTTTGTAACAATCTCATTGAGGTTAATATTCTCCGACTTTTGACACGACTATCAAGATTATCGACGGTGATAGGAAAGTGCTTCTCAATTGTTGCAATCGTGACATAGCCTCTTCAAGTAATTGTTCAAGAGTTTTGACCTGAGGCGGTGAAGCGTGAGGTGGTGAAGCGTGAGGAGTGATGGTTTCAGCGATGGAGACAACATTTGATGGATCATTAGCGGGTTTGGGTGGTGGAAGTACGGTTGTATGAGACTATGTTGACATAGAGGGATGGTTGAAGTGTCTTGTCAATATCAACAAGATACATAGACTCGCCTTCCTCTTTCTCATTATTTTTCTTAAACGGCTCGTTATCAGAGGGTTTGTCATTTAAGAACTGATCACCAAATGAGAGATCTGTATCAAGGTTCTTCAATGAGGATAGTGAACCAGTAGACAAGTTAGGTTCTTCCAAGTGCATGAATTCATCAAACCTTGTCTCAAGGTTCTCTTGTGAGTCTTTCAACAATTCTTCTACATCATTTTGATCAGACTGGGTATTACTTGATGCAGGAGTTTCTTCTTGTGCTTCAGATACCTCCTTTTCCAATCCAGATTGTTCTTGAGTCAAGATGATTCAACACTTCTTTCTTCACTCAAATTGAGTGGTAGTTCTTGATGGTGAAGAGGAGATGGTCAAGCATGTGAGCTGCTTGTTCGCCATCTACACCAAGAATCCCTTTCCCTTTGTCTTGTGTGATTGGAGTTGTATGGCGTGGCTCGGGTTCGTGTTCTCTTAACACGACACCTCCAACCGGTGCTCTCATTTTAACTTTCTAGGCTTTGCTTGAATCCTAGTTGCGGTCAACATCATCTTCATCAATCAAACCGATACCCCTCGAAACCTCGCTTTCTTAACGCTTCCTTTTCCACTTCCTTCTTCTTTCTTTCTCGCTTACGAGTTGTGGTGTCGGTGGGTTGTGACCTTTCACGCCTCCTTTTGGAAGGGCAAGATATGAAGTCTTTGAAATCTTTGAGCCGTAAGTCTTTGAGCCGAGCGTACTTAGCAGCTTTTGGGTTGTGGTGGAGTGGGAGAGACATCAACATTAACACCGGATCCGAAGCCCTTTTCTTGTACAATTTGAAGTGATCCGTCTTTTAATATCGCGGTGAGAAGAATATCAGGAATTGGCAGACCAAAGATCTCTTTATCAACACCTCTAGCAATATATTTGAGGTTGTCGAGAACAAATTCATCCTTAGCATTATGTAGGGCATATTCACTCCTAAGGTTGAAGTTGTGGGACTGTTGCAAGTACTGGATAACAAGCTTCAAAAATCTGATGCTAGGAATCACAAGTTTGTTTACTTTCTTTCAATTCTCGAGCTTTATTCTCGAAAGTTTGTTCTATCGGAGATAAATGTGTTCATTGACAACGAGAATTCTTCCCGACATCGCTCCAAGACATTAACATTCACCCCATTGACGATACCCCATAGGATTTGCAAGATGGGAATCCTCACTTTATCGAACCCCGATGTTTTGCGGATAAGCATAAGTTAAGAACTATTGTCATTGCTCTCCGTGGTTGATACATGTGTCTGGTGATGATGTCAAGCCCTTGATATGCCAACTTGATAACCCAAACCAATCGGAAAGACTATTAGCTCTTCCGCACTAGGTGGAGGTTCGATCGTATGGTGGGGTTACGCTGCATGATTCCTAAGGCCTCACGAGAATGTCCGAATTGATCACAAATTCCTTATCATCCAAAGATGCGTGTATATTGAGCCGTGATTTTGTTCCATTCAATGGTGTTCCAAAATTGTTGTAGATAAATAGTGGGAATTATGCATTGTTTGGTTAGAGCACTGAAGAAATTTGTGTTTTTAAGGATATCAATTGACAATCTGAGGATTGGATTTTGTTGCAACTTTTCCATATCTACATAACAGTTACTTTTTCCTATCTCTACCCATTTATCTTCAGGAAGTATTTCGTTGTCTGAAAGAACTTTGGGTGGAGCAGAAGATGTAAGGTTCTCATATGAGGTTGTGTTTGCCATTGAAGATCTAAAGATACACATATACAACAACAATGATTGATAGCATGTTAGTTTAGATATGGTTAGTTAAGAAACATTGAATGCAACTCGCTATGAAGAACACAAGTAAGTCGCTACCAAGAACATTTCATAAGAAACATACCAACTCGCTACGAAGAACATAGTTAAGTTGCTACCAAGAACATTTCATACCAACCGTCAAACACTACTCTCTAATCAACAAATTCAATCACATCAAAACATCAATCACACTTAAACGCAACCCTTAACAACAACAAACAATAACAGAATCACAAACAAGGCAACCCACATACAACCATATTAACGAATCGCTTAAACACACTTTACAACTCATAACTACATAAACAACTATAATCCAAGTGAATCCCATTCTGCACAAAACCCATTAACACAAGTAATATTAGTTTCAATGAATGAATCCTTTAACACACCTAAGCGAGTGGAATGAAGAATGATCAATCAGCACGAGTGGGATCTGATAAAGGATATGTGTTAGGATATGCGCATAAGTATATCACATATAAGGAATGGAGAAGGATAGAAAAACATGTACCACAATCAAGTTGCTAAGAGTGATTTGTCATGAGATAAAATAAAACACATGAAAACCCTTTTGATTTTTTGAAATTATGAAAAGTAAACAATAAGTCGCTAGGGTATAGGGACAGATTTTTACAAGAATACCAAGTTGCCACATTAAGTCCCTGTAGTTTTGTGAGCGTTTAGTAACTCGCTAGCAAAGTGTATTAACAAGTCGCTAAGACTTTACATAACAAGTTGCTAACCCAAATTTAACATGCCAAGTTGCTAACTCAGTTAAAGGTAAGTTGCAATCTATTATTTCAAAAGCAAGTCGCTATCTTATCATATTATGTATTATAGACACTTTCAGTCCATGAACTTATCAGATTGCAAACTAACACAGATAGCATAATAAGATAACATAATAAGATAGGCAAACTAACACAATGGACACCATGAAATGATGAGCAATCAACATGAAGACACCTCAATACATGCATCTCGAAAACAATACATGTCCAACAATGGTGCGTAGATAACTTGTAAAATTCTCCCCTCAATCAATGTCACCAATGAACATTGATTGAATTTAACCCACCCATTATGAAACAAGAGTATATCTTTTGTTCGAACTTCATCTATGATCTCGTGTCATTATTGAATGACATTTCTAAGACCGTAGATGTTATCGATAATGATCGGTCCCAAACCGCTGTTATCTCACACAAGCTAGCCACTTGTGAATGGCTAACCGTAAGAAACTTAAAACAGTTCGCATACACAAATGCAATGAAGTCCGTGAGAGTATAGTGTTTCCCAGTCGTTATGTCCCAACGAAATGCGAGAATAGTCAAACGATATAGTGATCGGGTGAATTTGAATGGGAAAAGGTTTGTGATTGATTACACCGAGGAAATTAAATCTAATCAAGACTTTGAAGTCATTTTAATTCTATTTTAAAATCGATTAACATTTTAAAACTTAAAACGTGCGTTTAAATAAAATTACGTGAGCGCATTTAAATAAAACGTGAAAATAAAGAAGTAAAATACCTACGGATATGGAAAATACAATCCTAAGAAACAATTAAACGAAGCTAAATTACATCCTAGGGTGCTAATATGCAAAAACGTGAAACCCGGGCTAATCCCGAGCTTCAAAAGTGAAAATTATGCAATTTAAGGCCTACGGGTGTGAAAACAATTTTCCTACATTCTAAGTGACTAAAAATAATTTTAGAAAAAAGCCGGGTATTTTTTCGACTTTTATTTTATTTATTACAATTAAAAACTATTTTAAACTAATTAATTAATAAAAAATACTAAAACATTTTAGAAAATTCTGAAACTTTTTGTAAAAATACTTGATAATCTAATGGACCTATGAAAAATAAAATGGGCACAACAGCTTATACGGAAGAGCTGTTAAAAATGGAATAAGCTAAATGAGCTATACTACTCAAACTACCTTATATATTTAATGATGTAAACTTAAACCAAGAAAGACCCAAGGGCGCAATGGTTACAGGTACACACTATATCACCCTTAAAGGGTGGGAGGTCTCAGGTTCGAGCCTGCCTCCCCACCCTTTTTGCTATTTATTTTTTTTTTGAGAATTTTTCTTTTTGACCTTTGTAAATTGAAAGTACCAACCAAATAAGAACTTTTCTGTGAAAATTTTTTTTCTTCTCAAACCTTGAAATAAGCAGTGAAACTGCTTATTTGCTGCTATTACCACAAAAGCAACCAAACACCCCTTAAAGCAGTTTTTAAGCACCAAATAAGCTAAACGAGTACTATATAAGCAAAGTGAATAATTAACTAAGCTTAAACATGCACTGATAAGCCACAATTAAGCAACTACAAAGGGAAGGCAGTTGGAATGATTGCTACACTAAAGGGGATTCTTAAAACTTCAAGGAAAAGTGAGCAATGGGGAAAAAAATCACAAAATGAGCTAAAAATAAACTAACAAGGATCTATCCTATTCGAAATTCACTAGTAAGCAATGAATAGCCTAGATAAGCTGAAAGTTAGGCCTAATGAGCACTTGAAACAAAACAAAAAGAATTACTTAGCTGCTGTTTGGATTGAAAAAGAACAAGCCACAGGGTGCTCGTTGGAGCTTATTTTGAATAAGCTAGATAGGAACTGGTCCCGAGCTCCCGGAAAATAGAATCCACCCACCTAACTTGCTTTTGCCTCCTAAATAAGTCGTGGGAAAAGCCAATAAGCACTAGAAAAGGAGTGAAGTGTCATCTTTGTTTGTCGCAACAAATGTTATGGGACCATATTCAAGCTTATTAATATCTTGATTCAAGCTCATGGAAATCTCTAAAAGCGCAAAAGGATACATTGATCTGTAGGCTATCTAGAAAATAATTTGCAACAACAAAGAGCTTAATGTGAGCTTGTTAGATGGTCGATTAAGCAGACTATAAGGATCGTGAATGGGCAACCGTGATGAACAAAAGGGGCAAAAGGGCACTTTGGACTTATGAAAAAGCCACCAAATAAGCTCCTAAACAACTGATAAGCTAAGAAAGATCAAGCTAGAACTGCTAACTACTTGTAAAACTAAAATTCACGTCCTCATTCCAACTATAACTAACCTATACTTGAGCAAAGAAACTGACTGTGAGGACAGAAATAGACGCAAGACAATGACAAAAACTTTCATTTGAAGACTAAATTAAAAACTAGTCTAACCATTTAAACACCTCCACTAATCCTACATCACTTTGACAATAGTCCTTAGGAATCCAACATGGGTCAGAACAGGATTTTTACCCATAAATCTTGCAAATCCCAACATTCCTTAAGAGCGCATCATAGTGAAAATAGCTTCTGAGATTTTAAAAACTTAGGAACCAGAATTTACATCATTGACACAAGCTCAAAATGAGCCTAAACCAACTTGCAACATAGTTCAGAACAACAAATGACAGAATTTTTAGAACATGTAAATAAATATCAAGAATGCCTGAACTAAATAAAAAACTGGAATTGAACCTGGAAATAAATTGTATTGAAATTTAAATGCTTACAATGACAGTAAAGTAAAAAGGGTTGCTATAACATCAATTTCTAGACTTGAACTGAAAACCAAAATTAAAACTTAAAAAAAAAACTTAACTACTGACTAAAAACTAACTCCTGCTCCAATGCTTCTCTTCTCTTTATATAGTCAACAAAAAAGCTTCCACTTGAGACTCTGAACCTTTCCCACCAATAAAATTGGCCATTGGATGCTTTGACTCAATCTTAGTCGTTGATGAGAATTTTGGCGAGAAAACTCTTATAGCCAGTGGGGACTGATAACTTGTGACAGGGAAAGGGCATTTAATGCATCTTGGCTTGGGGTGTTTGGAGGGTAGGTGATGATGATGGAGGTGAGGGGCAGAGTTGCAGGTGGGTGATGATGAGGGGGAAGGGAAACCCGTGAGGGCGGTTTTATTTTGAAACCGTGGGTTAGTTTTGGACCGGGTAGGGTAAACGGGTTGGATTTGGGTTTGGATCGGGTAAAGGCATTTTGGGCTTGGGCTTGGGCTTGGTAGTTTAATAGTTAACTTGGACTATAAATGGATCCAATGAGTATTTAGGGACTAATCTTGTCAAGAACTGAAAATCCAGGGACCACGTATGTAAATTCTGACAATGTATTCAAAGGGCCATTATTGACAACCTCTAATAATCCAAGGACTAAACTTGTCATTTTCTAAAACTTGGGACTAAACTTGTAATTTTCCAAAATTTATCAAATGACCAAATTTGACAAGTTAGAATTACCAAAGGGCTAAAATGTTAATTTTCCAATTTAAAATGTCCAGGTAAATTCGTCACAATCTTTGAAATTTCGGGGACTAAAGTTGCCATTTTTGAAAGTTGGGGACCTAAAGCGCCAATTGTGCAAACTTTGCTCGTTTTTCATCTAATTTTAAACATTTTGCATCCAAACATATAAAATGCAATTTTGGAATATTTTCAATATTTTGATGCATTTCGAGCATTTTAAATGTTTTGCGATTCAGATTTAACCAAAAATGATGAGTATTTACACACTCATCAGATAACAAGAGATATATCTTTTATTAGATTGTGAGAAATGATTTAAATTATGAATTAAAAACTTATTTGAAAGAAAGATTTGTAGAAATAAAAGATTTTTTTTAAACAGATTTCTACAAAGATCAATAAGAGCGAGTCCTGATTCAGGTCGAATTGGAGTCAAAGTACGAGGTACATCAATTCTGGCAAGCTATTACTCCTGAGTGAGCAATATTCATTTCTGATGGAAACCAAGTCATGATGTTCCTGATTGAATTAAGCATTGTACCTGAAAAAGACTGAGGACACATTGCACTAGAAGCACATGTAGAATTGCAAATGAATGAGTTAGTGACATGAGTAATCTTACTGTTGGATGTTTCACATTTTGATCTAGGCGTGTCATTAATAGAGATCCCTTTAGGTTCAATATTCTTGAAGAGTTTTCCAAGGGCATCCACTTAAGGCAAGAACTAGGTATGTAAGTCCGTTTGGATCCTCAGAACTTAAATAATCGCCGGTGGGAATCCATTTGAAACAAATGCTAGTAGATTTGGATGTGTGCACTTCCCTGTTATGACTATTGGTCCTTCTGAACTTAGTTTGTTTCTTAGGGGATTGATCAGCCATTTGATGCTTCTTATGAGAACTAGATGACCTTCTAGAATTCATGATCTTAGGACTTTGTGCATTAAGCTGGGGTTTGTTATTCATCTTATCGGAATGAAATAGTGAAGAGATCGGTTTTGACAAAACAATATTCTCATCAACTTGGGAGGCAAGCTTAGATTTCGATGATTTAGATCTTTCTGTTCTAAAAGCATTTGGCTGCCTAACTACAGTATGTTTAGAGTTGTTCTAAACAATTGGCTTTCCCAAGGTTGATGGTTTTGCAAACTTAGTGTTCACCCTATTTCCAATAGATTTCCTAAGTTCATTTTTTAGTGCAATAATAGTGAAGCTCTTATCCTGAATTTGGGCTTTGAGGGTATCAATATCTGTCAACAAGGCGTTAGTTTGATCAATCAACTTGGAGTTGGTCTCCTCAAGTTCTTTCTTAAGGACTCATTTTCCTTAATAGGTTGGACACACATAGAGCCGCTCAAAGATTCCTAGATTTAAGCGTATCCTCATCTCATGATAATCACTCTTATGCACATCCGAGAGTTGTAATTTCGGATTGCATATGGTTGAATCTTTGTCCCGAACTGGTTTCTAAGTGGTTAATTTCAAAAAATTCTCGAAATTCTGGAAATTCCTGATTAATGCAAGATTTTTCAAGATAAAAGCTTTCTTCCTTTTGTTGTATTGCAATTTCCAAGGAAATACAATGTTTTTCAAGAATTGAGTATTTGTTTGAAAGTTCATCATAAATCCTTTTTCAATCATGTCATTAGTTTTAAAAGTTTTAGATTCGTGCTCAACCAAGATGTAATTAATAGTATTATGTTCGAGTTAGGATCAAATAGATCAGGTACATTAGCACATGAATTATGTTGATCAGTTAAGGGTACCTCATCACATGACACCTGCACGTCTGAAAATATGTCATCAGTATTCATCAAATGCATACCAGGAGTTGTCATGTAAGCTGTTTCAAGCTTTTCTGAATCTGAGTCTTTGTGTTCAGTACAGTTGGCTTCATCCTCCTTTGTTGCAACTGAAATTCTGCATTTGGCATCATCCCTTTTTTCAACTGATCCATTACCCGACAAATCACAGCCGTCACTTGATTTTATCTGACACCCATTCAACTGAATATTCTCTTGAGCAACTTCCCTAATGTACATTTCCACATGATTCATAAGTTGAATAAATGTGTTGATGTACTCATGAATTTCCATTCCAAGATGTTTCTTGAATGAAATTCGATCACATGTTGATCAAAGTCTCATGAATATTCCTCATTGATAAATGGTCAAATTGGTTGAAGATTACTTGAAGTGCAAGATTCGAGTCCTCCATTAATACCTTCCTTTTAGTAATTTGAAGCTTCAGTTGTTCTAAGTTCAAGCAACACGCTTCTTGTCAATGTGGATAAATCCCGACGAAAGAGAGCACCGCATGTTCGATGCCTAGTTGTGATAACGAGATGTGTGAGATGTTGATGAAGTAGTTGAAAGGACTCAATGTTGCATTCCATTTGCCTTGCATCATTTGTCAATACCAAGTGTGACTCGTTAGATTTAGACTCGATTGTGAAATGTGTTGATCATAAATTGTTGAATCAATCAAGGTAGAACATTCAAGATAGCAACCGGTTTCATTGTTCATGAGGTATCATAAAGTTCAAGTACTTTGGAGATTAAAGGGTCGTTGATGTAAGACATTGTGTTGATGGATATTAGATATGAGTAACTTGCATCAATTTACCAAATTGCTATATAGACAAGTCGCTAACAGGACAACTCGCCAAGAATCATAACACCAAGTAGCTACGAATTTGAAGAGAAGTCTTTAAGCACCAAGTCGCTAAGAATTATGACAACAAGTCGCTAAGCACCAAGTCGCTAGACACAGTTAAGTTGCTAAAGAACAACTCGCTAAGATCCAAGTCGCTAGTATCAAGTCGCTAACAATTTACACTACAACTCGCTAACAATTTCTGAAGCAAGTCGCTAACCTCACTAAGTCGCTAGTCGTAGTGGAGAATCCACAAACTTGTACTATTTGTCACTTGTCTCAATAGACAAGTCGCTAACAACTAACATCAGAATCGCTAACTTTTGTCAAGCAAGTCGCTACGATGAAAACACAACGAGAACCAAGTCGCTAGCAAGAAATACTTCAAAAACACACTTTCCAATCCAAAACAATCTCAACCACAGTGATTCAAGCTTACCAAATCAAAACCCAAGCACTTACAATGATTCTAAACACAAAAGTACACCCAAAATTCAAACTTTAACACTAGAAATGATCCAAATGATGCAAAAACCACTAAACTTTCTCAAACTAAAAAACCATCTAAAACCACTAGAAATCCAAGGATATGTAAGAGAGATGATCAAACCATGGCTCTTGATACCATTTGTAACATATTGGATTTCACAAACACATCATATCATAAACAAGTAGGCGTATAAGATTAGTTTTAGAGAGAGAGTGGGACATTCTAGAAAGAGAAACTCATGGAAGGTTAGATTCCAATGAACATCCAACCCTCACCTGGGAGGTAGAGGGTATTTATAGGTTACAAACTAAATAACCTCCGACGGCTGTGGATCGTGGATACAATGGGTAAAGACCCGTCCTTCCTCCACGATGTTACACAACTATTCTACGCTACAAACTAACTACTAAATATCGTAATGCATTTATGTTCACGAGCTAACTTATGCTAGATAATAAAAGGGGTGACCGACTCTTCACATATGGAATTTTTGATTCCTAACAAACCCACCACCAAATGACCCGCCAAGAGGCCGTACTCTTGGTGAATACTCAAGACCAAGCCACCTAGGCTATAGAAACACCATTGAGCTTCCCGACCAAGCCCAAACTACGACCCTTCAATCCGACACCATCTGGTTGGTGCAAAACGGATGTGCATTCCATGGACTTCATTCCAAAGATCCTAATCAGCATCTTAAGGATTTCCTTAAAATCGCCGATTCCATCGACCTCGATGCTACTACTCGGGAGACCATGCGCTTCGTGCTCTTCCATTCTCTACGGGACCAAGCTAGTAATTGGCTTGAGCGACTTCCCACCGCTCCATATCAAGTCGATGATCTCATCTCTCGCTTCTTGCTCAATTTTTCCCACCGGGAGAACTACTAAGCTTAGGAATGAAATCTTGATATTCCAACAATGTCAAGGTGAATCTCTACTAAGCATGGACTCGATTCAAGGACTTACTCCATAGAGTCCCTCATCACGACATTGATCTTTGGCTTCAAGTCCAACTCTTTTATGATCACGTCAGTCCCTCCCTCCGACAAACCATTGATTACTCCGACAAACCATTGATCACGTCAGTCCCTCCGACAAACATAGAGTCCCTCCCTTCGAGGACATAATGTTGAAATTTGTCCACAAGCAAGAAAAGGAAATAAAACGCCTGGAAGCTCAAATGCGGAAAACTCACGACACTTTCTTGGGACTGGTTGACAACTTCATGCTGAAAATCCGCGAAGAAATCGCAAAGAACAATGTACCTAAAAAGATAGAAAAGGTATACGTGATACCGGAGCACGTTGGGATGACTCCCAAACCCTCTCCAATTCCATTAAGGAGGGCAACCCCCCTCAAGGAATCACATCCTTGTTTGAATTCTTGCCTCAACACTCCCTGTTTGTTTTCTAGGTACATATTTATTGGAAAGGTGCACGTGTCACTTCCCGACTTTCCAAATGTTAGGAAAAGTTCTTTCGGTTTTAAAACAGGATCAAAGAATCCTTATGCTCGATATTTTGGTATTTCTAGAATCACAATTGAAAGACTATTTGAAATATGCGTTGCTTACCTTCATGGAGATTGTGGGTGGATTGACAAAATAAATCTTAAAATAAAAACCAAAATCTTTGTCAAAAATAGTAATCAGATTTTTGATCCTGGCGGATTAACAAAAACATTTTCTTTTGAAAATATTTGGGAGTGACGCCGTCACTAAGCCAGATCAAACGGATAAAAACACCAACCATCCCTTTCATTCTCTACCCTACACATTTTATCCGCCCCACATCACACTACTACGTTTTCTCCACACCAAATTCACTATTTTGCTGCGTCAATCTCCACAAGGTAAGTAATATACATTGATCTTTGTCTAGTCAATTGCTCTATTCCAAGCTCAATTTTGATTTCCCCTTTCAATCCGAAAATCCCCAATTGATTTGATTAATGCTAAATGTCGCCCATGAATCTTGTTAATTAGGCTTAAGATTAGGCGAATTGTAGTGTTATCATATGGGTTTGATTATGCGAGAAGCCTAGACGGCTTAGGAACTAAAACCACCTAGTCAATGCACCATTGTTGCTTTGAAACAGGGTGTTTGGGTCAAGGGTTATGGTTAAAACCCGGATTTTCCCTCGCAAATGTCGGATTTAAAATTTTGTCGGCGCGACGGCCAAAGCCTCGCTTGCGATGCGCCGTAACCTTCCGATGTCGCCCCATAAAGACGCATGTTACTCATTTGTTCCCCATCTTTTTGATTTCCTGTTTCAGATGAGCAAGAGAATGAAGAGAACAAGGGGACAGTCTTCTGGTACCCAGGAGAACATGGCTGACACGATTGCTGAGTGGGGAGTATTGTTGAAACAATTTTATTTGGGCATGTAATAATCTAGGCTATCTTGACTTTGTGGTGAACTTTGAACAATTTGATGTGTATGTATATTTGCATGTGGTGTGATTTATCTATGACTTGTGTGGTTGGATTGTCTATTTGTGTGTCATATATCTTTTATTGATTGTTTATTCTCATGTTTGAATTTGTAAAATGCTTTATTTTGTCTTTAACCTCGCCTTAATTACATATAAAGGTATTTTACAAAAGGGATAAGTGTAGGAGGATTACACACGCTTTCAAAAGAACGTGAACATGAGAATTACGATTATTAAAAAGATATACATGTGTGTTTGTTCGAGTCAAATGCTTGTATCGAGTCATAATGGATGTTTTGCGAAAATTTTTCCGATTCTAAAGATATAAATTTTCCGAATTTTTTCGAAAACCGCATACCGCTTTCGTCGGATAACTGACGGCGTCAGATCGCAACCTAACGGCGTGGAGAAGTAGAAACAACTTACTACTTTTTCTCGTTTTCGAGCTACTTATAAATTTTTGAATTTTCCGTGTCTTAATTTTCCGTAAAATTTGTAAACATCCATTCCACAAGCATTATATCCTAGTTTAGTAGAGTCATATATATATTGTTACCACCGATTTTACACGAAGGTTTCGTTTGTTTTCTTCAAGTGTGCGTGTTTTATTTATCAAGAAGAAGATACATAAGATTGGAAGGAGCTTTTCACGCATCGCTCTTCTTGAAGAAAGATTTAACCACTACTTCACACGGATCCTACCGAGCTAATCGTGGAGTATTAGTTTCTTTCGCTTTTAATTATCTTCCATTATCATAACTTTGATATTTTCGGGAACATCGGGGACAATGTTCGGTTTAAGTGTAGGAGGAAAATAAAACGGAACTTTGAAACTATGCTTATCCTTGGCTATTTGCCTTGTCTAATCTCATTTGTGTAATAAACCATGAGAAATATCGGTTAGGGTAATTTTGGCACCAAATTTAAAATTTTCATGACATGTAGGAGTGGGCCATTAGTCTTAATAAAGCGCCTCATGGATAGGAAGTTATATGACTAGCACAAAACCCTTTACCACTTAAATTCCACCCAAAATGCGAGGATTGCCTTAGATTTGTAGGAATTAAAGCATTCCACTTTAATGCTTGAGTGTGTACCGGTAGTATAATAGATTCTAGAACTTGTTTGTGATGCATTCCAAGATCGCTAGTGAGACTACACTTGTGTAGTTAGGAATAACTAAATGATAAGAGGCATTAGGATAACCCTTGTTTGATACACGTATTATAATTACTTCTTCCACATCGGTTGAGTAATTCCCCCACACCCTTGTGTTGTACTCATCTTTAGTACACGATACCCCTAGTTAACCCCTCAGAGCCTATCATTTTCGCGGTTCTCGTGATGTTTCGGTTTTCGGAATATCAATGAAGAGCATTGTTTACAATCCACCCCAAATGTACACCCAAATCGCTTTAGCCTACCTTGTATGCACTCACTTTTAGTGCATTATTTTTATCATACTAAACCCTTAGTTCAATTATCTAGTTGCTTCATAAGTTGCTAAGTCGAGTCATATCCTTTGTACACGCTTTGGGACTCATGGGAAAAGTTAAATTTATGAAATGACGGAAGGAACGTTAAATTCAAATTCCTTTATTAGCGTAATAATGTACTTCAAGTGTTTTGATCTTTTCAATTCGGGTCAAATTAGTGTTAGAGTAATAAAATCAAGTGTAGGATGTGCCTATAAATCCCTATTATTTTGATGTTATCGTAGAGGATAGTAGAGTAAAAGTGTGTAAAAAAAAAAAAGTGAAAAGAATGTATATATATATATATATATATATATATATATATATATATATATATATATATATATATATATATATATATATGAAAAAACATACGGGCTACCATCCTACATCTATCTTTAAATTTATGTTTGTTTGTTTCAATTTATCTAAAGTTTAGAGGTCGAGTCATGGCTTAGCAACGCCATTCTTCTCATGCTTGTAACATAAAGATTTTTGACTTGCCACCACTAAATCGCCTATCCCACCAAACCCTTTGTTTCTTTACCGTAAGCCTAACGTTACAACCCTTTAAAAGACCTCTTGGATAGTTTTTCCTAGGTGCTTACGCCAAAGCGATGGAGGTTTGATCTAGTCTCAAGCCTATGGTAATCTATGTACTAGGACCGGTTAATGAGTGTTTATCTTCCATTTCCAACTTGATATATTTCATATACACCCGAGAGATGAGAGTATCTAAACACCACTTGTGAGGTGCTAGTATGTACTTCGTGCTTGTTATGACTTTTAAGGGCTTATACGTGTTGTGAATTGTTCTAAACTAATGCTTCATGACCCTTAACTTATAAATTAATTGGCCAAAAGCACATTTGCTTGAGGATAAGCAAATACCAAGTGTAGGGATATTTGATAAGGATTTAAAAGGTACACTTTTGAGGGTCATTTAAGCCCTTAATTGATCACTTTGTATCTCACATTACTTAATTTCGCTTTTCACCTTTTAGGTCTCTTGAAGGCAAATTGTCGGAATGACACTTATTCGGAAGAAAAGGCGAATATAGGAAGAAATGGCCCAAGTCAATAATCGAGACACTCAAGTTGGTGGAATCGAAGGGACGGCGCCACGACTTAATAGCGACGCCGTCGCGACACACCTTGAGACGACTCGGAGAGCAAATTGCTATTTTACACGCGACGGCATCAGTTTAAAAGAGTAGGGCCACAACCTCGACGGCCTAAATTTGGATCCCGACGGCCGAAGATGAAGCCGACGGCGTCACAAGCATAAGGTGACGCCGTCACGAGTTGACGCACAAGACGAAAACCTAATGGCGGCGACTGACGGCGTCACAATTAAAGAGCGACGCGTCAGATATTGTAACTCTACATATAGAATTGAATTTTCAAGATTTTATGGAGGTAGTTTTGTGGAGTAAAACCTAAACCGAACATAGGTCGCTCTTCAAGATCTTAGGTTCCATACCCTATTTTACAACAAGATAAGTGATTTACTTCATTAACTCAATTATGTCTTCAATTGTTTGTGTGTATGCTTGCATGTTTTCCATGTCCTGCTAATTTACTTGTGTGTTTGCTTAGATCTATGAAACCTAGGTATTGAATATTGATTGGTTGTCTCTTATCTTAATTGTGATTGACCTAGTATTGCGATAGGTCATTCGTTGTGTTTTTAATGCTTGAGTAATCTTTGTGAACATTAGTTTATAATCACCTAGAGTTATTGTATTCTAAACATCCAAAGATAACCTTAGAGTTAGTTTATGAATCCTAGAGATTTCGTAGGCAATAACCTTAAGGTAGTCTCAAAGAGTTAGGGAAAAACGCATACCCAAGACCTTAGAAGACACAACGCGATAAGAATAAGGACGTAATAATTCAACCATCAATAGGAGATAACTGGGAGTAATAACATCTAAGTATACACATTTTAATCATCATAAGAGCACACAATAGACATAGACTATACTCACCTTAGTTTAGATAATTAGATAAGACAAGAATCGGTAGAAATACCAACCCCTAATCCAATACCACGAGATTCAGACCTTTCAATTTTCTAAAAAATATAAAAGATAAAAATAATCTTCCTCAACCCCAACCTTAGCGTAGTAATTTCTTACTAGATTCCTATTCCTCTGAGAACGATATGAATTCCCGTGGCTTACCCTAATACTACACTACAACGATTAGGTTCATCGCTTGGGTGTTGAAAAACTTGCTCGACGAAAAGGAAGTTCTTTCGACTCGAACGGCGTTAGACGCGTATCAAAACTTCCTCATCTTCTATGGAATCTTCCTCTTCATAACTTGAAGAGTAACATTTGTCATTTCCAGAGATAGTATTCTCCAACTATCCCTCATAAAGCCTTCACCTTAACCTCTAAGTAAGACTAATACGGTCGTGGTGTACAAATGAGTATTATTAGTTGACTCAGGTCAAGATTGTGCAAATACACGCGTAACCAAACACCCGTCTCACGTGCCAAACACGTGAGATTTAGCTACTAGTTTTGGGAGGAAAAGATGTTGTTTTATATACCACTCTATTTTCACTTTTCATTCATTAATTATATCTTGTAACAATTTCTTCTCCTTCCCTGTAAACAACTCAGCCATTCGAATAATAACAAATCCTTCATTCGTGTAAATCACATCTCAAATTCAATTCTTTCTTCTTGAATTCCTGACTGTTTTACGATCAAACATCATTTCTTAAGTGATTTCTAGTTTCATCATATCAAATTATTGACATAACTAGCATATATACTTATCTGCTAGTCGATATTATGGCATGAAGCCCGAAAGATAAACTCATTTACACATATAATGCATTATATAATGTTTTGTTTATTAAAGGAAGATGTTTGAGGTCCCACAACATAACTTGATGAGTGGATAAACAAGGACGATGTTTAAGTGACGAAACAGCTGACATTGCCACATGTACTCCTTTTTCACATTGAACCATGCCAAGGTGGAGCATTGTGGATGCTTTTATGAGAGAGGTGATACTCACACCATATTTTTAATTAACGATCATTTACAGATTACAAGATCAGACAAGATAAACTGAATGCATGTCATGATGCATTAATAAAACAATGTGGTGTAGGTATCAATTTTTTTTACGAGAGAAGTTACAGAGATATAACGTGATACTTGTGTTTTCAAATAAGGGAAATACTATGGTGTTTCGCACCCTCACATTAAGAATGCACATGTCACTCATTAAGTAAAAGGCAAGGCAGACAGTTGAGAGCGGTTTATTTTTCTTTCGACGGTTAATAACATGTGGAACTAAGATATGAAGACTACCATCAAATATCTAATTAATACGACTGAGATTAAAAGTATCAAGATATAACGATTAAGGCTATGTTTGGCACACAAGATTATGGAGAGATTATGCTTATTTTTTGAGTAAATTACACGGATGGTCCTTAAAGTTTGTTCAAAGTTTCACTCACAGTCCCTGAAAGTTTAAAGTTGCATAGATAGTCCTTATATCTGAAAAGAATAACACCTATGGTCCGTTATTTAGCTACTGTTAAGTAAGTTCCGTTATAATTTACACTTTTAGTCCTTTTGGTTAACAATCATTGCCTCGTCAGTCCTTTATCATAACGGACGTTTACAATTTAAAGATTTTCAAATTTATGCTCGTTTTATACGTTTTCATCAATTTTCGTTGGTTTTATCGCCGCCCGGTTTTATACGCTTATCCTTTTCGTCCGCTTATACGCTTTCATCCGCTTTTATACGTTTTCGTCTGCTTTTACACGCCATCCGTGTTTCTTACGTTTTATGTTTTCATCCGCTTTAATACGCTTTTTCGCTTGCTTATATTTTTTACATTTTGGCCATTTTTTTATAAGTTTTCATCCGCTTTTCTTCCATTTTTATACATTTTCATACATTTTTATCCGTTTTCATATATTTCATCCGCGTAATACGTTTTGTCCGTCTTTATATATTTTCTTACGTTTTCATACGTTTCATACTTTTTTATACGTAAGAAAAACAAACGGAAAATGTATAAAAATGGATAAAAACAAATTAAAACGTATCGAAACAGGCGAAAACGTATAATATTTAAAAAACGTATAAAACGGATGAAAACGTAAGAAAAAGTACAAAAACGGACGAAACGGATAAAAGCATACGAAAACGAATAAAAATGAATGAAAATGGATAACAATGTTTAAATACGGATGAAAACGTATAAAACGGACAAAAAAACTAAAATGATAAAACGAATAAAACGGATTTAAAATGATAAACGATAAATACGAGATGAAAACGATAAAATAGACAAAACGAATAAAAACATGTGAAAACAAATAAAATTGACGAAAAGATAAAACGATAAATACGGATGAAAATGTATAATAATGGACAAAAACAAATAAAATTGATGAAAACGATAAAACATATGAAAACATATAAAACAGATTTAAAACGGATAAAACGTGAGAAAACGATAAAATCGATAAAAACGCATAAAACGGACAAGAATATAAAAATGTAAGCAACAGCGAAAACGATAAAACGTATTAAACGAATGAAAACGATAAAACGGACGAAACGAATAAAACCGGACGAAACGATAAAACGGACAAAAACGTATAAACGGACGAAAATGTATAAAAACGAACGAAAACGGATGAAAACGTAAGAAAACGTGCCTAAATTCGAAAATCTTTAAATTATAAACGTTCGTTATGATAAAGGACTGACGAGGCAACGATTGTTAACCAAAAGGGCTAAAAGTGTAAATTATAACGGAACGTACTTAACAACAGTTAAATAAGGGACCATAGGTGTTATTATTTTCAGAGATAAGGACTATCCATGCAACTTTAAACTTTCAGGGACTGTGAGTGAAACTTTAGACAAACCTTAGACCATCCGTAATTTACTCTTATTTTTTTAAATATAAGCTATTTAAAATATAATATTTGTTTACAGATATAACTTATAAGAGATTATAAAATAAAATCTTCCATAATTTCGAAAATAAATTACATTTATTTAAATTTTATAAAATAATCTCTTTTATAATCTTTTTAAGAATAAAGACCAAAGACAAGATCAACAACAAAGACCAAAGATCAAGATAATTTATTTTACCAAACATACCCTAAAAGGCTTTGATTAAAGCTTTTTTGTCATACAGACCGCCAACAATAATAAGGACAATTTTATATAGGAGTTTTATAAAAGTTTCATCCCTTTGTGCACTTATAATTTAGAGTAAATTACACCATTCGTCTGTGGTTTGCGCTGACCGCAAGATTTAGCCCTTTGACAAAAAATGCGCCGCTTGTCCTTAAGTGGCAAACGTTATGCGCCGCTCGTCCTCGACCAAACAACGTTAAGGTTGATGTTAAACTCCCCCACGTGACTTGCATGAGGGTAAAATGTCATTTCATCTACCCTTATATAGTTTGTGGTCAATACTCTTCCACATATCTCTTATCTCTTATAAGCTTATAAGATACGCATATTTACACATCCGTATCTTGGAAACACACAATAAGAATAATGAATCTAATAAATGTTTGTGATACAGTAGAAGATTGGTGCACATTGCTCATTAGACATCTTTTTTATCACCAATATCAACACATCATTCAACTACTTATAGCCAAAAATTAGTCTGTGTACCCATCATTCCATTTATACACACGTCTATGTTTATATACCATATACTGTGAAGACAAATATAGTATTTGGGAACTCAAAATAGTTACTAAAGGTGGCAATTTGGCAGTGTTGGTGATGGTGGGGCATAAAAAAGAGTTTTGTCGTCGGATTTGTGGTGTCAAAGTGGATAGTGGTGGCGCTAGATGATGTTGGTGAGTGGTGGCGGGGTCGTTATTGCATCTGTGGCGGCGGCGGGGTGGTTTAGCGGTGGTTTGTAGTCGGATCTGTGGTGGTGGGGTGGTTTAGCGGTGGTTTTCTGGAAAGAAATCGTGAAGTTGTGTGGACCATCTGAAAAGAAGAGGATCAAAACACCCATTTTGCAAAACCCATCACCATTGTACATCATAAAATCACCAGTAATCCTCCACACCCATTCCGGTCAACCACCTACATATTCAGTCCACCGCCACAGATCTCGTCTACATATTCAGTCACGAGCTTGGTTTTTTTATTGATAAGTAGAAATTGGGTGAAAAACATTGTTTTTGATTTAGTGTATTGATGTGTCTGATGAGGTGAGAGTAAAGATTGGGTTATGTTTTCTTATGAACACCAAATATTTGATGAAATGCCTAAAACATATGAAAAGTTGTAGATGCGATGGTTTTGTTTGATTTAGTACTTCGATAAATTTTAATTTGGTGAGGAAATGGGTTTGTATTAGTTTTTTTTTTGTTCTTGATGTGAAATGGGTTTGTATTAGTTTTCTTTTTCTTGATGTGAAATAAGTTTATATTAGATTTTTTTCTTGATGATGATAATGATTTTGGTAAAAAGATGATTTTCAATTTTTTTTTTCTTCTTAATTATGATAATGGATTGCGGGTATAATGATGAATGGAAAAAAGATGGTAGTGGGTGATGATGATTTGAGATGAAGATGAATAAACATAGAAGATGAAGTGTGAAATGATAGAAATACCCTCACATGGGTGTCACATGTATAAACTTAACGAGCGTTAGTGAGCCCTGTTAGAGGGAGGGACGAATGAAGCATAACGTTTGCCACTTAAGGACGAACGACGCATTTTTTTGAGTCAAAGGACGAAATGTTGCGGTCAACGCAAACCACAAGGACCAACGGTGTAATTTACTCTTAAATTTATGTATACTTTAATGCATAAAAGACTAACAAAGTGTTTTTGAGTTTATTTTATTGGGAAAAGTAAGAGAAAATGAAAGGAAGTAAATTTTTTTTGTGTTGTCAAGATTTTTACAGGGAAAAGAATGAGGAAGTAAGGCAAGTTGAGGATAATATAGACAATAGAGTATAGACTATAGAGACTTTTACTCCCAAAACCTTCTGTCCAAAATTGGGAAGATTGTGAAGCAAAATCATTCGTCCCAAATCAAGAGGACTGTGAAAACAAAGGATGTAAGTTTTGTAAATTGTTAAAGATACGGTCTCATTTGAATGATTTCAGAATAACAAAGATACTGGATTGATATTTGACATATTTATATAAAATCATGGGATTCAAAAGATTGTCGCGTTGTTGGACTGTGAAAGCAATGTACTTTGTAAACATATCTAATCAGGTGGTAAGCGTTTTTTACAAAGTTCGTTCGTTTAGTGCTTTAATAAACGAAAAGAAACAACTCATTTTCTTAATAAACAAATTAAAGGGCACACATAATAAGACTACACTACCACTTGTGTGAGAAGTTTCAATAACCAAACTACATGGCTCAAGCTCGCTTAAAACACGCGATAATTTTTAGCGTATATATTGTGAGATAGTTGGAAAAAAAAAACTTAATAAACGAACATAAAAAAGTAAATTCGTCTTTTTAAGCATTCATGTTCGCTTATTTGTCCAGTTAAAAATAAACGAACGAACATAAACAAGATTCCGTTCATTTTTCGTCCGGTTCGCTTACAACATATTTTAGAAAGACAAACACTTTAATAATAATAAATAAAAGCTACTAAAAAAACTTTGATCCAAAGGCGCAAGCTATATATCAGGAACTTTAAATCCCGTAATCTAAAAACCACGAACCAAACGACCACTTAGCGGCTCTTTCTATTTGGACTATTAGTTGAGTCAACATTCTTCAAGCACATTAAAAATATGAGAAAAGTTATGTGCTTTTGACATAGAAAAAACCCAAAAAACAAGTTCCAAAAGAGGTTGAACAACATCCCATATGAGAAATGAACTAAACGCAAACTGTGACCATCAAACTAACACATTATCCATATTCTGAATCCTCTGGTTTGCTTAAAGTAAAAAACCCCACTATTACTTTGTGCACCCAAAACCCATATTGAAAAGCGATAGAGAGACCATGCACATTTTAAAAAGCAGAAATCCTCTAGATTCTATCTTCTCTGTTATGCTTCTTTGTTTCTTTTCTTTTTCGCATTATTGACCTTCCATCCCAAATTCATTTGTTGAATTAATTCTTTTGCTTTGGTTCTCCCAACTTATGTTCTAAAACGTACTTCAGCAACCCTATGTAAGATAAAAAAAATTCAGAAATATAATTAGATTCAAGATACTATTCGTTTGCTTTATCTATGATTCAGCGAGGCAACAAAACTACATGCCAAAGAGGCAAAAACCAAATTCTAGATGTGTCTTTTTTGTATGTGTAGTTGTGTACTCTTTAATTATGTGTTAAAAGCAATAACTTCAAGGTATGTTATTTACTGTAACTTGTTTTTTGATGTATTCTATAACTTTTTCGGAAACAAATTCAACGTTGCAGGACTAATTTTCCTTTACATTGAAATAGTTTATGTCGCTTCTGATTCGGGATCTTGTATTTGACTGTTTTGTCGAGTTGGAGAAGAACAATAGGGGTATGTATGCACTTTCTTATTATGTATGCCCGATCCACATGTTTACCACCATCTATACATAAATATGGTCCTAACGCTCTGTTCTCAAGTCTAAAATTTAAAAAATGAAAGGGAATGGGATGGGAAGGGCAAAGTAGGGGATGGGATGGGAAGAAAGTGGTTATTTATTTTTGTGTTTTTGAGTTTTTTTTTAAATAGCAAGGAAAGGAAAAGAAGCTACCCAAATTACCAATATACCCTTGTATTACCAATATGCTACTTGTATTATGTGCATGGCTTAATATATATATGTACGAGTTAAGAGCTTTGATCATACGTAAGTGATTGTGTTAATACTTGAATTAGAACATGTATGATGTGTAGTCAAAGTACGTGTTCCGTATCTTTTTCATATATATTATGCCCATGAAGAAGTTTACACATAGGCTTTATACTTCGGGTTAAGATATTTTAAATAGTAAATAACAATTATACTTGCAAACTGGACATACTTCAATAGGGACACATGAAGAGTTGAATATCAACCAAAAACGAAGAGTTGAATCAACCGAAAACGAAGAGTTAAATAAACAAAACGAAGAGTTGAATCAACCGCATTCATAGAAAACTAAGATTGGAGCTCTTGGCACATAATTTTTTTCTATATACTTTTTTAAAAGGTGACTAGTTGAGAAAGTGTTATCAGTATTATACATACCCGTTGAATTTTTTATCACGGCCCTTTCTAAGTAGCATATCTGTAAATGAACACCGGTGTAAAAGTCCCTCGAGATACTTGTACACCTGCACCACACACGATTTCAATGTACTAGTAACAAAATTAAATAAAATCTAACAACTAGACAGTAATGTTCATTTTCTTAAAGCTTACTTCTGTGTCTTGCAGCTCTTCGTTGTCTTCATTTAAGATACGCACATTTCTGATTATCAATTTATACTTCCCTTTCTCAAACACATCCTTGTGCAATTCGTCCCTGTAGAAAATATTTATCACTCCAATAATTATAATAACAATCTTTTATATAATAAAACAAAATTAATAGTGGGAATTTTTCATTTTAAAAAAATCAATTCATACCTTATTTAGTAATATTTTTTTAAAATTTAATTTTTCCTAAATTTTGAAAAATAATTTACTCTATTTCTTTCGTAATTTAGTTATAAAAGGTTTAAAAATCGTTTTGTTATCAAAAAGCAAAATATACACATGTACTTAACATTAAATAGTCAATACTTTGAGACAGAATTGTAAAATTAGAAAAGGGAACACGCTCAACTTTAACCTCACAACATTGTATCTTTCCCAACCTGATTTCTTCTCACTCTTAACCAAAACCCTAAATCGAAAACCTTTATTCCAACAATTCCGATCATCTTCTTACTCTATCTCTACCATCTAAACAAATCCAACCACAAATCAAAATCCCACAAATAAAGTATTATTTTTTGTTCTTAATTCATTCAGTTGCGATTCGTTTGATGTTTATTGTTTAATTAATAATTCTTGATTTTAGCTTTAGGCTTGATGGGTTAAATTATTATTTAATTTCGTTTTCTACTGCTCGATTGGTTAATTTAAAAAAGTAACCAGATTCTGGAAGTCTTTGATTATTTAATAATTTATGTTAAGTTGAAATTTTAACTGAATATCGAGGCTATATACATTAATTGTTATGTAAAGATGAACAATTGTGAACGTTTTTGTTGATTTAGTTGTTAGTTTTGCTATATGCTGAGGAACCAAGAGAAAAGTTTACTGTGGAGCAGACGCATGGTTTGCTGAAGCACGCGAATTCTCCGCACATTAGCGAAATTGCGAGGTATATTGCAGTTGTTTAGTTTTTTTAGAGCCTGTTTGGCTAAACTTATTAGACGTAAGCGCATTTAGGCTTATTTTTTATAAGCTCCAATTTTACGGCTTATTTTGAGACTTTTCGGCTTATATAAGTTTATTATGATATGACTAGAAGGGTACCGCGCGTTGCGGCGGCGGGTACCCGGCAACTAAAATCATCGGTGATCAATATTTTTTGCAATTTTTATTAATACTTGAAGTGGTATTGTTTTGTAAATATGTATTATTTGTAGCAGCCCAATAGCACTTCGGATAGCAAAAATAAATTTGTAACCCAATGACACTTTGAATAACAAAAAGAAATTTAGGCCCAAATTATGAAATTAATATATAGCCCATCACCGATTAACATATAAGACTTCAAATCTTACTTTGTGCAGTCTCACACAAACCCTAATATTCCTCTATCTAAAATATGCAGCCACACTTTTTTTCTCTCTCAAGTGAAGCTCTTTGAATACGCAAGAACACAAAGACCTTTTCCTTGTCTCTTATCTATAACTCAAACACAACCATTGAAACACTTTTCCTTTCTTTTAATCAAAGACAAATCACAGCCACAACTGTGTTTGCTTTCTTTGTGCTCACAACGAACACAAACAAAAACCATTTTATTGATTTTTTGTTGTTGAAAACCTCACACTAAACACACTATATCTTTCTTTCATCCTGGTTCGCGTTTCCCAGCTTCAAGGTTTTTTAAAGATCTCGGGTAGGTACCTTTTTAATGTTTTTGTTTATCTTTTAACGAAAGAAAGAAGGATAATAACAGATTTGTTATTGTCTTTTCTTTAAACTTTTCGGATATATAAGAGAAGCGGTTGTTTCTCACTGATCTGTGATGATTCTCGTGTTATAAATCTTTAAAAGATTTTGTTAGTACCGAACACGAAGCTGAGATCTTTGGTTCTTTTTTTTCGAGTCATGTTTTTGGTTTATATTTAGATGAGAGTTGTTGGAGTGAAAGTGAGAGTATATGGTTTTTTTGTCTAGATGTAGGATAGAGGTTTTGTTGTTCCAAGTTGTTATCTGTGGTTTTGTAGGGATGCAGATAATGTGGTTTGATGATGTTGTAATTTGTAGGACGTTGGTTGTTCTTATTTGGACAATGAGGCTGGGTTTGTTGGTTGGGTATATTGAATCTGGTCTCATTTCTTTTGTGTTTTAACTTTTATGTTTGTTATGGTATTTCAATCTTGTTGATGTTCGAGAGTTGTGGAGTGATAAGTGAGGTCAAGAGTTTGTGAGGATTGTTTTGGGTTGTTGATTGAGATTGAACAGGATTCTGGGTCCGCTTCCTTCGTCGAGAAAACCGATATGGGAGTCGGGGTTTCGTATGAAGAAATTGTGTGTGTGGAGGGGATTTATATCCTGTTTTGTGGTGATCACAGTTAATGGGTCATTACAAAAGTAATTAGTGTGTCATACAAAGCTCTTTTAATGACCATAAAGTCTGTATTGACCAAAACATACAAAACGCATTGACCATAATCATTAAGTCTCAGACGACCAATATCATGAACAACATTGACTAATGGTTTGATAATTTCTTTTAAGGAAATGTTTTGGTCTTAAAATTTTTAAGACTTCTTTATTTAGAAAGTCCCAAATCTTTTATAAAGTAGTATATATAAACATATATAACCGACAAGTCTACAGTTGGTAACCTGGTATAGATATGTGAATTTTTGTTTATTACGATTGCCTGTTTTACATTATATGTTAGTAATATAGGTGTATGAATGTATGATGCGAAGTGACATACCTGTTACATGACTAATTTGCTTATAATTTGAACTTTTCTTTAGTTTATATTTCTAATATAGATTTAAATATTTAAATGCAAAGTTAAGTTATTTTTATAATCCATAAAGTTATATGTTAATTTTGGAATTAAATTATGGTCTATTTGACTTCATAAGTCGAAGTAAGTATGTGTTTCGTCTTTAAATTAGTATCCAAACACATCTTTATTGAATTATGAGGATAATGTTACTTAAGTTGCTAATCATGATAGATGGTTTAATTTTTGTACTTTGCAGATAAGAATCTTGGAAGGAGTAACGATCATTAATTTTGATCAAATTTTGGTCGTTTGATTCATCGAAATGGCGGTTAAGATAAATGAATTCATTGAAGAGACAAATCTGAAGAACTGATGAAGTTACTTTTATCACTTTCTTCAAGCCAGGGAGATCTTTTCAATACAAGCTAACTAAAAGTTGTTCATTTAAGGGTAAGAGATTTATCTCTCATGTGTCGTTGAAAACCTTTTTATCTCACTTTAATAATTGTGTTACCTCATTACAACCTGAAGCTAACCAAAGTTATCAATTCTTTGGCAGAGGACGAGATAAAATGTTGTAGACTAGAGAGAAAACTCGATATTATCACTAATAGTCTGTACATGGCCTTCGATTATATTCAAATTCTGATTGTTTCTTTTAAAGCTCCATTTTCACTCGTGTGAGTCACTAATCTGTTTCTCAATAAGTTTCAGCTATCACTTGTGCGAGGTTATCAATTCTTTGGCAGAGGACGAGATAAAATGTTGTAGACTAGAGAGAAAACTCGATATTATCACTAATAGTCCGTACATGGCCTTCGATTATATTCAAATTCGATTGTTTCTTTTAAAGCTCCATTTTCACTCGTGTGAGTCACTAACTGCTTCTCAATAAGTTTCAACTATCACTTGTGCGAGGCAATCATATATACCCTTGAAGTACTCTAAATTAATATTATTTCTCATATCTTTAGATATAAGTGAATATAACCTATCAACCTTTGATGTACAAAGATTAGATCTTTTAATAAGAGGTATTTGATGACATTAATTTTGAATGGAGCAAGTGACATTTTCTTAAACTTTTCACCACCACCTACAAAAGCAATGAAAGGGAAACTGGCTAGGAGAAAAAGCCCAAACCGGTTGCGACTTTCGACACATATGAATGAATTGTAAACTTCACTTGATCAGGAAAATATCCTTTTTACTGAAAGAAAGCAGGCATATGAAAAGATGAAAGCAGCCCTTGAACATCTTATGAGAGAGCTACATATGAGGACAGATAAAGAAATGATGCAAAGCTAACTCGATAGTAGGGCTCAGATTGAGGAAGTAGTGGCTGGACTGAACACAACAAGCGAAAGATTCAACTTGAAATCATAGAAAATGAAATTGATAGGTTGGAAAAGGAGCTGTCACAAAGCGACCAGATTGTCGATTTTTGTGAATGATTTGCAGTATGGCAATGTGATGATTGAAGATGAAACAAGAACTATTACACGGTTTGGTTACGTATTAATCTTCATTTTTTTTATGTATTGGTGATTATATTGCATATATATGTACGTAAATAAATTTGAAGCTATAAAATAAAATAAAAATGGATTTCTTTATTTGCTCTATTTTACTAAAAGATGCTACAATAAATCTGCACACATAGATACGTCGCTTAGAACATTGCTGAGAGATATTATTATCTCTATAGTAAAGAGTTTTTTCAAACATAAATCATGTACTTTTAAGACATAGAAAATGACTAAAAAGCAAAGGGGATTAACATAGGGAGGTTCGTTATCCTCATTATGTAAAACCAAACACCCCCATAATAGTAACAAATGTTTGTTTAAAACTTTCAAAAGTCTGGCATGAGCATTATAATTGGAAGTGTACTGGTTCATGAACACTCAACGCGCTGAAGATAGCGCATATCTTGGTGTCGATGAGTAAGCCTCTCAACTTGTGGGAAATTTACACATGACAATTTAATGAGAAAATAAAGTTCAACAGTCGAACTACATACCAAATAGTATAATGTTAACTTAGTTCGAAATTTTAAAGGGTTATGTACCTATTTAGTACAACTAGGCGAGTACCCGTGCCTAGCGGCATCGGTTTCTAGCGGCATAATTAACGATATGCGATATTGTGGTAAGTGTTTTGTATAACGCTCAAAATAGAACGTGAAAAGGATCAATATGTAATTACAAACGATTGTAACATGTGATAATTCAAATTTCTAGCAAAATTCTTAACATATATCAAACGACATATAAAAATATTTAATGAAACTTAAAATAAAACATTACATCAATTATAAAATATTAACTAACAATACATGTTACTCGTCGCGTAAAACTTCTTGATACACGACATTTGAGGTATAGATTCCTACTTGATGGAACTCTTTGACTGGTTTAACCAATACCTTTGTTGTTCTACGAGATATCCCTCTAGACAATGCCACATAATGCTGGCCATGAGAGAAAACAGAATCTGGCAAATAGACACCCACATTTGGAATTGTTTGGCCCTGAGCTTTATTAATAATCATCGCAAAGCTAAAGCGCACGGAGAATTGTGTTCTCATTAGTTTGAAAGGGAACATGTCGTCTTCGGATGGAGCAAGAGGAATTCTTGGCAAGAGTAACTCCAGTCTTCGTCCCACAAAGAATCTCAAAGATTGATGACATTAGGATCAAAACGTTTGCATATCAACCTCGCTCCATTACATAATCCGCTTGCGGATCGAGATTCCTTAAAAGAATAATCGGGCATCCAATTTTCAAACCCAAGTAATGAGGAGGCAATCCTCTCACGCTGAGCGAGTTTAAGAATTCCAAAGGATAGAACTTATGGGTGTCGCCTTCGCTTCATCAAAACTATAGTAAACCTTCTTCGCCATGAAATCATCAATCAACATATCATTAATGTTGTCAATATGTTCATTTTTAGCAATGTATTTTATAGCGCTAGATAGTTATAGTAATATTTTGGTTACACAAAACGTTACACAATACACTTAACCAAAATATAATTATAACTATATGCCGCTTTAAAATCTCGTTGTTATGCACGACACTCGTCTAGTATTAATAAACCGTGTTTCAATTTCACGTATTCTCAAGTCAACTTTTCATTAGTGTATTCTCAAGTTAACATTTATATTTTTGTGTGTTTCTATAAATCGTGTATTTTCTTAAATAAATTTTAAGTTTTTAAAATTTTTAAATTTTCAAGATTCTTAAATTTTTAAGAAATAGGATACATTCATTACTACAAAGAAATAGGATTCATTCATTACATGTAGTATAAAGAATATAGATACATTAATATACAGTGACATATTTGAATAAGAAAAAGTAGTTAATTTGTTGGGTTAATAAAGAGTAATAGTGTAGCTCCTTAACAACATTCAAACGCATGGCTAGTGATTAAACACTTTGAAGCATGCAAAGGTTATATTCTTCTTCCTATATATACGTACATACCATCGGAGATCATGAACCGTTTTACGTTTCGAACAATTCCTTACAATATTACCATTATATAAGATTCTTAAGGCAATTTAATGTACAGTTTAAAGGTCTGAAAATTCCGATTCATCGCTACAACTGTGATTATATTTCGTTTAGCTAGTTGCCTAAGAGGATACAAATTTGGTATGGTAACCTTTTATGCTCACCGGAGTGACATGTTTCGAGACATGTATAAATATATAAATCGAGGTAGACTTTGATAATATGTACGATCAAGAAGATA
This sequence comes from Chrysanthemum lavandulifolium, assembly GCA_022545495.1. Lineage (NCBI taxonomy): Eukaryota > Viridiplantae > Streptophyta > Magnoliopsida > Asterales > Asteraceae > Chrysanthemum > Chrysanthemum lavandulifolium. Next base: position 149,448,766 of record CM040243.1, read on the forward strand.
ACTTGAATGTAATTCAAAAATATACCTCCTAGCCAAACAAAGACATTTCGAGACCGAAAATGAACACGAGCAGTAGCACCGAATCAAACTCGAACACGAACACTATCGAAACCCAAACCCACACGTATACGAATGGATGAACCCAAAAATTCAGCCCTGTAACGAACAATAATGCACCAACGAACCAAACCTATCCGAACATGAACCGATCGAATCAACCACAACAGGCTACAACCTGAAACAACCTCGACGTGAACCGTACCAGAACTCGAAATTTGATAAACACTTGAATCTCTTTAGGTTTTATTTAGCAGAGGCAATTTTGTTTGTTTTTAGTTTAGGCGACTATGGTAATATGGCAACCGTGTTTAAAAATGACGTGGGTAACAAACACTACGAAACAAACGCGACTTGGATCGGAAGAAAGGTTGACTATGTTTCATTTGACCGAGTTCAAAATGATAGTCGAATCTTCTATTTTTTATTTGGGATTTTTAGTTAATGCATGGAAACGGTTGTATACATATTTACATATTTTAGTTTTCAACATTTCTTGTAATAGTTTCATAAAGCCGTGTAATGTCAGTTGTTCACGTATTAGTTTTCAATATTCAATTTTCAACTTTTCATTTTTCCACTTTAATCATTTTTCCATTTTATATAGTAAAGATAAAGATATGTATGGCTTCATAGGTTCTGACCTCTGCCGCCAATGAGGTTTCTGCAGTACTCTTTGTGAGATGGTCACGTTCGAACTATGAAAAAGCGATTAGTGTGTACATGTAGGCTTTGTAGTTAGAATCTCTGAAACGTTATGTTTGTGTGACCCTTACAGCCTCTAACTGACCTTGGGTTGTTTTATGATATTAGCGTTATGTTGTAAGCTTATGTATCAAGGCTTTTGAACTTAATTTGGTTTTATGGAATCAGTTTCTGTTTCATAATGTATGGTTTTTGTGTATTATTATGCACAAGTGTATCTTTCTTTACTAATTTTACCAAGTGATAAGGTTATGGTTTACTAGCTATAAAGGACTTGTGATGGCTCAAAGGATGGTTCTCTTAACATTCAAGAGTTGATGCGTAACACTGTTTTGAGAGATATTTAAATGTGATTGTTCATATTCTAAATAAATGACCACTACTCTTTTGAACTTTGTTGGTTAGAAATAGGCATATTCCAAACTCAAATAACCCTTGGTTGCAACAGTATGCATAAATATGAGAATTTGCTACAAAGATTTGTTCAAACAAGATAATTATGACCATGTCTATTGATGTTTATTAGTCTTCTTAGTGTGGTCTATTTAAGATTAAGTTTGGTTGTAACTTCATAAAGTTGAAATCAATGCTATAAAGTCTATTGATTTTGTAGAAGTGTGGTAGTTTAGAAGACCCATCTCCATTTTTTGGTTTAACCGTCATATTCCTCATTTATATGCTACCCTTTTCGCTTAAAAATGAGATATTTTTTTGTTAATTTTTGGACTTAATTTTACACTATTAGTTTTATTAGTTTTTCAATGGTAAGGATATGCAAATTCTTCACTTGGTTTTGTTTCTATTTTTTTTTTTTTTTTTTTTTTTAGTTTTTCATAACATTTATGCTTCTTACTATAAACTTACACATACACCAATAATTAAACCCAGTGCTGAAATCCAAAAAGGTATTTAAAGAGGCATTTGAATGTTAGTTAGTTGTATGATTTTCATATTTGATGATTATAAGAAAATACAAAATTTGTACAAACCCCGTGCGTGCACGGGACTTATAACTAGTATATATATATAACAAAACAATACTCGTGATATACATAACACATGGAGCTTGTAAGTGGTTGATATACCCATGATATATTTCGCTGGAGACCCTCAGATCATTAAAATAGTAGTAAGGTTCCTCCAAAATCTACATAAAAAGTGAAAAACATCAGGTAAAAATGGGAAAACAAAGAAAAATAGAAACATAAGTAGATAGCCATACCAAAGCAGCCTCATCTAGGGATTCCAATTGCAGTAAGCAGCTACGTGTGTAGGTGACTTTGTCTTCGCGATTAAGAAACCAAACATTGTCAACTGTTCTGAACCTATTTAGCCTACGAGGATTCATAGTATCTTAGTACACTTGATGTTAATCATATTTGATACACTAACTAGCAGAAATGCTAACAAGGGCTGTTACTCAAGTTACACCTATAAGGAATGAAATTTCATATGATCCCAAAAAAAAGTATATGTTGTTCCACGAAATTATTTATGATGTCTGGTGAGGCACCCTCCTTATTTTAACTCTGATTTGGGGTCAACCTAGGTATAGTTGCATGTCATACATGAGGTAATGATTTCCCCTGTATAAAGATCCACATCATTGTCAATTCTGTTTGGACTTGTTTGCTGATCCATGTAGTGAAGACTCAACTATGTTGTGAAGATGTGTCAGTTTCTTGCACATTTAGCTCCTCACTACTTCGTATAAATAATGCTCCAAATTCTCTGCATGGTCTTGAGTTCTCTGTGAATCAAGTGTGGAATAATTGTAGTACTATGTTGCCATTGGTAAATACAAAAGGTTGTGTGTTTCTCCTAATGAAATCCAAGATATGCATTTATCTTGTGGATAGCTGTCTGCCTGTCCATGTGATACTCCACACACGAGACAAAATGCAGATCTGGGGCAGCAATACCAACTTGCTTTGCCCTCTGTATAAGAAATGGATGGACTCATAGTCACCTTTCTTCAATTTTGAGTACTCAAAGAGAGTCTGAAATGTGATCAAAGAAGAAAAAGTATGCAGAGGTATTGCATAATGAATGGAGGGATGTGATCAGTGATATGGGTGCAAGACCATGCACTTACACCATTTGGAGTGTCTTGAGAAGGATGGCACTTGCAACTGTGACGTATTTCTTGTGGAGTGAAAGAAATGCTAGGCTGTTTACACAAGTTCAAGAAGGATGAGGAGGCAGTCACCAAAGGAATATTTGATAACATAAAGCTGCAACTGATGAGCATCAAACTGCGAAAGTTTGCTCAAGTATGCTATGTAGCCAAAAGGATAATATCTTTCTTGTGATTAATTGATAATATCTTTCACCTTTTCACAATGAAAAGAGGTTTGAGAAGGCCTAGCATTATTCATGCATGTTTGCATTTTCCTCTTAACGACGCATGGTTTGTAAAGGTGAGAAAGTGGTTGGGGCACGTAACGGGTCAAAATGTGATGTTCTTTGCATGTGTCAAATTGAGTTGGGTTAAGTTGGCCTCTACCTGTCATTTTTTAAATGCTATAAAACTGTTGTTAGTTATATGATTACAAAAATCATATTTCACAATGATAATATAGAATTTTTAATAAATCATGATTTTTTATAGATTTTTCTTAGACAATATTGTTACAAACCGTTAACGGACCCAATCCGGACCTGTACCTCAACCACGCACATCCCAAATAATTCCTAGATGGTTATAACAGAGAACTTCTCAACACCCCACTTACGACGCATCATCCTCCACTCCTCTCCTTTACTACACAAATTGATGGTGGTGGATAAACAAATGGGATGACGAATTGATAAAATTAATGTTTTCCTTTATTATTATATGTATCTTTTTAAAGAAGAATGCAGAGGAGTTAGGGAAATTTTAGAGCTTTGTTGTGATTGGTTCCAATTTCATATGAATTGTTATCTGGATGACCTAAATTGATTCAAGTTTAATAGACAGGCACAAGTTAGTGTTTATTTCAAAATAGGAATCTTTAAAAGTGGGAGAAGATGGATGCATTATATACTAGTAGATAGATAGAAGGTAAGTTGATATTTAAAACCATCATTGTCATGTCACCCCCTACGCACATAAAAGTCAAAGAGTGACCTTAAATAGAGATTTAATTTAGTTTGTCACATATAAGTTTGTTTTCACTTTTCAAATAGTTATCAAGATCATATGTCCAACAGAGATTGCCAAAACAATAGAAGCATGTTTAATATGGAAACATAAATCATATCAACGCACATGGGAAAACTCGCTAAATTTGGAAACTTACAGCCTTGCGCGAGAGGTGTGTAAAGGCAGGTCGCGCATAAGAACCCATGTCTCCTGTAACAACAGCACAAAATCAATAATCGCTTTAACTACGTGAACATATTACAAAGGACAGAGTGTTTCTTGTTTCCCATTTCTACAAATCCATAATCAAGAACTAGACGTAAGTCTCAAACACTAAATTCAGTTTGGACTTTGGAGTTGTTAAGTTTTTAATTTAAATGTGGATGCGATAACTCAGTTGGAATTTGTGCAAAAGTTTGTAAAACCTGCAAATATTGTATAATGGATATGGATCGGATAAATTGATCACAAGCAGTGATGACGGGGTTATATGTGGCTGAAGCATATTCTTTTGTCTATAAGTGTGAAATACATTCTCTATAAATGTATAGATTGGGTATTAGTTGTAACAGATGTGTTGGGTCTCACAGTCATTTGATTCAGTTTTTAATATTGGTCAAAAGCATACAAACCCGACCCGATCATTTAACATATCTATGATATAGAATGATATCGAACTATATACCTGGTCTTCGACTTCGTCTGGAATCACCTCGTCTTCGTCTAACATGATTCCCGAGTGCCTAAACAAAAACTACAAAAGTTAGTGACAAAATGATAATACACGTGTGTGTGCGCCGCTCGCATAGTACACAAATTATGAAACAAACACCAAATCTCACAAAAGCTACCAACTGGCCCAAACACCTAAACCCACAAAAACAAAAACCCGACCAAACAAATCTAAACTTGACAAGCATGGTTTCAAAAGAATGGATCACATTAAGATAAAACATACCATGCCATAACGTAACACCGGAGACAAAGAAATATCAACTATTCAAACCCATAATTTGTCACTAGAGGTGTAAACGAGCCGAGTCGATCCCAAGCTCAGGCAAAGCTGGAGCTCGGCTCGCTTAACTTGGAGAAGCTCGAGCTCAGCTTTTAAGTTACGTTTAAGGCTTGTATTCGGCTCGAGATCAATTCATTTATAAGTAAAAAAATATAAAATGTATTTATAGTGGTATTTTCATTCTTCTATTTTAAATAGAAGAATCATATTTGGCACTCTTATATTGTTGAAGTTCTTTCTTAAAGTAGTCCCTTTACTCTCTCGTAAAGGTGTAACTGTCTACATCCTACCTTCTTATGCCCAATCAGCCGGATTGGGTATAGTTGTTATTTTTGCACCATGTAACTCAACTAGTTGTGTCACAACTCTTAAACTAGTTTAGACTATAAATGCATATTGCATTATGTTAAATCTCATTTAGGCTCGCGAGCTTAATGAGCGAAGTGTCTAACCTCAAGCTTTTCAAATGGCTCGAGCTCTCTTAAACAGAGCTTTAGTCTAAGTTTTTAACGAGCCAACCTCGAGTAGCTTGACACAACAGTCACGGATAAAACCAGGACCAAACATGACCGGGTTACACAAAATTTTTTGAACCATAATACAGAAACACATTTCGATAGACCATATGCATTTAAGATGCATTTAATAAAAATTGATGTCTTTTTCAAAAATTAACATTACGATATACGATAGGGTTCCAAGACCCGCGGGAACCCTGGTGCCGTCCTGTCAACAGTACATAATACTAATGACATATAATACCCATAATGTAAAACCCCAAACTTTACCTTTTAAACCAAAAAAATACCAAAACCTTAAACCCTAAACCCTAAAATACACAAACATACACCCCCAAAATCTCATTTTTCCAATAGATTAAAAGAAAAGACTCCATTTATTCTATATAATTCTTTGAGAAGGTAAAAGGGTCATTTTCTTTTGCGATTAGGAAACCCCTAACACAAGATTAGTAGATTCCATTGCATTTCTTGATACCTGATGACGGTGATGATGAGAATTTAATGAGACAAAAAAAACTACTTTGTTAACCAAGTACTCTATAACAGAGCAAACTTTAGTTAAGTGATTGTTTGGGATAGCTTTATAGAAACGCATTATGCCTTGGAAAATGAAAAAAAAATAAGAAAAGATAACTGTATTAGAGTGCTAGGTGAGGCACGCCATTGACATGCCATTGATACCAATGGCAAACCAATAACACGTTATACCATACCTTCTAATGTGCCATTCGTGTGTTATTCGACACTTCCGCCATTTCAATGGTCGACGCCATTCGTTATATACAAAGATTTAAATTCATTTTACGACAAAAGTGTTTGTTTTAAATAAAATAAAATGAAAAATGGGACCCAATAACACGTTATTGGTGTGTTATGAAGGAGGTGTTTTAGTTATTGGTGTGTTATTGGGAGGGGTATGATGTGGCGCTGATGTGGCATACCAATAACGTGTTAAAGGTTTTCACCTCACCTAGCACTCTTAAGGTGTTTCGGATTAGAGCTGTTAATAGAGTTCGGTTGGTTTTGGGTTTATTGGGTCTATGTTTAAATTCGAACAAGGGTTCACGATTCATTTGGAATCCGACTTTAATACGATAGTTTGGGTTAAATAATCTATCTAGAGCTAATTTTGGAAGACGACCGGTCGTTTTACGGGTTAACTTTTTTTAAACCGTTAAATTTTTTTCTTCAAATAGACATGAACTACTTTGAATTGGGCTACTATATAATATTACAACACGTGTTTTCTAGGTGTAAAACTTGTCCCCTAGTGTTCTGTTGGGAGACTTGTATTGTCGGGGCGACTTGTATAACCAATTTTTTGTCACTTAGTGAAAAAAATGACAATTTTTTTTCATTAAATGACAAAAATTTGGTCGCCCAAAGTACAAGTCGCCCCGACAGTATAAGTGGCCAGACAGAACACCTAGGGGACACGTGTCATGATATTAATTAGCAGCCAATTCAAAAGTAGCTCATGTCTATTTAGGGAAAAAAATTAACGGTCTAAAAAAGGTTAACATGTGGGGCGACCGGTCTCTTTTTAGATTTTTCTCTTCTATCTATACTACATTATATAGCATTTGGGATTTCCTATAAAAGGAAGTTTTAAAATTTTAAAAACAAGAAACATTAATATAAAAAGAATGTAGGATCGTTATTTTATGTTGATTATATGATTCGGGAGGTCGGGGATTATGGAAGAACAAGCTAGCCATTTTAGAGAGAGAAAGAGTAGAGAGGAAAGTTTCTAGTGAGAGAAAAACACTAAGTGTGTGTTTATTATGAATGAAACAACCAACCCTTCCCTTAGAGGGAAGGGGTATTTATAAAACTTACTAAACGTTACCTAATGGCTGTGGATCAGGCATACAGTGGGTAGAGACCCGTCCGTCCTCCACGGTATTGCTTAAACTAACTAATGACTAATAAATAACGCTAAGTCTACGAGATAACTTATGCTAGTCTATGGTTGGGGTGACCGACACATTAATATGGATTTTCTAAATCCTAACAATCTTCCTCTAAGGGAGGTCACCCAATGAATTACATTTTGTATCCTAGCATTCTATCGTTAACTTCATGCTCGAGCTCGTAGACTTTAATTCTTCGAATACCGCAATCTTTGTGCTTTAGCAGTGATTCTTCAAAGTCCGCATACTTTGTACTTTCAGTGGAGGTCTTTGAATGTTCCATGAATTTGTGATCTTTGAGCTTTCTTCGAGATCATCAGCCACAATAAATCTCTGGATCATCCATTGTTGTATCGCCTTCATGTGATGTCGTGACTTTTGGACCGACATGCTCACACTTTCTGGATCATGACATCTTGCATCAGAGTTACGGAAGCATTGTTGTACGTTTTTTATTGTCATGATTTTCTTCAAATATGAGTGTGTGCTGTGAGCATGCGGTTATGAATTGACTTCTCAATATCGATCAGATACAACCGTCAAGTGTTCCTTCAAACAACAGTTAGCAATAAAGCACACGGAAGTGTGTTTGTTCACTTTCGTTGAATAGGGTTGCAAGAACCACGGTTCCCGGTTGATCAAGATAAATACCGCTCGTGATCGTAGAATTCCTAAGAATCTCCTTGACGGTTTCGCACTTGATCTAGCCGCTCAAACCGGAGCGTCCCAAAGTAGACAACACGGAGTGAGTGAACCAGCGAATTGAGATTCATTGATTGATGAAAATTTGATTTGAAAAACAATCGCGTATTGCTGAAGAAAGAGATTTTGCAATACGACGAAAGTTTTATGAGAAGAAATCAAGTTTCAATCATAAATACTTTTTTTAATTTGAAAAATTAATACACAGTCGATGTGCTAGAGAAAACAGTTGTAGCGCACATCTAGAGGTTTTTCAAAAGTATCCGTCAATCCATTTTCTGGACCAAGGTTGATTCAAGAGTGAATCGCCCTATCGTTTCTATCCAGTTGTCACAAGTTTGATTCTTGAAGAATCTCACATGTCACCCACTAAGAGCTTGTTTGATGTTGGCTCTAGAGGGATTTCTGTAGCATATTGGTTTTCACAAACACATAATCAAACACCCATATGGTTCGAATGAGTAGAGGTTTTAGGGAGAGAAAGTGAAGAGAGTTGGGAACTTTAGTGAGACAAAGAAAAATGTATATTGAAAGCTCCAACCCTTTTCCTTGCTAGGCAAATGGTATTTATAGGTTCTTACATGAAACGCATCCTACGGGCTGTGGATCAGGCATAAAGTGGGTAAAGATCCGCCCGTCCTCCACGGTGTTGCATAACTAACTACTGACTAACACTAAATGACTACGACTACGAGCTTTCTAACGAATACATATACTTGAGGTGACCGAGTCTTTAACTACAGGATTTTCTAAATCCTAACAATCTCTCCCTAAGGGAGGTCACCTCAATTACAAACAAATATTACATTTTGGTGTTCTTGGATTCTTGATTAAGTTCATTGCTCAGTAGCTCGTAGTCTTTGATTCTTCATGTTCCGCATGTTTTGTTCTTCAAGTGGAGGTCATAAACTGATCCACGTGATGGTGAGTCTTTGAGCCAGTTTTGAGATCATCAGCCACATCAAATCTCTGACTCATCCTTTGATGTATTTCCATTATGTGAAGTTGTGACTTTTGGGACCGACATGCTCAAATTTTGGATCATTATATCTTCTCATCAGAGTAGCAGAAGCGTTGTTGATTCATGATATTTGCAGCAGCGTAGCAGAAGCATGGATTGAAAATATCAGAGCTAGTTGATGAAGATATGCAGATATCATGATTTCTTTAAATGTAAGTATGATGTGTGAGCATGCGGCTATAGATTGACTCCTCAATTCTGATCAGCTGCAACCGTCGGGTGTCCCTGCAAACAATAGTTAGCAATAAAGCGCACAGAGGTGTCTTTGATCACTTTCGTTGAATGGGGTTGCAAGAACCACGGTTCCCGCTGATCGAAGACAAGTACTTACTGTGATCACGTAGAATTCAAGAACCTCCTTAATGTGGTTTCGTGACTAATCGAGCCGTTCTCAAACCGAACGCCTCAAAGAAGACAAGACAGAGTGAGTGAACCAAAGAAACCGAGATTCACCGATTGATAAAAATGATTTGAAAACAATCGTGTATTGCTTAATAGAAAGGGTTTTGCAATACAACGAAGGTTTTATGAAAAATATCAATTTTCAATCACAAATACCCTTTTATTTTTGAAAGCTTACTACACAGTCAATGTGCTAGAGAAAAGAGTTGTTGAGCACAACAACCGGTTTTTCAAAGGTATCCGTCAGTCCATTTCCTGGACCAAGGTTGATTCAAGAGTGAATCGCTCCATCATTTCTATCCAGTTGTCACAAGTTTGATCTTTCGAGAAGATCTCACATGTCACCCATCAAGAACTTGTTTGATGTTGGCTCTAGAAGGATTTCCATCTTCATCGTGAAATTTAACATATCACTCGGATGTTCAGGAAATACCACAAGGATAATGCATAGGACTCTCAATATATTCTTACTTTCCACATTGTGTGAAACAGTAAGTCTTCATTACGTGTGTGTCCTAACGAGATTTATTGATGATCTCTTGGCTCTAGACTCAAAAGGGCACATTTGGTTTCCTATGTCGGAGACTAGGGAGAGGGTCTCCTTATTCAATATCAACAATCTCTAAAAGAAAGTCGATAGATTATGTGGGTTCCCCGTGAGAATGAAACAAGTCCTTTTAAGAGGAACTTGAGTAGCTTGGGAAGTTTAGGTGCAGTGCGTCACTGGGTCCATGATGTCTTGTCTTCAATACCGGCGTTACATTGGTAACCACCAGTAGCATATGAATTGAACCCGGTTTACGCCCTAAGGTTAAATTAATGGAGGCTATTACTTTTCACCCTTTTCTCATTCAATTCTTTTCATTCTTCAACCCTCGCTGCTTACCGAGACTTCATTACTAGAACCTTGTTGGGTTTATTCAGCCTAGCTCAATCTCGACCAAGACTCTTCCCTTATTCTCACTTTTCTCCTTTTTCATCATACCTAAGGACTTCTACACTAACTAGTTGATTGTCCTCGGTAGATCCCTCCCGCTCAAGGCGGGATCATGGGAACGAATACCTAACCTAACCATCCTTATATCTCCAATGCATAAATTAAATTGGTCGGTCTTTTGGTATTGTTCTTTCCGCATCGAAACCAAATGAAAACCATTTGAAAATCAATCAAGGTACTTGTGATATAAAATCAAAACATTTTATACCTTAATTGTTTTTGATATTTTAGAAATGTTCCCCCTAAACATGTGCTTCAAGTATTAGAAATTATTTGGCACATGGAGGAAAGAGAACTTTGAAATCTTAGATTGAGAATGAAAGATCCAATTCTTGATTAACATTTTCTAAAATGATCATCATCACTTCCCGATAAAGTCTAGTATTTTAAATACTTTGGATAAAACATTTTGGGAAAGATGTGGTTTTCTTTTGATTGCTCCCCCTTAATATGTGCATCGAGATTCGAAAGAGTTTTGCACATATTGTAGGGACCCGACTTTGAGATAAATCAATCACGCTTTCAATCCTTTATGGTTTAAGATAAATGCTCCCCATAACATGTGCATAGAAAATTTGAAATCGTTTGGCACATGTAAGAGGGTGCTTGTTATTATATTTCTAAAACCACTTATCGAATTATCGCTTATATCCAATTTAAATCATAAATTCTCCCCGATCACAATTTTCAAACCCTTTGAGATTTGTGATCTCAATTGATATAAATTATTTTTGAAAGCTTTTTGAGGAGAGGTTTGACCTGCTTTTGAAAACATTTAATTGATAAGGATCAGATTATGAAACTTTAGTCTCCGATGATCAAACATGCTTAGGTATCTTATGAAAACACAACATTAGTCTTGGTCTTGATCCAATTGTACAACAAAAAATGTTCTTTTTGATTATCCAAGTGTAGACCTTGCTCATTTTCGTGCCAATTGTTTGAGAAATAACCCTTTTGTTTTGATTTAAATCATTCTCCCCCTCAATCAATAACCGAAGTTGTTGATTGAGTGATAGAGATTTTAACAAATGATAAGTCCATATGATTTTCAAAATTAAGTCCGAGTTATTTTCAAAGCAATTTTGTTTTCATTAGATGACAAATATTTTTCAGAAGAATATTTAGAAGGAAAAATATTTATGAGGAAACATTTGTCTTTTTGGCGACAAACGTTCCTTATAAACTTTTGTTTTTAAAATCAGAGCATGAGGTTTCAAAATTAGATTAAGCATGGCCATGTTCTTTCTTTAAAAAACGGGTTACTGCTTGAAATGACAATAAACCATCATTTTTCTCCATCTCATTTTTATTTTTTATTTTTTTTATTATTTAAAAAAAACGAAATAAAAATATTTATTACTTCCGTTCGAACTTCATCTAAAGACCCGCACCAATTTTGAATGACAGATCTAAGTCCATAGATGTTATCGAAAACATAAAACATGATAAGTAAAACAATCTTTTTGAAAATTTCAAGATTTTTATGGGTTTTGAAAATTTTATATTTTTCTATTTTCTTTTTGTTGGTTTTATAATTTTGTATTTTGCTTTTTGATAAAATATATACAAGACGATAGATGAGGAAACACCTTTACTCCTCGTCTTCCTCCTGAAGACGTTTGAGTGTCTCAAGTTGTAGGCTCTTCAAGCCAAGTCGTGGAAGGATAAACTCAAAACGTTCTCTAGGAAGAGCTTTAGTGAAGATGTCTGCCAACTGATATTCAGTCCTTACGAAATATAGTTCAACCACACCTTTCTCCACTTGTTCCCTGATGAAGTGATGTCAAATGTCAACGTGCTTTGCTCTTGAGTGTTGAACATTGTTGCAGCAGAGAGCAATGGCACTTTTGTTATCACAATACAGAGGAACTTTGTTGAATACAAAGCCATAGTCAGATAATTGGGATCTCATCCATAAGATTTGAGCACAACAAGATGACATGACTATGTATTCAGCCTCTGTAGAGGATATAGACGTACTCATTTGTTTCTTTGAAGACTAGCTTACTAACTTATCTCCCAAAAACTGAGCACCTCCTGATGTGCTTAGACGTGTATCTTGACACCCTGCATGGTTTGCATCTGCATATGCTGTTAGTGACATATCGGTGTCCTTCGAATACCAAAGTCCCATGTTAATGGTTCCTTGGAGATACCGAAGACCCGCTTAACCGCTTCAAGGTGCTTTTGGTAGGCTTAGCTCGGTATCTAGCACATGCATACATCGACAAAATATCGTGTCATCGATCGTGAGGTACATTAGGGATCCAATCATACTAAGATATTTCGTATGATCAACCATGATCCCCGAGTGGTCCTCATCCGCTTTTGTACGCTCCACCATGGGAGTGTCAACAGGGTCACAAGAATCAAATACAAATTTCTTTAAGATTTCATTAGCATATTTAGATTGATTAATAAAAATGCCTCCGGGAATTTGTGAAATTTGTAATCCCAAGAAAAATGACATTTGTTCCATCATAGACATTTGAAATTTGGAGCCCATCTCCTTTGAAAATCGGCCACATTCATTAGGGTCGGTCGAGGCAAAAATAATATCATCAACATAAATTTGAACGTGAATTAAGTGTTTGCGTGACTTTCTGGTGAACAATGTGGGATCAACTGCTCCTTTGCTGAATCCATTTGTCAAAAGAAACTTTGACAATGTATCAAGCCATGCCCTTGGAGCTTGCTTCAAACCGTAAAGGGCCTTTTTCAAGTGATAGACATGGGTAGGATGCTCTGGATTCACAAAACCTTCTGGTTGACGGACGTAAACCACTTCTTTGAGATCTCCATTAAGAAAAGCAGTCTTTACATCCATCTGATAAACCACCATGTTTCTGCTAGCAGCATTAGCTAGGAAGATTCTAATAGCCTCAATTCGTGCAACAGGAGCAAATGATTACTCAAAGTCAATACCCTCCTCTTGTCGGTATCCTTTAGCCACTAGCCTTGCCTTATTCTTCAGAATATCACCGTGCTCATCAAGCTTTACTTTGAAGATCCACTTGAGAGCAATAATCATAGCACAATCTGGAGCAGGTACTAATTCTCATACATCAAGACGATCGAACTCATGGATTTCTTCTTGCATAGCACTAAACCAAACCGTCCTCGAAATTGCTGTTTTGACATCTTTAGGTTCGATCTTTGATAATACTGAGTTGAAGAAGCACCATAAGGCATCGTAGCAAGTTGTTTATGAGTGGATACCCAAGCAGAAAGGTTCCCAATGATGTTGTCCAATGGATGATCATGTGTCCATTTTCCGAGATGTTCATGTGGTTGATGATGAGGAACCGATGTAGCGAGTTTGGATCCCGATGAAGATGGTTCGGTGTTGGTTCGTGGGCAAATATGTTTTCAAACGGAGCATCTTCGGGGGTAGCAAAAGGGTTATCTCCATCATAATTAGCAGCTAAATTTCCATGTTGTACAACCGAAGATTGAGGATTCAAAGATGATGATGAGTGATCGGCAACTGGCGCTTCTTGAGATAAAGACATTGAAACAGATGGATCATTCGTATTGGTTGGATTAGAAGCAGCTACAATTGGTGGTGCGGAATTGTCATTAGTCAGAGGTTCATAATATTCATCAAACATCAGATCAAACAATTTCTTCAAGTCTTCTTCTGATGGAGGTACATAAGGAACTGCAAGGGAGTGATTTTGTACAAGATAAGAACTGATGGGATTACTTGACAAAAATTGAGGTGCTAGTCCAGAACCGGATTGTCCAGAAGATGTTTGCTCAGTCAGCTCATCGAGCGTAACGTGAATAGTTTCCGTGATGTCTCGGGTTCTTTTATTGTAGATTCGGTAACCCTTCCGATTTGGAGCATAACCAACGAAAACTCCAATGTCCGCCTTAGCTTTCAATTTTCCTAAATCTTGACCATCATTAGTTGGATAGCATAGGGCACCAAACACACGAAAGAAAGACATATCTGGTTTTCGGTTGTGGACTAGTTTGTATGGAGTTTTTCCATGAGTGGTGTGAATTAGGGAACGGTGTTGGGTATAACATGCAGTGGCAATGGCTTTCGCCCAGAGAAACATTAGAGCCTTTGAATAGATCAGCATAGTCCTTGCGGCTTCAACAAGAGTTCGATTTCGTCTTTCAACAACACCGTTTTGTTGAGGAGTACGTGGAACACTTCTTTGATGGTTGATTCCAATGCTTTCATAAAACTGACTTAGTTCTTTGTTTACAAACTCAGTTCCATTGTCTGTTCCGATGATTCTAACTATTTTATTGAGCCAAACCTGCAACTGTTTAATAACTTTGATGATGACTGATAACGCTCAGATTGTACATGTTTTCAGGAGTGTTATGTGTGCTTTTGTATATGTCTAGTATTTATAACCAAATGTAGGGAAACGGAAGGAAAAGTAAAATAAGCTCTACAAGTCAGAATAAAGTTAAGGTCGATTTTCCATCACTCAGGAAGACCAACCGCATCGGTTGCAATCGCAACCGGATCGGTTGCCACCCGCAACCGATGCGGTTGGAGCACTGCTAGAAGACCAACCGCATCGGTTGGTCATGCGACCAATCCGGTTGGGAGACCTGTTTCTGCCAAATCTTCATCACTAAGTTTCCCCATTGTATCCAAACGATTCTAGGTCCTTCCCTTGGTGTATTATAGTCCCTTCTTAAGTCCTTGGAGGCCAAGTTCAGCAATTAATACCCAAGGCCTTGGAACTAGTATAAATAGAGACCTCTTTTGAGCATATGAGACACACACTTCAATACAACTCTCTCTACTCATCAAACAAAGCTCTTAGCTCTCAAATTCGTCCTTAGAAGTCCAGGAAAGTTTGGAGTTCCAGAAGTGCCATATTTGGAGGTCAAAACCCCAAGGAGTCTACCCCAATACTTTGGGAATCATTACTTCACCATTTGTAATCTTATTCCAAACACTGTAAGACTCTTAATCATATTTTCTAATGTTTAAAGTTCTGAGTTTATGTTTATGTTTGCTATGAGTGGCTAGTTTCTTTATACACTTGCTTAAATGATGTTGATTATCATATGATTAGTTTGTGATTGTGTTAACATGTTTTAATTCAATTTCAAGTTGATTCTAAGATCCAATTGTGCTAAAGTTTCATAGTGACATTTGTTAATCAAGTTTGACTAGTTGATAGTAATCGTAGAGGTCGAAAGAACTTATTGTTATTAAACTAGTTATAATCATTTTGTCTATGGATGATTGTTTTTACCCATTATTCTCGATTAAAAAAAGGAACTAAGGTGTGGTTGTAATAAGAACACTTTTTGATTATCAAATTGGATTGATTGGAAACATCTAAAAGGTCGTAAGATTAGTTGTTGACAATCAATTGTAACCTTTTGTCTATAATTGGTTACCTTTTGTATTGACCAATTTCTTAAGTAAATTTGATAAAGCAAATGGATGTTTTTGTGTTTAAGTTTGTGAAAATAAACTTATGAAACTTGAATTGATCTTGAATTGATTGGTTAAACTTAATGCTTGTTTTTATGAACTAAAATCTTGACGAGGGTTTAACTTGTAAGAACAATAGATTAGTACACCAACTAATTATCATAATCAACATGTTAAGAGGTTAACACAATCATACTAATCGAGGATAAGAAACTAGTTTAAGCAAGTGTAGTTTTTAATCATCTGAATTTCATTATATCTATTTTCGTTGTTATATGCTTTGGATTGCCTTAGTTGATTTAGACTTGTTAATCAGATTTACTCAAATCCCTGCGAACGATCCCGACTTACCTTCAAAATCTTGCTATAACGGACGAGTGCACTTGCTCGTATGTGTTATTGGTAAAATTGGTAAATCATCTTTTATAAATTTAAAACTTGTACACACGTAGCACATCAAGTTTTTGGCGCCGCTGCCGGGGATTTGATTGTGTTTCATCAAGTTTTGAATCCACGTCAGTCGATCCATTTCTAATTTTTTTTTCCAGAAAGCTTCAACCGAGCGGTCGTCGCACAACCGATCCGGTTGCGCCCTAAACCATAACCAAGTTGATCTAACCGATCGGTCGCTCCTTGCAACCGATCCGGTTACGCGTTTCTGTCCAGAAATCTATTTTCTTTGTTTGTCCATGTGTTTAAATATTGCCTGGATTCTCTAGGTCATTGTATGAACACTCGTGCAGCTGGAATAGAACCAATCTCACCTCTTACCAACCCTGAACATTTGATTCGAAGAAGAAGAAGAACAACTTTCATACCCTTAGCAAATCATGTACCTAGAGTACCAAACCCACCATTTGATAGCCTTGTAAAAGACAATGTCGTTTACAACCCTTTCACCAATTTACCGTTTCCCATGGCGGACGATTAACCCATTTGGGGAACCAACCGAGCCGTAGCACCAACCCCTGGGAGTGCTATTGTTGCTGTCAACCTTGGTGACAACTTCACCGTGAAGGGTCATCATCTTTCTATGATCAAAGACCGTCAATTCGATGGCCGTGCGCGGGCCGATCCGCATAAGCACATTGCCAAATTCATCGAAATTTGCGGCATGTTCCGTTATGGCGACACCGATGGCAATGCCATCAAACTCAAACTTTTCCCATCATCACTCGCCGGAGATGCTAAAGTATGGTACAATGAATTGACCATAGGAATTATCAACACTTGGGAGGAGATGAGGCAATCCTTTGTAAGCCGATTCTTTCCACTTGCCATGTTTGATCGATTAATGGGAGAAATTCGTGCTTTCACACAAAACCCCACCGAATCACTTGTCAAAGCTTGGCTTCGGATGAAAGATTTGCTTCGTAATTGTCATGGAAATGGATTATCCAAAGGAACTGTTAGGAATTGGAAATTCCATTAGTTAAAGTGTCGGTCACCCCAAATGATATCTAGCCTAAGCTAGCTCGTAGACTTGTCATTATTTACGTTATTTAGTAGTTAATTAGTAGAGTAGTATAGTTTAGTGCTACACCGTGGAGGAAGGACGGGTCTTTACCCATTGTATACCTGATCCACAGGCCGTCAGGAGGTCGTTTAATTTGTAACCTATAAATACCCTCTACCTTGCAAGGTAGAGGGTTGGATGTTCTTTGGTAATCTAATATTCCACAAGTTTCTCTTTCTAGAATATCCCACTTTCTCTCTCTCTAAAATCATCTATATGCTTAAAGTGTTAATGTTATGATATGTATGTGAAATCCAATATCCTACAATTGGTATCAAGAGCCATGGTTAGATCATCTCTTACATATCTTTGGATTTCTAGTGGTTTTTAGGTGGTTTTTGAGTTTGAAAAAGTTTAGTGGTTTTTGCATCATTTGGTTGATTTCTTGTGTTAAAGCTTGGATTTTGTTAGTACTTTTGTGTTTAGAATCATCACAAGTGTTTAGGTTTTGATTTGGTAAGCTTGAATCATCATGGTTGGGTTGTTTTTGGATTGAAAAGTGATGTTTGTGAGTTTTTCTAGCTAGCGACTTGACCCACGGTGTGTTTTTTCTTGTTAGCGACTTGCTTTACAATTTGGTAGCGAGTTGCAGTTTGAGTTGCTAGCGGTTTAGGCTTAGCGACTTGTCTAGTGAGACAAGCCGACAAACAATACACTTAGTGGATTCTCCACTACGGGTAGCGACTTGGTGGAAGTTAGCGACTTGTACTTTTGTTCGTTAGCGACTTGGTGTTAGCGATTTGGTGCATAGCGAGTTGCTATTTAGCGACTTATCATATTAGCGACTTGGATCTTAGCGAATTGCTGTCAAAATTTTGCTAGCGACTAGAAGCTTAGCGAGTTGCTATTTAGCGACTTGACTGTTGTTTTAGCGACTTGGGATTATAGCGACTTAGTAGTCAGCGACTTGGTTCAAAATCCCTAGCGACTTGGGTGTTAGCGACTTGCTATTAAACTCTTAGGTACTTGGTATTTAGCGACTTGGATTTTTAATACCTTGGTGTAGTGAAGCAAGATACTTAAACACAATGTCTTACATCACTGATCCTTTAATCACCAAAGTACTTGCTCTCTATGATACCACACGAATAATGAAACAGGATGCTTCCACAGAATGCTCTACATTTAATGATTCAGCAACGTTTAATCAAAACAACTCAGATGAGTCACTCTTAATGTTGACAAATGATGCAAAGAAAATGGAATGCACCAGTGAGCCCTTTCAACATCTCCATCAGCATCTCAAACTTCTTTTATCTACAACTATGGATCGAACAAGCAGTGCTATCCTTCGTCAGGATTTTCCCATATTGACAAGAACTGTGTTACTAAACTTAGAACAACTAAGGATTCAAACTACCAAAGAAATGTTCTCAACTGATGAATCTAAAGCAGCTCTTCAAACAATCTTCAATCAATTTCAGCCACTTATCCGGGGGGAATATTCCTCAGATTTTGATGATGACATGACTGGAATCTCATTCAAGAAGTACACTGGAATGGAAATTCATGAGTTCAGAAACACATTTATTCAACTTATGAGTAATATGGAAATATACATCGAGGAATCTGTTAAAGAGAATGATAAGCTGAATGAAATGAATGAGTGTCAAGAGATACTATGGAAAGATTGTGACAGGTCACACAATATATCAGTTGAACCAGTGAATGATACCGAATGCAGAAGTTCAGTTGCAATGAAAGAGGATGAAGACAACGATCGATCTCAAAGACTCGAGTCGAAAAAGGTTTCAAGTGATAAGGTACACTTAACGGATCACAGTAATTCATATGTAAAGGTACCTGACTCTAACTCTGAACATAACACCATGAAATCGATCTTGGTTGAGCCTGAATCTAAAACTATTAAAACTAATGACATGATTGAAAAAAGGGTATATGATGAACTTTCAAACAAATACTCAATTTTTGAAAAACATTGTATTTCATTGGAAATTGAAATACAACAAAAGGATGAAAATTTTCATGCAGGAAAAACTTGTATTAATCAGGAACTTCCAGAATTTCGAGAATTTTTTGAAATTAATCAATTAAAAACCCAGATTCAGGACAAAGATTCGACCATATGCGATCTGAAATTACTACTCTCAGATGTGCAGAAATATGATTGTCATGAGATGAGTGATACACTGGAATCTAGAAATTCTGAACTAGCTCTATGTGTGTCCAACCTATTAAGAGAAAATGAGTCATTAAGAAAGAACTTTGAGGAGACCAATTCTAAGTTGATCAATCAATCTAACCTCTTGTTGAAAGACATTGATGACCTCAAAGCCCAAATTCAGGACAAGAGCTTCAATATTGTTGCCCTAAAAAATGAGCTTAGGAAATCTATTGGAAATAGGAAGAACACTAAGTTTGCAAAACCTTCAACCTTGGGAAAGTCAACTGTTCAGAACCACTCTAAACGTACAGTAGTTAAGCAGCCTAATGCCTTTAGAACTGAAAGAGTTAAACCACCGAAATCTAGGCTTGCCACCCAAGTTGATAATAATGCTGTTTTGACAAAACCAGTCACTTCATTGCCTCGTTCCGATATGATGAATCTCAAACCTCAGGTTAATGTTCAATGCTCCAAGATCAGAAATACTAGAAGTGCAACTAGTTCTCATACGAAACATCATTTGACTGATCAAACCTCTAAGAAACATTATAATCACAAAAGGACCAATAGTCAAAACAAGGCTGTGCACACATACAAATCCACTAGCAACTGCTTCAAATGGATTCCCACTGGCAGATTATTTAAGTTTACAGGACTCAAACGGACTTACATACCTAGATCTTGCCTCAAGTGGATGCCCACAGGAAAACTCTTCAAGAATAGTGAACCTAATGGGATCCCTAATAATGATACGTCTGTATTATACTGTGTTGCATCAACTTGTGAGATTAATCATGTCACTAACCCATCCATTTGCAATTCTACATGTGCTTCCAGTACAATGTGCTCTCAGTCTTTTTCAGGTACAATGCTCAATTCAATCAGGAACCTCATGACTTGGTTTCCATCAGAAATGAATATGGCTCGATCAGAGCTATAGCATGCCGAATTGATGTACCTATTGCTTTGACTCCTATTCACCTTGAATTAGGACTCGCTCTTTTATATCTGAGTACAAATTAGTTTAAAAAAAAATTTATATATATTTTATTCTTTTAAATTCATAATTTTTGTCATTTACATCCATCTAATAAAAGATATATTCGCTGTTATCGATAACATCTACGATCCTAGAAATGTCATTCAATAATGATACGGGATCATAGATGAAGTTCGAACAACTGATATATTCTTATTTTTAAACGGGTTGGTTAAAGTCAATCAATGGTCTTTGTTGACATTGATTGAGGGGGAGATTTTTTTAAGTTATCTTGTTTATATCTGCTTCAGTGCTGGTTATGGTGTGTGCTCAGTTGTAGGTTGTTGTCTTGTCTTGCCTTTGTGATTATCTTTGTGTACCCATGTATTGAATGTTTATATGACTCATGGTGCTCATTGTGATTGTGTGCTTATCTGGGCTAGTATGCTATCTGATAAGTCTGTTATGGCCATGGATTATAAATGTATACTATGCAGAATATGATAAGATTGCTACCTTTCATGACTTTGTTGGCAACTTGCTTTGAAAAACACTAGTGACTTATTTAAAACCCTTGATAGCGAGTTGCTACACAAGTCACTTAACCACAGGGACCGATTGTGACAAATAGGAATTCTTGAGAATTTCTCCTCTCTTAACCCCTAGCGACTTACGTTTTTTTTTCTTTTCTTCTTTCTTTCAAACACTTAAAAGTTTTTTCCTTTCTTTCTTTCTTCATCGCTAAGTATTCAACCTCACACCCCAGTGGTATGATTTGAATCTCTCTTTGATTATATGTCTATGATGCTTGTCTAACTAGCAACTTGAAGTGGTATGATTTGAATCTCTCACTTGTTGTTGTTTTGGGTTGTCGATTGCAAGTGTGTTAAAGGTTTTGTTGTAACCGTCTCTATTATATGTCTATGATGCTTGTCTAACACATCTCTTTACCCAGATCTCATCGAGCATTTGATCCGTGAAACTTGATTCCCACATAGGTTTGATAATGAATTTACTCTGATGGAATCATTCTTCTTGTGTATAATGATCGTTTGGGTGGTATTGAATGCGTTAATGGGTGGCTGTATTGCGTTAATTGGGTGTTACTAAATATGTCGAGTTTGATGTTTTGTTTGTTGTTGTTGTTTTGGGTTGTCGATTGCAAGTGTGTTAAAGGTTTTGCTGTAACCGTTCTTGATTGCTTGTTAATTGTGTCCATGTAATGGTGTTGTATAAGTGTTGGTTTGGGATGATTATCTGTTGCGTAAAAAGTGTTCTTGATGGCGACTTAGTAATGTTCTTGGTAGCGAGTTAGTTTACTAGTTCATCGTGGCGAGTTATTGTTCTTAAGTCTGCTCAAGTTAGCGACTAAGTAGTTGTGGCGACTTAGTGAACTAATTATTAGCGACTTTGGTAGCGACTTAGCTGTATTACTATTAATGGCGACTTGTCTTTACAAGTTAGCGAATTAGTAATGGTAGCGACTTAGTAAACAGATTTGTAGCAACTTGGCTGTGTTACTGTTTATGGCGACTTGTCTTTACAAGTTAGCGACTTAGCAAATGTAGCGACTTAGTGAACTAAAATTGTAGCGACTTGGCTGTGTCACTGGTGATGGCGACTTGTCTTTACAAGTTAGCGACATAGTTTGCTTTCATGTAGCGAATTAGTCCTGTTTAGCGACTTGTCCATTTATGACTAGAGACTTATTTGGTTTGTTTTTCATTTGGCGTCTAGGGTTATTAAAATGTTTAAAGGCAATTTGCTAGGATGATCTCATGCTTACAATCTTGATTCAGGATCTCCTGAAGCAACTTGTATTGACATCTTATTCTGTGTAACTTGCTATAACATTTCTGTTTGAGCAAGCTGTACTTGGTTTCCCTTGTGACAACCAAATGTTACAACTTGTTTCATACAAATCTGTTATATCATTTCTACATCTGTATCCTGATTCATGACATTATTCCTTTGCAATGCACGTTTTAACCTTTTAATTCCAAAACAACTCGTCTTGTGAAAAAACTGCATCAAATGGAATCTGTATCTTTAAAAGTCTCACTAATGCCACTCAATCATTCTCTATATGCTTATAGGAACCCTGTCTGAGTTACTAAGTCTGAGTGTTTATGTCATAAGGGTGTTCTCAATGTTGTCTTAATAATCATTTATAATCTAACTTGTTCCCAATCATTACTGTTGGTTGTATTTATATTCAGATCTTCAATGGCAAGTTCAATCTCAGTTAAGAACGTTACTTCTTCTGCATCACCCAAAGTTCTCTCAGACGAAGAAATCATTCCTAGGAGTCAATGGGCTGAAATTGGAAAAAGTAACTGTTATGTGGACTTACAAAAGTTGCAACAAAATCCTATACTCAAAGTGTCTATAGATATCCTCAAAAACACAAACTTCTTTGGTGCCATTACCAAGCAATGCACAATTCCCACCATTTACATACAACAATTCTGGAACACCATTCAATGGGACAAAATCACAGCTCAATACTCTTGCAAACTGGATGATAGGGAATTTGTGATTGATTCAGACATTCTTAGCAAGGCCCTAGGAATCACTCCATGTAACCCCAACCTACGTTCTGAATCTCCACCTGGTGCTGACGACCTAATTGTTTTTCTAATTGGTTTGGGTTATCAGACTAGCATATTAAGGGCTTCCGACATTATCACTGGTCACATGTATCAACCCTGGAGAGCAATTACAACTATTCTCAACTTGTGCTTATCTGGCAAAACATCAGGGTTCGATAAAGTGAGAATTCCCATCTTGCAAATCCTATGGGGTATCGTCAATAGGGTTGATGTGAATGTCTCAGATCGTATATGGGAAGAATTTTCTTTATCAATGAACACATTCATATCTGATAGAACAAACTTTCAGAATAAAGCTCAAGGCCGAAAGAAACTGAACAAGCTTGTGATTCCCAACATCAGATTTTCAAAGCTTGTTATCCAGTACTTGCAACAAACTCACAACTTCAACCCTAGGATTGGTTCAACTCTACATAAAGCAGAAGATGAATTTGTTTTAGGAAACCTTAAATATGTTCCTAGAGGTATGGATAAAGAAATCTTTGGATTGCCAATTCCTGATATTCTACTCACGGACGATATCAAGAAGAAGGACTACTTCAAACAGTTCAAGAAAATTGCTGCCAGATCATCTGATAATGTCACACCCACTCCCTCACAACCCAATGCTCCCAAGCCCGTTTCTGTCTCACAAGCGTCTTATGCCTCTCTTCCTAAAAAGAGACGCGAAAGGTCACAACAGTCAGACACCACGTCCAAAAAGCAGAAAGGAAAGAAGAAGAAGGTGGAAAAGGAAATTGGTGAAGATACTGAGGGGTCAAGGGATAACACAAAGGTAATTGATGAAGATGATGCTACTCTGCAAATTGGAATCCAGCAAAGCCTAGATAGTCAGAATATGAAAGCCCAGTTGGAGGAATTGTGTTAAGAGAGCCTGATCAATTGCCTCAACAAACAACCCCAATCACACAAGACAAGGGAAAAGGGATAGTTGGCGTAGAACAAGCTGCACACACGCTCCTTACATTCTCTTCTTCACCATCAAGATCCACCACTCAATTCGAACGGATGAAAAGAAGTGCTGAATTCTCAACAAATCAGGAGCCATTTGGATTGGAAAAGGAAACATCTGTATCTCAAGAAGATAATCTTGTGTCACGTGATACCCAGTATGACCATAATGTTGATGAAATCATGCTTAAAGACTCACAGGATAATCCTGAGTCGAAATCTGGTGAGACTATGCCCTTGGAAGAACCAAATCTGTCTACCGGTTCTCTATCGTCATATAAGAACCTTGATACAGAATTCACCTTCGGTGATCAATTCTTAAATGACAAACCTATTGATTCTGAGTCTTCCAAGCAAGATAATGACAAGGAGGATGCACAATCCATGTTTAATGTCGACATTCAAAGAAGACACATCATCTATTCCTCCCATGTCAAGACCTTCTCTCACAACTGCACTTCCACCTCCCAAACCTGCTCAATCAAGCGTACTAACACCACCTACATCTTCACTATCCCATGAACCGGTCGTTATAGATTCTTGATATGGATGCTCCACCGCCACCACCTCAAATCCTTACTTGGATCAACCGCTTGACAAAGCAAAGAAAAGGATAGAAGCTCTTGAAAGGCAACTTCCAAATCATTGATTCCTTGTGGATCGTGTCTATAGATTGGAGCACCTCAACTTCGATGAAGGGTTGCGGCCGCCATTGAAGGGGAAGTTAAGGATGTTGTGGAATGGGCAATGGAAGCTCCACTTCTTAGACGATTCAAGGACCTACCTATTGCCGATATGAGAGCTCGCTTTCGGAAAAGATGTATGATCTTTGAAGAGCACAAGCATGAGGTCCACAAGAAGCTATATGAGGCACTTGAAGAATCAATTAAGTACGACAATTATGAACAGTACTTGATTGACATCAGGGAAAAGGAAGCTAAGAAGAAAAGGAGGGCCATAGTGTTGGAAACATTGCGGAAAGATCGTAAAGATCCTCCTCCACCTCCACCTCCAACGGGGGGTGCTGGAACGTCTGGAGCTGGTGAATCTTCTAAGACAACCAACACACCTCCACCACAACCACCATCATCACCACCAAAACCTTCCAATCGATCAAGTCCAACCGGAGAACAGGGAACCCAGAAGAAATCTGCTGCTTGGACGACAGTTGACTCAAGGTTCACATCCACAGTCACTTCAATTCCTGATGATCAAATGGTTAATGAAGAATCGCATGTCATGGCAGAGTCAGAGTCTGACGAAGATGATGCATCAACCAAGCATATTCCTAAGCCATCAGAAGAAGATTGGTTTGATGCATACATGGCAGGTAAACGCACTAGCACATCCAGAGTAGCACCTTCAAGGGACACAATTCAAAGTCAGATTGTTGAAGAGACCTCCTACTCCGAACCTACATGGTCCATCCCAGAGTCTGACTCGATTATTCCTGACAACAATTGGGTATCAACTATCACCAATGATTATGAAGTACCAGCTGAAGACTCTCTTCTGCACTTCACTGGTGATATGGGAAGCTTCATTAGATGGTTTTGTGAATGGAAGAATATCTCATCCATAACTCCAAGAGATCTTGAAGGACAAGCTTATGAAATTGTCAAGGTCTTCCACTCAGATGCCAATCAACTTCAATACCAGATGGAAGAATGCCATAAGATGCTTAATGACCAAGTCAGTGAGCAAATTAGTCGCTTCAATGTTAACAAATCTCTTCCTCTTGGTGGTGAACCTGGTCAGATGACCATTCAGGCTGAATTCTTCTTCAATCATGACTTGGACTATCTTTGTGCTCGCTCTGCTGAAAGAAGACCAGCTCTATCAATTTCAAAGATGAAAGCTGCAACCTACTCTGATCAGGGGCTTGAACAGATGGTTCCTGATCAATTCTGGGCCGACGAAGAACGAAAGTATGACATTGCCGCATCATATGGTATTTCTCACTGGTGGTACAAAAAGAAGAACTTCTACATCGAAAGACATGGTGCTGATAAAAGACGCAATGATGTTCGATCCAAGCTGCAAATCTTAAGTGTGGTTCGTGTAGAGATCTTCCCAATCTATGGATATGAGTATTTGAAGAAGATAGTCCTTAAAAGAGCAGACTTGAAAGTGTATACTATTGAAGAAAACGACTTCAAACATCTTCTGCCAAATGATTTCGAAGATCTCTATCTCTTGAATCTCCAAGGACACCTTGAGCATTTGCCTGTCCGTGAGAAAAAGGCCCTCTCTACCACTGTCAATCTTTGGATCAGGGGCTTAGTCATTCGAAAACGAGTTGAGGACTTTCAGCTTGGCATGGAAAGCTACCAAACCAGGATCAACCTTACAAGTCCACAATGGAATGCAACAGGGCATGAATTTCATCGCGAATACAAAGTCCTTGACACCCCTAGAGCCGCCATCTTCACCGACAGATATGGGACTCGCATGCTTATGCGACTATGTGAGCTCTACAAGTTTAGTGACGGAACTCTCAAATTGGTTGAAGAAGAACTAGACTCTAGAGTGAAAGAAATCAAAATTGATATGAAATCATGGGTAAAGACTACTTTCTGGACTAATGATGACTTAAAGCGGTGTGAAGATTTCATTGTTTGCAATCGGCGAAGACTCAAGACTCAAGGATCTTCCGACCTTGAAAGTTTTGTTGGTGGTAGACTTCGTGATGGTCATTACAAACTTCTTCAAAGAACTGAATGAAGACATCTTCGGAAGTAGTTTCATTATGTATTAAATTTGTGTATAATGTGGTGTACAAACTATGAACAATCAGAATGCATGTAATAGTGTTAGGTTATGTCTTGTGGTTTCCCTTGTATCAAAAGGGAACTTGATGTTGTCCACTCTGATCATATAAAATTGGACACATTTTCTCCAACAAATATTTTGTCTCATACATATTTAAATCACTTGAGATCCAAAATCTCAAAGGATTTGAAATTTTGATCGGGGAGAAAATGTGATATAAATATGAAAGATGTTAAAAGATGACCACTTTTAAGTGCATCTTGCTCTCTAATATGTGCTAAACAATTTTCGAATCTCGAAGCATATATTAAGGGGGAGCATTTTTAAACAAATTCAAGCCTTCAGGGTACACAATTTCCCATTTTTTAAGGTACCTTGATTGTGTGTTAAATGGCTTCTAATCGTTTGGTGATCATGTCTGCACTTCAAAAAAGGTTCCCTCTAGTATGTGCAAAACTCTTTTCAAACCTTGAGGCACATATTGAGGGGGAGCAAAAGTGTGAAAACCTCATCCTTCCCGAAAATGCTTTATCTACATGATTTGATTAGGGAAGTGATGTTGATATCTTTTAGAAAATAGTAATCAAAGAAATTAATTCTGTCTCTTGCCTCCGTGTGCAAAACGATTTCAATCACTTGATGCACATGTTGAGGGGGAGCTCTTGTTCTAAAAATATCAAAAACAATTCAGGTACAAAATACTTTGATAATATATCACAAGTATCTGGATTGATTTTCAAATGGTTTTCAATTGGTTCCAATGGCAGATGAACAATACCAAATAGACCGACCAACTTTACTTTATGTATGGTGATATAAGGATGATAAGGTTAGGTATTTGTTCCCATGATCCGCCGAACCGGAGGGATCTACCGAGGACTATCCACTAGTTAGTGTAGAGTTCTTAGGTATGATGATAAAAGGAGAAAAATGAGATATGGGAAGAGTGCGGATCGAGACGAGCTAGTCTTGGAATAAACCCAACAAGGTTCTAGCTATGAAGTCTCGGTAAGCACCAAGGGGTTGAAGAATGAAAAGAATTGAATGAGAAAAGGGTGAAAAGAAATAGCCTCCATTTATTCAACCATAGGAGAAACCGGTTCAATTCATATGCTACTGATGGTAACATCGGTATTGAAGACAAGACGTCATGGACCCAAAGGACGCCTGCACTACAACTTCCCAAACCACTCAAGTTCCTCTTAAAAGGGCTTGTTTCATTCTCACGGGAACCTACATAATCTATCGACTTTCTCTTAGAGATTGTTGATATTGAAGAAGGAGACCCTCTCCTAGTCTCCAATACAGGATCCAAATATGCACAAATTGAGTCTAGAGCCACGAGATCATCAATAAATCTCATTAGGACACTTTCAATGAAGACTCTCTGTTTCACACAATGTGGAAAGAGATTATATCTTGAGTCCCACGATTATCCTTGTGGTATTGCCAAAACATCCGAGTGATATGCATACATATTCACAATGAAGATGGAAAGCCTTCGAGCCAACATCAAACAAGCTCTCGGTAGGTGGCATGTGAGATCTATTATATAGATCAACCATGTGACAACCGAATGAAACAATGGGGCGATTCAATCTTTTGAATCAATCCCGGTTCGAGTTATGGATTGACGGATACCTTTGAAAACCGGTCTTTGTGCTTAAAACTCTTTTCTTTAGCACATCGACCGTGTACTAATTTTTCAAATCAAAAGGTGTTTTATGATTGATAATTGATTTTCAATAAAACCTTCGTTGTATTGCAAAACAATTTCTATTGAGCAATACGATTGTTTTTCAAATCTCTTTTCATCAATCGGTGGACTTAAATTACCGGTTCACTCACTCCGTGTTGTCTTCTTTGAGACGTTCGGTTTGAGAACAACTAGAGCATTGCGAAACCCTGTCAAGGAAATTCTTCGAATTATACCGATCACAGGTAGTACATGTATCGATCAACGGGAACCGTGGGCGTGTACCTCAATTCAACGAAAGTGGTCAAAGACACTTTCGTGCGCTTTATTGCTAATCTGTTGTATGCAGTACGCCCTACGTTTGCGGTGATCGTAATGATGCGGTCAATCCTTAGCCGCATGCTCACACCACACATTCATCTCGAAAGAAATCATGATCTGTGCTCCAATGACTCTGATATTTTCACTCCATGCTTCTGCTACGCTGTTGCCAATATCATGAATCAACGAATGTTTCCGCTACTCTGATGAGAAGATTTCATGATCCAGAATGTGAGCATGTCGGTCCATGTTGTCAATTTATCATATACTGGCAACCCTTCACTGTATGATGCTGAGCTTTACTGTGGCTGATGATCTCTTATAATGGTCAAAGGTTATCATAGTGGATCAGACACTCATCCTCCACGAATTATTCATTTCAGTTGTTCAATGTTGTACTCTCCACAGATGCACTTAGTTTGATTACTTTGCTGAAGAGAAGTCTACGAGCTCAAGAATGAAGATTTATTAGAAAGCTAGTTTTCACAATGTAATTTATGGGGTGACCTCCCTTAGGGGGAGATTGTTAGGAATTGGAAATTCCATTAGTTAAAGTGTCGGTCACCCCAAATGATATCTAGCCTAAGCTAGCTCGTAGACTTGTCATTATTTACGTTATTTAGTAGTTAATTAGTAGAATAGTATAGTTTAGTGCTACACCGTGGAGGAAGGACGGGTCTTTACCCATTGTATACCTGATCCACAGGCCGTCAGGAGGTCGTTTAATTTGTAACCTATAAATACCCTCTACCTTGCAAGGTAGAGGGTTGGATGTTCTTTGGTAATCTAATATTCCACAAGTTTCTCTTTCTAGAATATCCCACTTTCTCTCTCTCTAAAATCATCTATATGCTTAAAGTGTTAATGTTATGATATGTATGTGAAATCCAATATCCTACATATGCAACAACGACCTTCAACCAACAAAGATGAGTATTCGATTAGCAAATCATTCTTATCAATATCCTGTTGGTATTGCCGAGAATATGCTCGTTCAAGTTGGTAAATTCATTTTCCGTGGACTTTGTAATCTTAGAGATGGAAGAAGATAGTAAAGTCCCACTCATTTTAGGAAGACCTTTCCTAAATCTTGTTGGGAATTAAGGAAAACTACTGATTCTCGCCAAGCATAAACTCATGATTACTATCAAGCTTCATCGAAGAGATTCTGCAGAAGAAGAAAGGATTCTGCCGAAGTTATACTTGAATAGAAGTGTTAAAGGAATGTGTGTTCTTTGCTGAAAGTGGGAACCACGTGGGAGAGATAAGCTCGGTTTAGAGTAAAAGTCGGTAGCCGTATGTATAGGTTGGCGCCGTATTATGTAGAGCTTACTCAGAATAAACACGATGATTAACAAAACAATATGATTAGTTGCATGCTTGTCTAGTTGCATGCTTAGTCTAGTTTAGTAGTAGAAGCGTAAATTGTCAACGCTCATTAGGGTTTCTTGCCTATATAAGAAACCATATTAGTTTGTAATAGATAGCTTTTTAAAAAGTTTCTCAAGTCTTGTATTTTATCCGAAACATAGAGTTTCTATAATCAAAGATCCATAGAGGATCAAAAGTGTTCTTAGTTATTATAACTTATATTTATTTTCCGCTACAATACTAAGTTGTAGAGATCTTCTATTAGTTTGCTTGTGATTACATAGGCAACACTAACGATCTCCGAGTGCTTAAGATCTATCAAGGTCTTTGTGTATCTGTTTTTAACAAGTGGTATCAGAGCCTCGGGAAAGTCTCTACGATACTAAGAACCATTCTCACCCTCATACAATCAAATACTCTTTCACCATGCCTGGATCCGATAATGAAAATGAAGTCACCAACACAAACAACACCAACACCACGTCCATGCAACATTCGGTCTCACAACAAAGAATGGTAAATTTCCTTATTTAAAGAGGAAGAATATGAACTTTGGACTATGAAGATGGAAAACTGGATTTCAAATATTGATTGGAATCGTGGGAAGTAGTGAAGAAAGGAAATAGTCTAAAGAAGATGATTCCCGAGAGATGGGAAGTTTATCATGGCTCCACCAAAAGCTTCTTGAAGAAGTCTTGGCCATGCAGAGAGAGCATAAAGTAAAACTATTACGCTTCAAGCCATACACGAAGATCATCTATGTGATTTTCACCATATGGATGATGCTAAAGACATATGGATGGCTCTCAAAGCCGAGTTCGGTGGAAATGAAGAATCAAAGAGAATGAGGAAGTCCATGCTAAGACAACAGTTTGGGACTTCAACATATCGGAAGAAGAAGGTATCCACAAGGGATACGACGGGTTCCATAGGATCTTGAGTCACCGAATCACCGAATGCTAAACCGACAATGAAGATTGCAACTCAAAGTTCTTGCGGTCCTTGCCACCATCATGGTTGCATGTTAGTATTGCACTCAAGGCTAAAGGAGGGTTGGACATGCTCACCTTTGATGAGCTATACAATGCACTCGAACTCTTGAACCGGATGTCGGGACTCCCTACCGTACATCTTCTTCAACCATGCAACTTTTGTTGGGACATCTCATTCCAACATGATGGTACAAGCTCCTAGCTCCAACTATTTTCCATCATCTCCTAGTTCCAACTACTTTCCATCATCATCTTCAACTCCCCTTCACCACATAACCCTCGTCCCACTCCACCAAGTTCTCAAGCTAGGTCTAGTAGTGTGATGGAGGATGTTCTTCATTCGTTTGTTCTTGACTATGATACTCAGTAGATCTTGCATATGAAGACTTTGATCGGTGGACCCTCTTGAAATGGAGGAAATGAAGTTGAAAATGTGTGGCTTTGTCGGTGGACATCAAAAGGTTTGAAGAGAAGGTGGAAGGAAGTTTGTTTTCAAGGAAAGGAACCACTCGCTTTGATAGGGGAAAGTCAAGTGCTACACTTGTCATCGGATGGGGCATTTCTCTAGAGAATGCAAGGACGAAAAGAATGGAGATGGAGCCAAATATCTTTCCTATCGGAGAAATGCAATGAGAAGTCGGAGCTTGACTCTTCTCACCATGGATGAACAGTCAACCGGATCGCACATGAACTCATTAATGAGGAAGCTCATGATCTTGACAAGCTTGGACCGCTTGCAAGGTGCACTTGGATGAAAGGCATGATCGGTTTGCCTTAATGGGACTATCTCGGTACACAATTGTATATTTGGTCGTAGTCTTAGATACAATGAACTTAAGGAAGAATTTGATGCTATGAAACCTAAGTTTGATGCATGTTATATTGATAATGAAGCTCATAAACTTGCATTAAAAGCGTAGAAAGACAAAAGTATGGTTTCGGAAGAATCAAATAGCTTATGAAGAAAAGATAAAAGTGTTACAGTTTGATCTAGAAGTTGCAAATAATTACTTAAACTGTCGAGAAAGCAAAGGATGAAGCGTATCGAGAACCTAGAACTTAAGGCAAAACTAGTGAGGAAATTGATAGGAATAATGAATGGCAAATGTCGGTAAAAGCTTAAATAGAATCATCTATACTAGTCAATCTCGGACATGTCCTATAGGTTTAGGTTTTCAAAAATATGTAGGTCCGAAGCTAAGTATGATGGGCGTAAACCTACATCGTGAGGTTAGCTAATTATGTTAAAGAAGGTAAAATGCATCTCGTCCCGGTCCCATTAGAGGTGAGTTCATGCCCACGACCTATCCATCACTTGTTGACTTTGATGGATCACATCATCTATATGGCAAAAGTCAAAGACTTGCGGACCACGATACCTCATCTAATGAGTTTGTCTCTTGCTCGACGGTGACAATTCATCCGGATCAAGGTCTACTTCCTATGAAAGTGTGATTCAAATGAGAAGTCGACCTTCCCAAGCCTCGAACCAACACCCAAGCTCGCACCCCGCCTACTTGTGAGCCCTCTAGGAAGGCTGAGAGAATCAACTTCCAAGACAGTTTCTCACGAAGACTTATCTTTTAAATGTTTGAATAATCGATCTGTTAAAAACAATTCCTTGAATGTATCTGGTTTAAGTACTTACGCATGTAATCCAACATCTTCCTATTTGAATAAAACTTCTAAGAAGAAGACATGTTTTGTATGTGGCGATAAATTTCATTTGATTAAGAATTGTGATTTTATGAACAAAGATTGGGTGCATGTGCTACTCTCGTAAACACAAACCTAATCGGACCAATGTTGCTAATATTCCACCTTATGTCCCACAAGCGGCTAAACCGACTCTCATTGGAGAAGTTCGGTTACGGACCTTATGGCCAACCAACGAGCCCATACTTTAAACATGGTCATTGGCCTACATATGTTGACTCCATGAATCTTTGGGATGGGATATGGGAACACCTCTTTGTGAAGCCCTCACAGTTGTTCTTGGACTAACAAGGGACCAAATTATCAATGGAGGACCAAGAACAATGGTGGATCCTCTAAAACTTCATGCCCTAAACACATGATCCATAAGGCGTTCAAGTCGATAATGACTTGAGCCTCCTCTCAATATACTAACTTGCTTGTATATATTTACATTGTTGTTTGTAGGATCATCCCTTAAGCATAAGATTATTGGTATTGTTGATAGTGGTTGTTCCGGAAGCATGTCTGGGAACAGGATATGATGCACAATTTTGTCCCTATAGAAGGAGGAGGCAATGTGCCATTTGGAGGAAGTGATGGGAGTATTCTTGGGAAAGGCACCATAAAGACACCTCATCTAGATTTTGAAAATGTGTACTATGTTAAGGAACTTGACATTTCAACTTGTTCTCTGTTTCACAAATCGTGACACTAAGAATAAAGTTCTCTTCACCGAGAATGAATGTCTTGTCTTTGTCTAAAGACTTCAAACTCCCGGAAGAAACTTCAATTCTGCGAAGGTTCCTCGAACCCACAACTTATACACATTCAACCTTAATGAAGTTCAACGGTGGTGACCTCACTTGTCTGGTGGCTAAAGCGTCTCTTGATGAGTCCACTAAATGGCATAGAAGAATGGCGCATGTGAATTTCAAGACCATTAACAAACTCTCTAAAATGGGTCTTGTTGAAGGACTTCCCACCAAAGTATTCACAAATGATCACAATTGTGTCGCTTGCAACAAAGGAAAACAACACGAGCTTCTACAAAGCTATCAATGCTATGAGCATCATTCTTGAACCTCTTCGGTTGCTTCACATGGATCTGTTTGGTCCAACTCAAGTCGAAGCATTGATCATAAGTTCTTCATTTGGTAATCACCGATGGCTATAGCGATTTTGTTGGGTTTTCTTTCTCGTAACCAAAGATGAAACATCTCAAGTCTTGTTGAATTCATCACTCTTGTTGAAAATCGGTTGAACAAAAGGTCAAGGGTATTCGGTGTGATAATGGGACGAGTTCAAAAATGCTATTCTTATAGAACTCGTGGGTCAAAAGGCATAAAAGGGACTATAGTAATCCAAGAACCCCACAACAAAATGAGGTGTCGAAAGAAAAATAGGACCTTAATAGAGGCCGCTAGATCCATGCTTGCACTCTAAACCGCCCACTATGTTACGGATGAAGTCATGGCACTTGCACTGCTATGTGCTAAGCAGGTGTCCATTACGGAACCACAACTCAAAACCCCATATGAACTTCTCTTTGGAAAGGTTCCCGTCATTCACTACCTAAAACCTTTTGGTTGTCAAGTGACCATTACGAACACAAGTGATCCGTTGGGAAAGTTTGATGAGAAGGCCGATGATGGTTATATTGTGGGTTATTCATCTCATAGTAAGGCCTACGGGGTGTATAATTTGCAAGCCAAGAAGATAGAGGAGACGTTGAACACGAGATTTTTGGAAGACAAGCATAATGTTCAAGGACATGGTCATTCGTGGTCTTTTGACCTTGACTACTTAGCTCGACTCTTTGGGTTACACTAGACACTTGGCTAATCAAAATGCGGGTTCTCAAGCTTCTCCCATCGACACTGCGGTCCCTTAGATGATGACTCGAAAATGAGTTTGAAGATGATGAGCAACCCATACTTGTGCCTTCTTTCTCTCCTAACAATATTGCGGTACCACCTCCAAGGATACTGGCGATTCGGCGATGAAGATGACTCTCATTATGATGAGGACCTTGCTAGGCTTCGACTCAAGAATTTCTTTGCCACGCTTGA
This sequence comes from Chrysanthemum lavandulifolium, assembly GCA_022545495.1. Taxonomy (NCBI): domain Eukaryota; kingdom Viridiplantae; phylum Streptophyta; class Magnoliopsida; order Asterales; family Asteraceae; genus Chrysanthemum; species Chrysanthemum lavandulifolium. The sequence goes on from CM040243.1 coordinate 149,483,750, forward strand.
AGCGGGCGAAAGAAGGGGTAGGCGATGAAGGAGTCGGCAGAAACAACGTGTCTGCTGAAGTTGACTCTGTCACACCTTCCATTCCCAAATCTGCTTTGAAGGCTATCTTGTTCCTTCTCAAGTATCTTGGACTTTGGTGAACCCTATACACGCTTTCCAAAACCTTCGGATCTTGGAAATCATCAACCCAAAGTGGCATCTTCACCTCACCCTCTTATGATCTTTGAATTTGAACCAACCATCACTAATCTTGATTCATCCATTGAAGTCAACCCATCGCTACTCGGAGGATCAATATTGCTCATCCTCAATCCAACATCATAGGTGATCTTCGGCACTGTTAGAACTCGAAGGGCTATCACAAGTCCTCAATTTGGACATATTGCTTTTCTCTTATGTCTCCAACCAACAAAGAGACAATCACACGCACTTCAAACATTGTCATTTGCTTGTTTTCTCTCAAGTGGAACCAACGATGTATCCCAAGCTCTTAATGATTCAAGTTGGCTAGAAGCAATGCAAGAAGAGATGCAACAATTTCACAATCGAGGTTTGGATCTTGGTTCCACTACACGATGGCAAATATGCCATTGGGACAAAGTGGGTTACGAAGAATAAGAGAGATGCTAGGGGTGTTGTGATAAAAACAAAGCAAGGTTAGTAGCACAAGGCTTGAGACAGGGAGGAAGGAATTGATTATGATGAAGTGTTTGCCCTCTTGCGAGTTGAAGCAATTCGCATTTTCTTGGCTTATGCTTCTTATATGGGCTTCATGGTGTATCAAATGGATGTCAAAGGTGCTTTTCGTATGGTGAGATTGAAGAAGAGGTTTATGTCACTCAACCAAAGGGATTTGAAGACCCGGATCACCCAAATCATGTTTACAAAGTTGTTAAAGCTCTCTATGGCTTACATCGAGCTCCAAGAGCTTGGTATGCTCGGCTTTCATCATTCTCTGTGAAGCATGGCTATAGGAGAGGTGCTATTGATAAAACTCATTCCTCGAAGAAGAATTACTCCGACATCATTCGGTGCAAGTGTATGTGGGCGACATTATATTTGGTTCCACAAACGAAGCTTGGTGCGAGGAATTTGAGGAACTTATGAAGGGTGAATTTCAAATGAGTGCTATGGGAGAACTTACTTTCTTTTGGGTCTCCAAGTTCGTGAAAACAAGATGGCATCTTTATCGGTCAAGATAAGTATGTAAGGACATTTTAAAGAAGTTTGGTATGGAAGGTGTTAGGGCGCCACAACACCTTATGAAGCTCAAAGGCTAAAGCAAATAATGAACCGGATCTACACAGTGAATGTTCATCCATGCAGTCCATGATTGGTTCATTGATGTATTTGATGACTTCAAGACACGATATTACATTCTTTGTGAGTGTTTGTTCTCGACATCAAGTCACTCCACTTGCTTCCCATCTCAATCTTTGTCAAGAAGATTTTAAGTACCTCAAAGGCCAACCTCTTTTAGGCCTTTGGTACCCAAAAGAATTTCCTTTCAAGTTAGAAGCATATAGTGGCGGTGATTATCTTTGGTGCAAATCTGGATAGAAGATCCACAACCTGGAGGTCGCCAATTTCTAGGCAAAGGTTGATTTCTTGGCAATGCAAGAAACAAACCATTGTGGCCACCTCAACTCTTCAAGCGTAATCGTTCTCGCTTGCAAATTGTTTGTGGACAAGTCCTTTGGATTCGAACCAATTCTTTGGACTATGGGTACAACTTTATGAACACTACAATTCATATAGATAATCAAAGTACCATCTGCATAGTCAAAAATCCGATTTTCACGGTCGAGCGAAACACATTGAAATCGGGCACCACTTTATAAGAGATGCTTTTGAAAACATTTGATAAAAGTGGCTAAAATCCATCTTGATGATAATGTGGCGGACTTATTAACAAAAGCGTTTGATGGACCAAGGTTTCAACACCTCGTGGTCAATATTGGAATGCTAAACCCTTGACGCATAGTTTAAGGGAGGCATAGGCCTCGGGGAGGCATATGCCTCGGGGAGGATTTGTGCAAACTCTGCAGATTTTGTTTGTTTTATATTTACTCTGCAGATTTTGTTTGTTCTTATATTTTAGTTTGTATTCTAACACTAACTTCTAATTTTTCTCTAGTTTGTTTGTTTTTGTTGTTGTGTATGTTTTAGTGTACATTTTGCGGTTGTCGATTACTACATTTTGTCATTCCTTATCGGATTGCGGTATATACATCCCATGATCAAGATTAAATTCATCAAGAGTGGCTCAATAGTACATGGTCGAGATAGTTTGAAAGAGTGTTGCTTGGTTTCTTCGATAACAAATCTTGAAGCATACAATTTGATTCTCTCAAGATAATCTTGAAAGAAAAGAAATTGAAGTCAAATTGTTCATTCATTCATTCAAGAAAGCAGTTCTGACTTCGACTTACATAAAGTCAACCTTCTATTTTGCATCCTCAAGATACGAGTGTACCTTAAGCTAAGCCTAATCTAATGTATATCTTTCATTAGAAATCTAATGGAATCTTGGATATGCCTTTGATCTTGGCTTTGCTTTCGTGAGTCTTGCATAACCACCCATTCGGTCTAACTGGTTGGTTGGATATGCATGACCAACACGACGAAGATGCTAAGGACCAAAATGGAGGATGGATTGATGAAAGCGATTGATGATGACGATGACCACGTGGGATGACGAAGAGAACTATCGTGTCCTTTGTGCTTCATCTATTCATTTCAACCAAAATGCAATCGATCCACCCTCCTCAAGCCCTTCTTCTATACGATGTGTGTTCATGCACCAAAAGATGGCGCGATGAGACCAAGAACCACCTCTATCTTTGGGGAGTGGCGGATTCTCAGCACAAAGTCTTTGTTGAGACCGAGGTCTTGGGAGGTTGGGAGTAAGTTCCCTCCTTATAGGAGTCATCGAATCATCAGATTCACTTGGAGTCACTACACCGTCATCTTCGAAGAAGAAAGAAAGGGCGATTTATTTGGTCTTGGATAGGGTTGAGGAAAGTAATGGAACCATGGGTTTGATTCACCACTTGATGATGATGAAGAGGATGAGGAAGATGAGGAAGTGAGATCTATAATCTCAGGTTTGGTATTCATGGTGCAATTGGGTTAATTGAGGTTATTTGGCTTCTAGGGTTTGTGGTAAATATTTGGGGATCTTGGTGAAAAGATGAGTTACATTGGGATCATTTTATAGACGGATTCAAGGTTCAATGAGTTTAATGCAAGTGGGTGGCACAGTAATTCTAGAAACTTACCGAAGATATTCTTATCTTTTATGCATTCTCATGAAACCATAACTTCAGAGATTGATCATATGTTTCGCGAAGTGTTATTTTGAGTTTGGTCAAAGATGTCATACACGTCGTAATGGTCAACCAAGCGGTTCATTTTCTTTGACCATAATTTGGGCAAAACACTTCATCCACCATCACTCGCTTGAACAAACAAATTCCTCTCATTCCACTTTCACAAACACTCACCATTTCAAGAATCTTAACTCTAAACACTCATATTCCTCATGGCTCTTGAATTTAAATATGATCACAACAAAGTTGCATTTACGGGAAATGGCAAGGGATATGAATTATGCAGACCAATGGTGGAATTCTTGAAAAGGTCCAAGATTTGTTATGCTCTAACTCATTCGCCAAATGAGATATATGAATCTCTGATCACTCAATTTTGGGCATCTGCTAAGAAGAGGAGTGAGACAGAGATTAGGGCTATGATTGATGAAACAGAGTACATAGTTACAGAGGACCTGATTAGGAGGAAGCTTCACTTGGAAGATGCTGATGGAGTATTTTACTCTAATCAAGAAGATGTGCTGAATGGACTTAGGGCTATTGGGTATCAAGGAGCAAGAACAGATATGTGGCTAAAGAAGGAACTCTGCCCAAAATGGAGGTTCTGGTTCACACATCGCTCAATGCATGAGCAACAAGACCGGAGGATGGGACCGCTTCTCTACCGGGCCGGGATATGGTATTGTGTGTCTTTCACGAGGGTAACCTTCAATTTTTCTAAGTATATTTTCGAAAACATGGTTGAAAATATTCAAAGACAAAGGAAAATTTTTAATGTACCCAAGGTTTTACAAATTATATTAGACACCTCTACCCAAGCCCAAGCTTTTTATCCTATAGGTTCTTTGTTCGCTAAACTGTTTGCTACTATGAGAACCAACTTTCGGGGAACATCATCCCTTGCTAGCGACCATGTTGCCTCAAGGCAATGAGGTGGCGATGAGGAGAATGTGACTCTTAATCCTCCTACCTCACTGTTGCTCTTGATGGTAATCCATTGGTTAACATTGATGAGGACCATCTTCTCTTGTTGAAGCAACTCATGTTGCTCGGACCACCCACCCCGTCCCATCCCTTCACCCACACTTGCTACTCATGATGAGTCGATTGCATAGACCACCACACCAAGTCCTGTGAGGGATCCTCTCGATGAAGATCTTCCTCACATTGAGCATGACCGGGATACTACGAAAGGTCCAATGAGGCTCCCACCACGTAGCAATCTGGCGGTGGGTGAGGACCCCATTACACTCTCATCTCGTGTATGCTCTTGTCAATGGTATCTTTGCGAGGTTAATAATCTGAAAAGGAACTTGCGAGACCAAATTGTCTCTTGGGGGTAAAATTGAAGAACTGCAGAATCAGGTTAAGGTCTTAGAGCACAAACTAAAAGGGTCTTCCAAAAGGAAACTTGTGGTTTCCTCTGATGAAGAACAAGAAGTTCCTCCCTTTGGGTCTCTGGACATGTTGGCTGAAGTTTCTCTCAATGACCCTTCATCAGTTGCTGCCACTTCATCAAAGAAGAAGAAACCATTACGTACACGGAAGAAAGAGATCGATCTTCATAAGGTTTCTTCGAAGCTTCAGAGGAACACAGGGTTGATAAGGTTGCATCTGGCGATATGCAAATGGAGGATGCATCTCCGGATCTTGGACAATCTTCATCTGTTCAAGAACCATCGGCCCTTCACCTTCAAAGATCTTCCTCGTTGTTGTCTTGACCACTCCAGATTGACAATCTACATCAACATGTTGATCTAGGTACTCGGAAGAAATTCCTATAGTTGATCTAGCGAAGAAGAGTGTGCTAAGCGATCGATGATCAAGAGAAACATGTCATCACTAAAGATGAGCTTGGTCCTAACCTGGTGACTGAGGAGGAAAGACTCGGTCGCAAGTAGATTGGCGAGTTTGAGAAGTCAAAGGAAAGTGTAGCATTGGCTAAACAACTTGGAGCAGAGGAATTTTCATCTCTAACTCCCGAGAGAAGAAAAGAACTAGATGAGCCGAGGGTTCGGATGCTGCTTGCACAATGGGATATTCTAACTCGACAAGTCATTTCAAGACCTTCTCTAGCTCAAAGTATATTAGGTGAAGATTTCCTCATTGACAATTATGTGGGCGAATGATGGCTCGGGGAAGACAAAGGAGGCAAGAAGCAATTGTACAAAGAGGGCCATCAAGCTCGAAGGCCAAAACAAACCTCCCACTAAAGATGAAATAAGAAGGGTGGTGAAAAACCAATACTCACAATCCAACTCGGCTAACAATGAAACAAGTCAAGGCTTTTCACGATCATGTCACATCGAAAATATAACCAAATCATGGAGGAAAGATCATTATCTTTAGCAAAGTCTCTCAACCTAAAGAGGATTTGAGAGAATGAAGCTGCTCACGAAACCAAAAGACTCAAGGCGATGATGCTCCAACCAAGGAATCCTCTCCAATCATTCTGCTGAAGCAACTTCGAAGTTGCCTCATCTATCGCCAAGGGTCAATCTGTTGAACCATCTTCCATTCCTCTGAAGCACACGAAGCATCGGCTCCTCTCCTCGATAATACCGATGGCACACCGGAAGATTCTAAAGTTAAGGAAGGCGATCTCGCGAAACTAAAACAGAGAGGGCGATAAAGATATTCCACAGGATGAAAGCACTTCGCACTTCAACCGAGTCTCCATCTACCAATGCTCTAGATGAAAATGCTCCCCCTCAGGAAATCTATCAGCCTGGGAGGAGGCAGAAGAGAATGGCCAAAATATCTCCTTTGGATCTTGAAGCTGATGACTCAACTTTCATTGTAGAAGGGTCTGCTGCTGATTTTCCTGATGAAAACTCAGGTGGGGTGATAGAGTGGAAACTAAAAGATGATGAGATGAATGTTCTTCATCGAAGGGACTCCACTTCAATGGAATTCACCTTTCTAAAGGAAATTCTACACTTGATAGACAGGGCAGACATAATTTCTCTGTTTACTCAAGTTACCACCCATTCTCGCAACAAGGAACCACAAGGTTCGGGATGTTTTACCAGAGATCTTCAAGTTACATTGAACTCCCACATTCCCAACAACAAAGCATCTTCCATTTGGGAAAACTCACATCGGTGGAAGCTTATATCTTGGAGATTCTATCCTCTCCCTCGGTGCATGTCCTTGAAACTAAGGGTGGAATCACTTGTGTGCATGTTGTGCGAAAGAAAGTACCCTCGCCTAAAAGACTTATGGAAAAGATCTTGAGCCAAAATTGGAAATTCCTCCGGATCCGATTGGGAAATGAAAGGCACTCGCTTTAGCACGGTGGGATTGATCAAAACTCAACTTCAACAAGCGCAATAGGTCTCTTCTTCATCCATATCGTGACACTTGGTACTCTCGCACTATCTTGTTTTGTTCATTTGTGTTTACATTATTTATGTTATTTGTCTATTTTTGTCTAATTTTTTTAAGTAAAAGACTTTCATAAAAAGAAAACTCACAAAAACATCATTTTAAAAATAGTGATAGCGTTTATTTAATAAAAATTAGGTCTTTAATTTTCCTTTTCAAACTATTATTAAGTTTTTTCGGTTTTATAAATCTTTCTTAGTTAAAAAAAAAAAAAAAAAAGCAGTTTGTTTGTTATTAGATTTTTGATGGTTTTAACTCACCCGATGTACCTTGAGTATATCAAAGAGTTGGCTAGTCCAAAGGGTGCAGCTTTGGTAAAGACACATCAAATCATTGATAATGTAATGGTTTGCTCAAAATCATAGGGTTTGCAACCACCCATGCTTAATCTTCTTGAGGGTTGTATGGTCATCAATTCACCATGGTCTATTCTGTTTGGAATCCAAGAATTGGCTAGCCCACTGTATATGGCATGTGGTAAAGGCACCGACTCATATTTGGTTCTCAATTCACCAATCCTAAGAATTGACTAGTCCCGAGCAAGCGGCTACGGTAAAGACAAGACAAATCCGTTTATATGGTTCTTTGGTTTGCCAATAAATCGATGGTTATCAATGTACCATAGTTTTCGAACTCAAACATGTGGCTACTCCAGTAGTAATGGCTATTGGTAAAGAGACATCAAATCCATTAATTTCGATGATTCACCTCTCACAGAGTTAACACACACGAAGTGATGAGAATAGTATTGAACTTATATGTTTTGATGTACACGATGTCATATGTTCTTTGCAAAGATCCGGTGCCTTGCTGATCTACTTCATCATAGAGATGTTCTTCTTCTCGAATCTTTGTTGCGATCCTCAAGATTCGACCATCCATAGCTCAAGTGTTTAAGATATGGGAAGGATCTTACACGAAATCTTCGTCAACCGGTACAATCCTCAACAATATTATCGATCTATCAAGGAAGCGGAACTTAACCTACCAAATTCCAGTTTAGGGAGGATTGTTGGGAATTAAGGAAAACTACGATTACTCGCAAGCATAAACTCATCGATTACTGCGAAGCTTGATCGAAGAGATTACTCAGAAGAAGAAAGGATTTCGCAGTTATACTTGAAAGTGTTAAAAGCGAGCAGGTGTGTTCTTCTGAAAGTGGGAACCACGTGGGAGAGATAAGCTCGGTTTAGAGTAAAAGTCACCCGTATGTATAGGTTGGCGCAGACATGTGAAGCTTACTCGTAATAAACACGATGATTAACAAAACAATATGATTAGTTGCATGCTTGTCTAGTTGCATGCTTAGTCTAGTTTAGTAGTAGAAGCGTAAATTGTCAACGCTCATTAGGTGTTAGGAATTAGAAAATTCCATGTTAAAGTGTCGGTCACCCCAATTATGATCTAGCATAAGTTAGCTCGTGAGACGTGTCGTTATTTGTCGTTGGTTACGTTATTTATCGGTTTATTAGTTAGTTATTAGTTTAGTTTAGCGTAGTGCAACACCGTGGAGGAAGGACGGGTCTTTACCCACCGTATCCCCGATCCACAGCCGATAGGAGGTCGTTTCTCATGTAACTATAAATACCCTTCCATCCATGGAAGGGTGGTGCTTCAATCTAATACTCTACAATTTGTGTAAACCTCTAGCAAGAACACCCTCTCTCTACTTTCTCTCTAAAATGGAAAACATGTATTTTGATCTCCCAAGACCACCGAATCATCTAACACAATAAATATTACGATCCTACAATTGGTACCGAGAGAGGTTGTGTTGTTTTGGTTGATTCGTGGTCTATTTTCATGGTTTAAGCGGTTTTTCATGTGATTCCTTATTGTGGTCTCGTTATGGTTGTTGAAGATGTTTGAATACGTTTTGTTGAATATGGTGTGTCATTTCGATGTTTTTAAAAAACTGCTTTTATGATGCGTTAGCGATTTTGGGTCCAAGATGTTTTAATAATTCTTATAGTCACAAAGTTTTTTAACAGCTTCTATTGCATATGTGTCAACAAGTTCATAAACTGTTCTTATTAAATGGTTAATGGTCATGTTTTAAAACGGTTCTTGAAATGGTTTTTAAAACAGTTTGTAAACTTGGTTCTAACCATGTTTTTATCTCGCCGGTGCTAATGTTCTTCGTAGAGACTTATCCTTATCAACGACTGATTCATTGTATGGTCAAAAGGTCATTAGCAACTTGGATCGATCAATAGCAACTTGGACAAGTCAATGGCGATTTGTTAAAAGGAGTTTTGGTAGCGAGTTATGTGATTCTCTTGTCCTAGCGACTTGTTATTTAACAAGTTAGCGAGTTGTGTTAATCGAAAAAATGTTAGCGACTTGTTGTTCATTTGTTGGTAGCGAGTTACCAAGTAGCGTTTTGTGAAAACTTAAAAGCGTGAGTTGGTTTTATAAAAGTTAGCGACTTGTTGTGCTTTTAAAATCGACAACTTGTGATGATATGGTAGCGACTTTACACAATTCTAGCTAGCGACTTGTCATGCATCGAAAGGTTGAAGATGTTTTGACCACAAGACCATATCCTCAAAATGTAAAACCATTTACAAACATCATCATGTCCTCGGTTTCAATACATCATTGGTCCATGATCAAAACCGAAACGTGAAACAACAATGATGTGTCCACAGATCCGACATAAATCTATCTAATCTCATCGACATTTACACCCAACAACATCAAACTACAAATCTATAATCCTAACTCATACCCCATATCATCAATCAAATGAAATATCGAAAATAAAATCGATCTCATATTCGATCCATTTCTTTTTCATCTTTCCAATCTTCAAGATTGTTATATTTGAATCGTTTTCCTCATCACTGATCGATTTCTATTGATACTTTTCAAAGACAAAGAAAGAGTTTAACAACTATGTTAACTTGTTTCTTTATTTCGTAGATCATGAACTTAAAAGATATAGAGGATCTCAGATTCTTATGGCTGTAAAGGTGTCTCAAGATCCAATCATCTCATAAATAAATCATCACAGATCCGTGCTTTAAGATAATATCCGAATTTATTGAAGGAAGAACAAAACCAATAACTGATTTCATCCCTCCTCCATGTTCGGTTAAAAAGAAAAATTTATAAATTAAAAGGGGTCTTAACTTGAATGGAAATGCCTTCAATCACTTGATGCTTACCCGAGACCATGTCCTAGTCACCTCGCACCATCCTCGTGGTATTAATGAAGGACTCACAACCATCACTGTGGCGAAGTCTAGTCTAAGAGCATAAGCCATCCCTGTGGCAAACTCATGATATGTCTCGGATTCTTATAGAATCATACGAGCTGTTATATATATAATAGGTGGTTAGAACATCTCTTGGATAGAGTCATGGCTTGGGTTGTTGATTAGAAGTGATTTGTTGGTGTCAACTGAGTTTTTGCAAAGCGGCTGCGTTTTCTTTGAGACTAGGGTTCACGTAATTTTTTTTATGTGAAAAGTTACTAAAGCTGATGAGAGGCGGACAGATTTGGGTGAGAATTATTAGGGTTGAAAGTGTGTGTTATGTGTGCTTTATACACCATGATATTAGGGTTATCACTGGATCAGGTCATCTACATGGGCCAACCGTTTTGATTGGAGTTGATATGGGCCCATACATTTGTCTACTGATTTTGGAGTTGAGTGGTTTGCATGGACAAATTGTTTTGTCGTCTATGATTTTCGGTTATTGGAGCATGCTCTCCTTTATGGACCATTTGACCAAATTTACCTACTTAGGCTTGGTGGAAATGTTTACTCGTGAGATTTAGTTCATGTGTTGAATTCTACTCGTGGTTTTCTAAGGGTTTGAAATATTTTTTAATGAATGACATATCAATTATTAAAAATGGATTCGGGCTTGAGTAGTAAATATGATGACTTGAACATTGGTTGATGGACTGATGGGCTTCTCTAAATTGGATCGATAATGTGATACTTGGATTTAATGTGATATGATGTGGTATGAAATTTGACGATGAGGTTTGGTATGATGCCATGATTCGATGATACGAGGCTTGGTAATTTGGTGTATACATCTTCACGAAGGATATTATTTCACGGCTTGAATTGATAATTGGATAATAGTGACTACGGGGTTATTTGGACGGTATTTCTTATTTGAATTTGAAGTGAAGTTTTCCGAGCGCGTTTACTTATTTCGTCTTCCTTCTTTCTACCCTTCCGCGAAGATGACTTGTTTGGGCATTATAGAGTGTGATAAAGACTTGGCTATTTAAGTACGGTTGTGATTCTTTCTCGGTTAACCCACAACGTAACTTTCACTTCGGTGTCTCACGCAGTTGAGAATGTCAAGAGGTTTTGTACATTGGGTACACCGTTTCTTCTTCACAAGGATTAGTACAAGTTTAAGTAACAAATCTGGGGAATTTTACTTCATGATCAAGTTTGGCATATCGGGCGTACTTCACCATGTTGTCACTGCAATAGCCGTCAAAATGCGTGAATGATGTGTTTATCAAAGTTTTTGTTGAATGGTTGATGATATTGTTGATGTTGGATTATGAGCAATGATGAACCACTACATGTTCCCTAAATGATATTCACGAAACCAAAGTTGTCATAACATATTCAAGCTGACATTGTTTACGGTTTTGTCTTGATTTTGTAAAATCCCGCGAAAGAACCTATTTCTCGGTTTAAATCATAGACTTGTAAAATCCCGTGACAGTGGAAACATCCTGGTAATTGTAAAGTGCATTTCCGGATCTATCTTACGGTGTATTCTTGGTTTTGTAAAATCCCGCGAAAGATACAATTTCTCGGTTTAAACTATAGAATTGTAAAATCCCGTGATGATGGAACCATCTTGGAGAAAGGAAAGCGTATTTCGAGGTCTTTTGATGCTGGTGCTTTGTTTTCTGTTTCGAAGAAGGGATAAAAGAGTGTACTTCATGAATTGGATGTGTGTTTGGATATTTGTCATGGCGGTTTGGTTACTTCAAAGTTTTACGGGGTTATGCTCATTAAACCATGGTCGGGATGAAACCATTATCAAAGTTCATTTAAATGTCAAAGAAGGCTAGAGTTGAGCGGTTTAGAAGATGTGACAACGGCGTTAATTCAAGATATTTATTTGAGGTTGAAGTGAATTTTCACCAGGCGAGTGTACTTAGTATCCGAAGGTATCGGGATGGATGGATGAAGATTCTTCATGATCCTTGTTCGAGCTTATTATCAAAACAAAGACTTGGAAATCTAGTTATTGTTGGGTGGCTTTACTTTTCTTTTACCACTGGGGAATTGGGCTCTTACCACCACAAAATAACTATCACTTAAAGGAGTTACGTTGTAGTGCTCAAGGTCACATTCATTTGTGGATTTTCAAGAGGTAATGTACGTCTATTACTTGATGGTTGGTTGGTTGAGGAGTATAGAGTACTTAGAGATTCAAATGGGCATGAAGTCTCGGCACCGCTCTTTGTCACATATGTGCAAGTATAAGTCATGAGTTCGAGTTAGTTTACTTGAGGTCAAATTCATCATATTGGTTATTCCATCACCGTCACTACAAAGAGCCTCTTGAATGATAATGGGTTGATTACATGTTTTGCTAAGAGAGTCGAAAAGAGAGAGATTATGACGTATGAACACAATCGGTTCATGCCTCGTACTCTAAGGAAAAGAAAAGTGTGCGTGTCGCGCTTTATCTTCTCAAGAAGAGAAATCTTCTATTATGACCATTCTCATCAACATGCTTCATGCTTTTTCCATGTGCTTTCGATTATCAAGGAACCGGCTACCGTTGATTGTTTTCTTATTCCACTTGCTCAACTATAATGAAGATGGAGACATCATGTGCTAATGTTGCGGGGAGAAGTGTGAATAGACTACATTTGGTTAAGATATTCACTTATTTAATCAAGAATGGCATCTCCGTATGCAATTCTTGAGGGGGAGAAGAAGTGTGAATTTTTTGCATTGTTGATTGATATTAGAGAATATAAATGGTCATACGGCTCTAAACTCATGTAAGAACCGAGCTTCTTCTTATCGGGTCATCTTCACATGGAGTTTTTCTCTTCTAAGAGCCGTTGGTTGACATCTTCACAAGCTGATATGAGTTTATTGACAAAGTGCTTCCGGTTAATGCTTCACGTGCACATCAACATGATGATTCCGAACAACCTTCTGTTCTTGTTTGATGTGATTGTTTGCTTGGTGTTACCATTTCGTGTGTTCGCTATGGCCGATTGTCGATTTCCTTGATGAACATCTTTACGTTCTTGTTTGATTGGGAGGATTTTAGTTAAGGGATTTGCAAGATGTAAGTTGATTGGGATGCTTTTGGTGATGTTCTTGTTTTGGTGAGTTGAAGATGTTAACTATCTATTCCCCAACCGCACAATCTTGAAGAAGGTCGAGTCTCATCTATTCTACATTTTCTGCTACATGTTAGAAGACTAAAGACGAGTTGCATTTAACGATCTAAAGACTTCTTCTTAATCGGGCATTTATCAAACAGATTGTCGGTTTAGGGAGAGCACTAATGGGAGAAAGTTATAAGTCGATTCAATTCCCAATTAGACTTGCTCACATTCTTTAGCAAAGGACTACTCGAGACGTTGATATTGACTATTGTTGACATTTGACACAAGGTGATTACTTGAGTTAATCATTTATCACTTATTTGAGATTGAAGTTGACATTCACAAAGGCGTGTTCTTATTTGATAACTTGCTCGGGCTTAAGAATTTGAGTTGAAGACTTGGTTTATCTAGTTACCGGTGAGGTGGATGGTTGAAGACCGGTTAACTATCACAATTAGGAGTTACTTTGTTTTACTCGAAGGTCACACGATATGACGGTGTGGATAATCGCAAGAGGTGTTAATGTCTCATACTTTGTTTGGGTAGTGAGTACTTAGAGATTTGCTTGAAGCATAAATTCTCTACAATCGTTCTTCCATCATTAGGTGCAAGTTTAAGATACAAATGTGGGAAGTTGACTTGAGCTTTCAAGTAGGGTATATCGGTTTTCTTCTTCATGGTCACTTCAAATTGTCTATAGAAGGGTTGATATAAATAGTCGAGAGTCTTCGAAGTTGATTCTCACAAAGAATTCAAGTGTTCTTCTCAACAAATTTCTAGTATACGGGCTTTCAATGAGTTGTCGATTACAAGCATCAAAACCAAAGGGGAAAGGAGACACGCATCTAAACGCGAGTAATCTTGATGAGCTTAATTCTTCTAAGTGTTTGAAGATATCCCGGAAGACAAATGTTATTACAGCAGAAACTCAAGGTTTGACTCATGGCGAGTAAACTTGATGAACTTAACTCTTCTAAGTGATTGAAGATATTCCGGAAAACAAATGTCATGACCGCAGAAACTCAAGGTTTTACTCATCAAGGCGCTTAGTGTTCTTATTCCAACTATGGGGAAGAGATGTTAGAAAGTTTCAAGATAAAGAGGTACACAAGTACGACATATTCGTGGGAGATAAATGTGTAACATGAGGAGGTGTTATCGATTATTCTCTCGTTGGGAATGTGTGTACTTTGGATTCTTGGGCTTCATACACATTCATCGTGACTAAAGATGTGAACATAGGGAGGTGTTCTTCATTACCCTCATGATGTGTATTCGGGAGAGTTCTTGGATATTGGTGTACTGGTTCTTGAGCTTCATACACGCCATCGTGGAAGAAAAATGTGAACATGGAAGGTGTTCTTCATTCCCTCATGAAGTGTATTCGGGAGAGTTCTTGAGCATTATACTAAGAGACCGATCGCATCAACTCAACTACTTGGGAAGTGTTCTCTTGACACCTTTTGGAATGGATTGCGCTGACCTCGGTGGTTATGAAATTTGAGAAGATTATTTATGTGTGGGATGATACGTTGTCGTTCTTATGGATGATATAACCCGAACGGAGATTCTCGATTATCGGTCTTAAATGGAGCAATGAGATTTATGATTATGGTGTGCATCTCTGCACTGGCTAAGGCAAGCTTGAAATATAGCTCAATCGCTCAACATAAGGATTTTCGGTTTGGGGAAGCGCCAAAGTCTCACTTTCAAGTGGCTCAATTTCTCTTCGATTCAAGAGTCTTGGAAGCTTTGGTGGTGAAAGTTTTAGGATGATGACTTCTATCTTCTACAACGGGTCGTTCGATATCCTTATCTCTGTACTCGTATCATCATCTTCTTTAACTATATCATCTATTCTATCTTTGTATATATTTATCGAAAAACAAAATACAAAATATAAAACCAAAGAAACCAAATAGAAAAATATAAAACCTTCAAAACCCATAAAATTTGAAAAATCGAAAAATTCCAAAATATGTTTTCTCATGACATGTCTTCGGTATCGATAACATCTACGGTCTTAGAAATGTCATTCAATAATGGCACGGGACCATAGATGAAGTTCGAGCGGAGGTGTAAATATTCTTTTCTATACATGTCTCAAAATATGGCTTGCGCTTACTTGATCGTAACCCGTGCTTAAACCATGGTTTGCTATTATTTGAGATAGCAACCCGTTCTTTAAAGAAAGGAAAGTCTGCTAAATCAATTGTCAAATATTTCGTGCACTTATCCTAAAACACTTTAAGGAAAGTATGTCAAGGATCATTGTTCCTATACAAATGTTTTTCCGTCTAAAATTCTTTAGAAAAATATTTGTTGTATTTCAAAATGGTGGTAAAATGAGTTGCTTGATAAATCAATCGGGATCGAGTTTTTCAGACATTATAAAAACTCAATCGATGACTTCAAAGACTTTTAAAAAAAAGAGTCATTGATTGAGGGAGAATGTTTTCAAATTTATATCATCTAACGGACTTTCTTAATTATCATACGTGCTTAATTAAAATGATAATTGCACTCGTGTCAAGGACTAGGAATTTAGGATATGATTGTTAGGTTTAGATGATTAGAGTTTGATTAACACATAAACCCCATGCCTTATATGATCGATTGTTATGTTGAATTGACTTTAATTAGTCGATTCTTTGTTATGGGTGATGTCGACCACCATATATATGTATGTGTGTTCACTAACGTATGCGGTATATTGGTTATAAGAATGTTCCGATCCGGATCCCACAATTGAAGATGATTGGATGCCGCAAGGAAAGGGTAACGATATCTTGGGTTGACAAATGAAGAAACGGAGCTTAATCGGACTTCAATGGAGAGTTGGCATGAAATGCAACGTAAGAGGTCTTCTTGCATCGTTAGATGGTTTTCTTCAGCAAGTGAAGAAACGGAGCTTAATTTGACCTCAGTTGGCATTCAAAATGCAACGTAAGAAGAAGTCTCACTGCATCAGCAGACGGTTTTTCTTCCAAGCCCTATAGCATCAACAGAAGCTTCTCAACCACCTAACATATCTTTGTGCAGGATAATCGTGATGATACCATTTCTCTAAAACTTTGATAAATATTGTTTTGAGAATGGAAAAATATTGTTTTGAAAATATATTGGACTAATTTTTGAAAATCACCGGACTTCATGTTATCAAAACCTAAGTCACTCAATTATTGACTTCTGTCATGGATTGAGGGGGAGAGTGATTTAAAATAAAATATTTTCAAACGATGTTTCTTCACAAAAGTTCCGTCTTGTACGATAAAAAGTGGTGATCTAAAGATTTAATGTTATGTCATGGTATGATTTTTCTTTAGAATCAAGGTCTTTCAAAATGAAATCTTTTACATTCTTGTTTGATTGTGAAATTGTTTTGTTTTACTTAAAAGATCTCTTAAAACTATCATACCGACACTAACAATCTTTAATGTCTTAAAATGGTCCATATCATTATCTTTCAAAATTGAATCTTGCCACGTCTTTCCCCAAAATTTTATAAATGATTTAAATCGGTTGGGATCACAAATCTCAAATGGTTTGATATTTGATCGGGGTAGAGATCGTGATTTAAATCTCAAATCTGTTTAAATGGAATTGGTTTTAGTCCTTTAAAGGCACTCCGCCTCCATGTGCCAAACGATTTCATACACAATGCACATGTTGAGAGGAGGATTTATCCAAAACATGATGAGTATTTAAACCAGCCACATATTCTCCCATGTTTTATAAACCGTATTAAATCACTTGGGATCCAAAATCTCAAAGGGTTTGATATTTTGATCGGGGAGAATTTGTGATTTAATAATGAAATTTGATAAAAGGTGATCGTTTGGATTCAATTGTGCAGTTTGCTCTCTCAGTATGTGCTAAGCGCTTTCGAATCTCGAAGCACATATTGAGGGGAGCAAAACCATCGAGTACAAAAGTTTTTAAAAGAGATTATAAAGTACCTTGATTGTGTTTTCAAATGGTTTTCTTAATGGATTTTGTGATTGTGGATGTGCTTCAAAGAACTCTTGCCTCTATGTGATGAAAAATGTTTTCAAATATCCTATGCACATATTGAGGGGAGAATTTACCAATGAAAATCAAATGGCTTTTCAGATGAAAATTGTGATCAAAGAAAATATTTCAAAGTTCTCTTGCCTCCTTGTGCTAAACAATTTCTAAATCATATGCACATGTTGAGGGGAGGTTTTCTAAATGATCAAAACTATTAAGGTACAAAATGCTTTGATCTCGTATCACAAGTACCTTGATTGGTTTTCAAATGATTTTCAATTGGTTTCATGAAGGAAAGAACAATACCAAAAGACCGACCAATTTACTTTATGCATGGAGTTATAAGGATGGTTAGGTTAGGTATTCGTTCCCGATCCGCTTGAGCCGGAGGGATCTACCGAGGACAATCCACTAGATAGTGTAGAGTCCTTAGGTATATTGAAAAAGGAGAAAAATGAGGAATGGGAAGAGTGAAGATCGAGATCGAGCTAGTCTTGAATAAACCCAACAAGGTTCTAGTTATGAAGTCTCGGTAAGCTTGAAGGGTTGAAGAATGAAAAAGAACTGAATGTGAAAAGGGTGAAAAGAAATAGCCTCCATCAATTCAACCTTAGGGCGAGAATCGGTTCAATTCATATGCTACCGGTGTTTACTAAGGTAACATCGGTATTGAAGACAAGGCGTCATGGACCCGATGGACGCATGCACTTCAACTTTCCAAACCACTCAAGTTCCTCTTAAAAGGACTTGTTTCATTCTCACGGGAACCCATATAATCTATCGACTTTCTCTTAGAGATTGTTGATATTGAAGAAGGAGACCTCTCCTAGTCTCCCACACAGAACCAAATGTGCACTATTGAGTCTAGAGCCAAGAGATCATCCACAATATCTCGTTAGGACACTAAATTCTTGAAGACTTGTCTGTTTCACACAATGTGGAAAGTAAGTACATATTAAGAGTCCCACGCATTATCCTTGTGGTATTGCCGTAACATCCGAGTGGTATGTAAAAGTATTCACGATGAAGATGGAAATCCTTCTAGAGCCAACATCAAACAAGCTCTTGGTGGGTGACATGTGATTTTGCAAAAGATCAAGCTTGTGACAAGCGGATAGAAACAATGGGAGATTCACTCGTGAATCAACCTTGGTCCAGAATGGAATTGACGAATACTTTTGGAAAACCGTTCGATGTGCAAACCTTCTTTTCTCTAGCACGAATGTGTACTTATGTTTTCAAATTCAAAAGTATCTCGATTGAAAAATACTTTTAGAAAAACCGCTTCGATGTGCGAATCTCTTCTTTTCGCTAGCATGTCGAATGTGTACCCATTCTCTAATACAAAAGTATTTTGTTTGAAAATTGATCTTTCTCATAAAACCTTCGTCGTGTTGCAAAACTCTTTCTTCAAGCAATGCGCGATTGTTTTCAAATCATTTTTCATCAATCGGTGAATCTTAATTACCGGTTCACTAACTCCGTGTTGTCTTCTTTGAGGCGTTCGGTTTGAGAACGACTAGAACATTGCGAAACCTGTCAAGGAGATTCTTAGGAATCCTACCGATCACAAAGATTTATCTTGATCAGCGGGAACCGTGTGTCGTGTACCTCAATTCAACGAAAGTGGTCAAAGACACTTTCGTGTTTTATTGCTAATTGTTGTTTGCGGTACACTTGGGCGGTTGCGGTGATCGTAATCGAGGAGTCAATCAAAGCCGCATGCTCACAAAGATCCACACTTAATTTGAAGAAATCATGACCGGTGCATATCACATAACCTCGGCTCGATATTTCATACTATGCTTATGCTTCATCCGCCGCAAATATCATGAACCAAGAAGGCTTCCGCTACTCGATGGAAAGATGTCATGATTTAAAAGTGTGAGCATGTCGGTCCGAATGTCACAACATCACATGAAGGCAACACAACAATGGATGATCCGAGAGATTTCGTCGGGTCGATGATCTCAAAGAAAGTTCGATGATCATCAAAGATGTGGATCGGTTCAAAGGCCTCCACTTAAACTACTAATCTATGCGGACTTGGAAGAATCAACGCTAAGCACAAAGATTGCGTAATTGAAGAATTGAAGTCTACGAGCTCAAGAACGAAGTCAAAGATAGAATGCTAGGAAGCAAAATGTATTTCATGGGGTGACCTCCTTAGGGAGATTGTTAGAATTAGAAAATTCCATGTTAAAGTGTCGGTCACCCCAATTATGATCTAGCATAAGTTAGCTCGTAGACGTGTCGTTATTTGTCGTTGGTTACGTTATTTATCGCTTTATTAGTTAGTTATTAGTTTAGTTTAGCGTAGTACAACACCGTGGAGGAAGGACGGGTCTTTACCCACCGTATCCCCGATCCACGTGCCGATAGGAGGTCGTTTCTCATGTAACTATAAATACCCTTCCATCCATGGAAGGGTGGTGCTTCAATCTAATACTCTACAATTTGTGTAAACCTCTAGCAAGAACACCCTCTCTCTACTTTCTCTCTAAAATGGAAAACATGTATTTTGATCTCCCAAGACCACCCGAATCATCTAACACAATAAATATTACGATCCTACATTGGGTTTCTTGCCTATATAAGAAACCATATTAGTTTGTAATAGATAGCTTTTAAAAGTTTCTCAAGTCTTGTATTTTATCCAAACATAGAGTTTCTATAATCAAAGATCCATAGAGGATCAAAAGTGTTCTTAGTTATTATAACTTATATTTATTTTCCGCTACAATACTAAGTTGTAGAGATCTTCTATTAGTTTGCTTGTGATTACATAGGCAACACTAACGATCTCCGAGTGCTTAAGATCTATCAAGGTCTTTGTGTATACATTTTTAACAAATACCATTGGTGCAATCATCAAAGTGAAAGGAAAAGAACTCAACCTTGAGTTGGAGAAGATCGAATCACCTTTACGATCGATAAAGCAATGCGCTATCCACGTTCGATGATGACACTGTTTCAACATCGATGTTATCGATGAAGTCACCGACGAAGAATTGGATGCATTACTTAACTAACTGATCCATTCATGACTACTCAAAAAATCAATGAAACAGACCTTGACAAAGAGTTTGTTGATTTTATGAAAGTAAAGTTCAAGGAGATAACACGAGGAGGAAGAAATGGAGGAAGAGAATTTTGAAGAAATAACTTTCGATGACGAGATGAGAATAAAATCTTCTCTTGAAGAACCACCAATAGATCTCGTGCTCAAACCTCTCCCCGATCATCTTGAATATGCTTACACGGAGGAAAACTCACTTCTTCCAAGGTCATATCTTCATTACTCGAGGCCAATGAGAAAGAAAGTTTAGTTTCGGTCCTCAAAATCATAAACAAGCTTTCGCTTGAAAACATCGATATCCTGTGAATTAGTCCCAATTTACGCAAACACAAAATCAATTTCAAGATGGGATTAAACTTTGCTGTGGAACGTCAACGTCGACTCAATCCCAACATGAAAGAAGTTGTCAAAAGGAAATCATAAAACTTCTTGATGCCGGTATCATTTACCCAATCGAGGATAGTCCTTGGGTGAGTCCCATTCATTGTGTTCCCAAGAAAGAAGGAATGACGGTTGCGACTAATGAACGGAATGAACTAGTCCCTACTAGAATCGCTACTAGTCGGCGCGTTTGTATTGACTATCGTAAATTAAACAAAGCCACCGTAAAAGATCATTTTCCACTCCGTTCATGGATCAAATGCTTGAAAGACTAGCAGGAATAAATTCTTTGTTTCCTTTTGGTCTTTGTAATGCACCGCGACTAATGACTAATGAGCAGAATGAACTAATGAACGGAATGAACTAGTCCCTACTAGAATCCACCGGTTGGCGCGTTTGTATTGACTATCGTAAATTAAACAAAGCCACCGAGAAAGATCATTTTCACTCCCGCTCATGGATCAAATGCTTGAAAGACTAGCAGGAATAAATTCTTTTGTTTCCTTGATGGATTTTCGTGGATACTTTCAAATTCCAATCAATCCTAATGACCAAGAAAAGACCACTTTCACTTGTCCTTTTGGAACCCACGCATATCGGCAGATGAATTTTCGCCTTTGTAATGCACCCGCGACTTTTCAAAGGTGTATGATAGCCATATTCCAAGACATGCTCGAAACCTCCATGGAAGTTTTCATGGATGACTTTTCGATCTTGAAACTCATTTGAAGCTTGTCTTTCCAATCTTGATAAAATGCTCGAAAGATGTGAAGCTGCACATCTTGTCCTTAACTGGGAAAAATGTCACTTCATGGTGACCGAAGGAATTGTGCTTGGCCACAAAATCTCCAGTGCAGGCATGGAAGTAGATAAAGCAAAAATCGACGTTATCACGAAACTTCCACCACCAACTAACGTTAAAGCCGTTAGAAGTTTTCTAGGACATGCCGGTTTCTACCGCCGCTTTATCAAAGATTTTTCAAAAATATCCCGTCCGATGACAAAACTTCTTGAGAAAGATTCTGTCTTTGACTTCAATGTTGATTGCATAAAAGCCTTCGAAACGTTGAAATCTCAACTGACTAGTGCTCCGATCATGGTTTCACCTAATTGGTCACTACCCTTCGAGCTTATGTGCGATGCCAACGATTTTGCTGTTGGAGCCGTCTTAGGCCAACGAGAAGGAAAACACTTTTGGCCCATATATTTTGCTAGCAAGACACTGAATAGTGCTCAAAGAAATTATACAATCACGTAAAAATAATTCTTGGTCAGAGTTTTCGCGTTCGACAAATTTCGATCCTACCTCGTACTCTAAAAAACAGTCGTGTTCACCGATCACTCGGCACTTAAATATCTGTTCACCAAGCAAGATGTTAAACCGCGTCTTATCTGATGGATTCTGCTACTCCAAGAATTTGACATTGAATCAAAGATAAGAAAGGAGCAGAGAATCTAGCCGCTGATCATTTATCACGTCTTGAAAATCCAGATCTAAAGGAGTTGAAGGAAGAAGAAATCAATGATTACTTCCCTGATGAAACCCTCATGATCGTTGATGGAAATGACGATCCTTGGTTTGCTGACTTTGCGAACTATCTCGCTGGAGGAATTCTCAAAAAAGGATTAACTCACGTTCAAAGGAGAAAATTATTTTCGGAACTTAAATACTACTTTTGGGAAGAACCATATATTTTCAAAATGTGCCCGATGGAATGATCTCAAGATGTGTTTACGTTCGAAACCCGCAAGATTCTTGACGAATGTCATCATGGCCCAACTGGGGACATTATGGTCCTTCCACCACAGCCTAAAAACGCTTGTGATCTTTGGATTCTATTGGCCAACAATATTCAAAGAAGCACATACACTTGTTCGAATCGTGATGCTTGCCAAAGAACCACCAACCTTTCACGCAGAGACGAAATGCCATTGACAAGCATTCAAGTGTGTGAAATATTCGATATTTTAGGAATTAATTTCATGGGACCATTTCCTAAATCCCACAAATACGAGTACATTCTTGTTGCTATAGATTATGTGTCCAAATGGGCGGTGAAGCTTTACCAACGAACGATGCTCGCGTCGTCATAATTTTCTCAAAAGCTTTTCGTCGTATGGAATCCCCAAAGCCTTGATAAGCGATCGAGGAACCCATTTATGTAACCGACAAATGGAGAAAACCATGAAAAGATATGGAGTTCATCATCGATTCGCGACAACTTATCACCCACAAACCAAGGCCAAGTTGAAAACACCAACAGAGCTCTTAAAAGAATACTCGAAAACAATGAAGGACAATCCTTCAAGGTGGTCGATTTAAACTTGACGATGCTCGTGGGCATTTCGCATACTTACAAAACTCCTATTGGCACAACTCCTTACAGACTCGTATGGAAAAACTTGTCATTTGTCGCTCAAGTTGAACATCGTGCTTACTGGTCTCTCAGAAACTGTAACACCGATCTCAAAATAGCTGGAGAGAAGAGATTCTTGCAATTGCACGAACTCAATGAATTAAGACTCCGAGCTTATGAAAATTCCAAACTGTATAAGGCCAAAACAAAAGCTTATCACGACAAAAAGCTGAGAATTTGAAAAGAATTCAAAGCTGGAGATAAAGTTCTGCTTTTCAACATGAAATTCAAATTCAAAGCTCCTAAATTACAACCAAGATGGTTTGGACCATATATCGTTAAGCATGGATATCCATCCAGATATGTCGAACTTTATGACAAACAGGGTGGAAGTTTCATCGTTAATGGGCACCGAATCAAATTATACTACAATAAGGAGCAAATGAATGAAATATTAGTTGAGACGGTCTCAACTCGAAAATGAATTCAAACCATCACCTTCAGTAGCACCTTTTCCAGAAGAATCCCACAAAGTGTTCCTTGAAACCATCTGTTGAGTTCATCCGAGCAATATTGATGCAAACGGTGAAGAATTCATGTATGTCCCGAACTTTTCAAAATGTTCAAGGCCGCAACTGGGCCAAGTAAATTCGGGAAGATTTGAGTCGGTGATGACTCGTTAATAAAACAAGCGCTTCTGGAGGCAACCCGTGTGTTTGATTTGATTTTCTGTGGTAACACCCCAAAGTTTAAACCCTTGGTTGAACTTAAGTGTGGGGGTGCCACATCTTAATAAAACTCTTTTGTTTGTATATAAGATTTTGTGCAGTAATGATTACTCCATGACGCTTGGAAATAGAAAATAAGTTGACAAACTCATTGAATATCTGGTTTTATCTCTATTTCCTATTTCTATACTTTGAAGTTCGTTTTCACATTGAGGACAATGTTTAACTTAAGTGGTGGGGGGTGAATAGGAAAATTAGAGTTTTTAAGCTTAAATTTAAAATTTTGTTTGCCTTGTGATCTAGTTATTTTCACGCTTCTAGGATAAAATATTAGAATAACTAGATCAAACCACCGTAAACCGGTAATATTTGAAACTTTGAGATGTGTTCGATTAATATTGCAATCCATTCGGGATCGATAAGCATTTGTTAGCACAAATTATAGCCCTTACCACTAAAATTGTGACGATTTGAGTCTGTTCTATATAAAGCATACATCTTTATGCTTGAATCTTTTGCTATGGTGTGCCGGTGATTTTATTTATTCTAGAACTTGTGCTTGTAAATCATTACCGTATCATGGTGAGATCGCATTAAATGCGATATAAGTGAATTTATGTGATAAAGAGGCACCTTAGGATTTAACCCAAATGGCCTTCCATTTTCCATATTATGATATAATTAGCTAGCCACATCGGTTAGTTAACCACCCACATGGACCCATTTGTAGCGCTCATCTTTAGCGCTAGATACCCCTAGTGACACCCTCTCGAGCCATCCTTTTCGCTTTTTGATAAATCCGAAAATACAAAAGATTTTACACTTTAAACCTTAGCCTAACCCTTGTCATTGTCTAAACGGTTGGTTGCTAGTCACCGAAATGAGAAGATTGTTCAAATGATTATGAGTAACCGCACCTTGTTAGTTGTGTGAGCCATTTCAATTGTGTTTTAACAAGGTGGATTTGCATCATATTTTTCAGTAATCATAATTTTATACCAGTGGATGTTTTTCCTAGATTTGCTTGAGGGTAAGCAAAGTTTAAGTATGGGGAATTTGATAACGCCATATTGTACATGTTTTCGATGGCGTTATGTGTGCTTTTGTATATGTTATTTGGTTATATTTGTATGATTTCGCTTAATCGCATCAAAAGATGTTTGTCTATTATTTATAACCAAGCGCGGAAAACGGAAGGAAAAGTAAAGAATGTTCAACAAAAGGAAGATTCCGTTCAAAGGAAGCTTGTCGTGCAAAAATCAAGATTTCAAGTACCATAGAAAACCAAGATGATTGAAGAACCAAGCTCTACAAGTCAGAATAAAGTTAAGGTTGATTTTCCATCACTCAGGAAGACCAACCGCATCGGTTGCAATCCCAACCGGATTGGTTGGATGATGGTTAAAAGATTCCTGTGAGGATGGACCAACCGATCGGTTGCCACCCGCAACCGATGCGGTTGGAGCACTGCTAGAAGACCAACCGGATCGGTTAGTCATGCGACCGATCCGGTTGGGAGACCTGTTTCTGCCAAATCTTCATCACTAAGTTTCCCCATTATATCCAAACGATTCTAGGTCCTTCCCTTGGTGTATTATAGTCCCTTCTTAAGTCCTTGGAGGCCAAGTTCAGCAATTAATACCCAAGGCCTTGGAACTAGTATAAATAGATACCTCTTTGAGCATATGAGACACACACTTCAATACAACTCTTTACTCACAAACAAAGCTCTTAAATCTCAAATTCGTCCTTAGAAGTCCGTGAAAGTTTGGAGTTCCGAAGTGCCATATTTGGAGGTCAAAACCCCAAGGAGTCTACCCCAATACTTTGGGAATCATTACTTCACCATTTGTAATCTTATACCAAACATTGTAAGACGCTTAATCATGTTTTCTAATGTTCAAAGTTTTGAGTTTATATTTATGTTTGCTATGAGTGGCTAGTTTTTTATACACTTACTTAAATGATGTTGATTATCATATGATTAGTTTGTGATTGTGTTAACATGTTTTAATTCAATTTCAAGTTGATTCTAAGATCCAATTGTGCTAAAGTTTCATAGTGACATTTGTTAATCAAGTTTGACTAGTTGATAATAATCGTAGAGGTCGAAAGAACTTATTGTTATTCAACTAGTTATAATCATTTTGTCTATGGATGATTGTTTTTGCCCATTATTCTTGATTAAACAAAGGAACTAAGGTGTGGTTGTAATAAGAACGCTTTTTGATTATCAAATTGGATTGATTGGAAACATCTAAAAGGTCGTAAGATTAGTTGTTGACAATCAATTGCAACCTTTTGTCTATAATCGGTTACCTTTTGTATTGGCCATTTCTTAAGCAAATTTGATAAAGCAAATGGATGTTTTTGTGTTTAAGTTTGTGAAAATAAACTTATGAAACTTGAATTGATCTTGAATTGATTGGTTAAACTTAATGCTTGTTTTTATGAACTAAAATCTTGACGAAGGTTTAACTTGTAAGAACAATAGATTAGTACACCAACTAATTATCATAATCAACATGTTAAGAGGTTAACACAATCATACTAATCGAGGATAAGAAACTAGTTTAAGCAAGTGTAGTTTTAATCATCCAATTTCATTATATCTATTTTCGTTGTTATATGCTTTGGATTGCCTTAGTTGATTTAGACTTGTTAATCAGATTCACTCAAATCCCTGCGAACGATCCTGACTTACCTTCAAAATCTTGCTATAATGGACGAGTGCACTTGCTCGTATGTGTTATTGGTAAAATTGGTAAATCGTCCTTTATAAATTTAAAACTTGTACACACGGTAGCACATCAATGACGTTGGGAGTTTCATCCTTTGACCTAAAAAACTTAACCCAAGTGAACCGAGAGTAGTCATCAACAACAACTAGCACATATTTCTTCCCATTTATAGTCTGCACTCTCATGGGTCCGCACAAATCCATGTGAAGGGTATGAAGAACTTCCATGTTGGAGTTTGTAGGTTTGGGTTTATGGGCATACTTTGTACTTTTGACCAATTGACAAGGCGAACAAAGATGATGTTTTTCATAATTTAATATGGGCAAGCCTCTTACGAGGTCCATTCTGGAAAGATCATTGATGGTGCCGAAGTTCAAATGATTGAGACGACGATGCCATAACCATGACTTTGTTTTGGATGCTTTTGACAACAGACAATTTGGAGAAGACTTCATCATGTCTTCGATAGAGATGGTGTACAAATTAGTGCCACGAGTTCCCTTTTAAAATCTCAACACCGTCCAATTCTCTAACAAAGCAAATGTGTTTTCTGAAGGCCACTTCAAGATCAGAGTCGCAGAATTGACCAACAGAGAACAGATTATGACCAAATCCTTCTACATAATATACCCGGGAGATTACACTATCACCAAATACATAATCTCTGTAACCTATAATTGCCTCAAAGTGGTCGTTTCCAAATCTAACAATCTCGATGAATTTATTCACAAAGTTCTTGAGCCGTGAGCGATATCCAGTCATATGCTTTGAACAACCTGAGTCCAAATACCACAGAACGATTTGTACGACCTGCAGTTGAACACAGAAAAGTATGGATGACTGGATAATTTGGGTCCCCATGAGAGAATGGATTCCACTTGATTAGTAAATGAGATTGGAACGCCCATCAGTAATAGAAGCCATGACATCATTAGTGGTAGAAGCAATACTAGTAGAAGCACTGGGCCTATGTGAAGTATGACTACTTCTTAAGGGGATGATCCTACCAATAGGTTTCCATTCCTTAGTGGGCATAGATCTATACTTATTAGGACAAAATTCATTAACTTTGAATATGCGGCCAGTGGGTTTCCATTGATAACCCACATTATTGAATTTTCTCCCTGTAGGTTTCCAATAATTACTAACCTTTTTCCAAATTGGCTTCCTGACATCCTTAACCTGTTTAGCATTTCTTACATTTTTGAATGGAGATTTAACAACATTTTTCAACTCATTCACAACACATTCATGATAAGTACCAGAAACCAAACATTCATTACATGTCTTGCAAATAGTACCAGAATTCGAATTAATTACAGTACGCTTATAGCTAATACTAGAATCAACACGGTTCGTCTTATTCAACTCAAACTTATTGTTCCTAGGGTGATCTTCTACTTTCTTCCCTTGATCACTCTTGGCTAGTGAGGTCCTATCTTGCTTTGTATTGCCTGGAGGCTTTGACCCGCTTACCTTAGTGTCACTGATTACTCCTGTAGAAGGAACGATGGGAACATTAGTCGGTTTCACTACTTTCTGCATTCCTGGTCTAGAAGTGCTGGGATATGAGATTCTAGGAGGCACATCGAAGGTCACATGCTTAACTTTAGGCATAGAACAAGGCATAACTACACTTTCTTTCCTAGTACCAGATTTAGGACATATTGCTATTAAGCATTCTAAGAGTTCCTGAGATAGTTTAGCATATAAGCATGCATGCCCAACCGCATTATCAAGTGGTTTCTCTATCTTATCCATTTCTACAATCTCACGGAGACATTCTAGACTATCCTTAAGGTACGAAAAATATGTTTGACGCAAGTTCATTATTCCTAAGATGAGGAGAATATACTTCACGGACATAGCATATTTAGTACAAGCACACCTTTGGTGCAACATTCTCACCATCGGTGATTGGCCTTTTCCTTTACCTAACTCTTGATTCTCAATTTCTTTTTGCAAAGAAGTTATCTTTTCATTGTTCTTGTCACGAGTGACCTTAATTGATTCATGTAACTCTTTGAAATGCAGTTTAACCTTTTCATTTTCTGCTAGAAAACACTCATTTTCATGTTGTAATACATTAATGATGTTTTGAAGATGAAAATTTTGAGAATTCTGAGAATCTAAAGGAGGAGGCATATGGGATCCAGTCACTTCATTCTTTTCACCCTTCAGATGGGAAATTTGGGCTTTCAACCTTTTGATCATGTTACAATGAGCTCAAATTTGTTCACCACGTTTGCTTATTTCAAAAACTGCATCAAACTCAGGAGCATCCGAAGATGTCTTGGCATTTGAGGTTTTAACATTTTCTTTAATATGTTGATATTTTGATTGTAAATCAAGATATTCAACTTCCAATTTAGAAAAATGTCTGACCATGTTATCATGATCATCCCTTTCGATTTTCTCATGCAATTTTAAATTCTTAGTTTCAAGCTCATTGACACAATCTTGGGAGACTTTCAGAGCAACAGATAATTCATAAAATTGAGAAGCAGTAATGGAGTAATTTGTAACAGTGTAAAATACATCTTGAGCAATACATCTAGAAATCAAATTATCATTTATGATATGAAGATTTTTTCTCTCAATCTCATTACTTTAAAGCTCACATTCATAATATTTAACCTCGTTTTCCATTTCATTAAACATCCTTTTCATTTCCTTAACCTCTATATCTATGGCCTTTTGAAGAATCTCAAATTGTTCTTTTAGTTGTTTAAAGAAAGGCATGACCTCAGTTAAATAATATTTTTTTTGTTTGCTCAAAACCGCTTTCCTCTTCAGTGATTCCCGTTGGAGTGATTCTCTTCTTACATGTTTTCTCAAAGTCAACGAATAGTTGGTAAACCAGATATAAACTGACTAAGGTTTTGCTTTGAGTGGGAAGAGTTCTAGGCACTAAATGCATTGGTGTATTGTATGGATACACAGTAGCTGGAGGAAATTTCCTAACGGGAGGATTTTTTTCAACAAGATCATCAGTTTTTTTCTTATCCATATCTTTCTTCCAAAACACTTGTTCAGGGGTCAATTGAGTCTGAGGTCTAAACTTATTGAAGGCAATCCAGTTTCCTTAGCATATTTCGGAGTTTTAAATGTAATATTATACTCTTTACACCAAGGATCTTTTAGTTTCTTTTCCATTTTCTCTCTAGAGGCATCTTCTAATTCTCTATCCTCTTCAAGGTTTCTACACAAGTAGCCTTTTGTCTAGGCTTAAGGATTTCATTTCTATCATAGATCACCTTTTGAGCGACTTTTGCTTTCTTACCATACTCGGATTGGGTTCCTCTACAAGGCTAGTACTATGTTTATCGCTAACACTCTATGCTTAGTGATCATGTGAGCAGTCTGAATGGTGTTTCCTTGTACGTTCAACTTGTTTTCAAGCTTGTTTTTCAAAGTTTTGAGGTTGGAAAAATCATTTAAAAGTTTTGATTCCTTAGCATTGAATTCTTGTTTAAGAACTTTTACATTTTCTTGAAGCTCTTGCTTTTGCTTAACAGTTTTATTAAGTTTTTCTTGTAAGGAATTTAAATCTTATTTTAATATTTCTTCCCTAAAATTACTTTTTCTTATAAGTGTACACATTTGGTTATCCAACTCCTGCTCATGGGTAGTTAACTCAAACTTAGCACGCTGTTCATATATAGCAACTTGTTCCTTATAGACATTTAGTTCAGTGGTCACGGAATTATCAGGTGCATATTCAGTGTATTCATAAAAAATATAGTCATCATTGATAGCAGAAGATGCATCATTTGGTACAATTATACTTTCATTTTGCTTCACATAATGATCATATGGGACAACATTGCTATCACTCATATTTTCAATATCTGATTCAATGATTTCCGTTGATTGTACTTTGTTGTGAATCTTTTGCACATCAACCACATCGTATAGTTTTAATACCTCTGATATGATGGATTCCTTGGAGGGACTGGCTTGTTGAGGTGGAGAGACCATTGGTGTGATGTTGGCCATAAAGATGGTTTGTGTCGTTGGTTCATCATCAACATCATAATCAAAGGCATCACAATGCGCAACTTGAAAGACATTGGGATTGTTCTCGAGCCACACCTTGCATCGGTTGTTCATCCACATCTCGCATCATAAGTCTTGGCATTTCCTCGAAGAAACAACAACTCTTTTTCATCCAACACCGCTCCATTGTCTTGAGCTTGCACCAAGAGCATCTTATCCCTCAAGTACTGCATTCTATGGACGTTCTGGTTGAGTGCAGTTCCTAGCAATGTGTCCTTCCCCTCCACAGTTGTAACACTTGATTGGCTTTACTTGACCATGAACCGCAATCCTTCCTTGATTCTGATTACCCACATAACCATTTCCAGCTCCTACATTCCTATAACTAGTTCCAGCACCTACATTCCCTTGTTCATTATGTGGAAGATAAGCATTCTGCCTTCCTTGCACATTTTACACTACAACCCTTCCATCTTTAATAGTAGCATGATCTTGTAGATTAGATGCAGTTCTGAGATGATTGTTGGTGTGGGGAGTGAGGTTTAAGTTTTGCTTAACCATTAGGGCCAGTTGATTTGCAAAGTGTTCCATGAACATGTCCGATGGCTTGTAACCTGGATCAAGAATAAGTTTGTGATTATTATCTCCAGTAGGTATAACTTGTGATGCTTTGGTACTTATCCCCACATTTTTGAAGAATGCAGTTGAATCATTTGAAGAGCTTGCAATAGTAGCATTAGTGTTGAACTTTTCCATGATCATACATTCAAATGCAGCATGCTTCTCATGTTGGATTAAGTAAGCATACAGTTGCTCATAATTGGTGTGCCTAAGTCCTTTGTTCAGTTTGACAGCAGTAACAAATTTGTGTCATTCAGGATTCATGTTGTTCACGAACTTGGAATTGAGCTGAATATTTGGCATTGTCATCTTGATATTCCTCATATCATTCACAAGCTTGTGGAATCTCACATAATATTCAGTAACACTTTCCCCTGGGTTCATTTTAAACTTCTCAAAGTCATCATACAATTGAGATTCTCTATCTTCCTTAG
The DNA here is from genome assembly GCA_022545495.1 of Chrysanthemum lavandulifolium. NCBI lineage: Eukaryota > Viridiplantae > Streptophyta > Magnoliopsida > Asterales > Asteraceae > Chrysanthemum > Chrysanthemum lavandulifolium. Next base: position 149,515,166 of record CM040243.1, read on the forward strand.
TTAGTTCCGAACCAGAGAGAAGCATCTTGACATTATCCCAGACAGCCTTGGCTTCAGTGTTGTGATTGATCAGCTTGTAAATGTCTTTTGGCAAACCTTGAAGTATGATGTTTGAGGCTCTAATGTCAGCATCATATATGTTCTTCTCCTTATCATCAAGCTCATCATATATTCTTGGTCTATCCAACCCTAACGTAACATTTCCATCAGTTCAAGTTTCGAGAATATCCCTAGTAGTTCCAATTTGAAATGGTCCTTCATCAATTGACTTAAGGATGTTAACACCATTCTCTTTTCCTAAGCAATACAATCTGATTCTTTGAGCCCAAGAGTCATAATCGGTTCTATCAAGCATGAGAGGATGAGTATTGGATCCTGCAGCTTGAACGTCATCAGCAACGGAAGAAGTGATTGTAGACATGATTCCTAAGTACACGGGACTTTATTACTCTTTGATTAAACCGGGAAATAGATTCTTTCACAGGATTTTACTAAATCAAGAGAAAAGCGTAAAACGTATGACGAAGAAATGACAAGTCTTAAGAGACAAATCGCACAACTGACAAATCGCTTAACACAAATCGCTTCAACACACCCCTGAATCAAACCGCTTAGAGTCAAACCGCTTAACACAAATCTCTTGATGTCAAGTTTCTTGTATCAAACCGCTTAGCACAAATCGCAGAAGACAAATCTCTTAGTTCAAAACACTTTGGGACAAACCGCTTAGAGCAAACTGCTTAGATCAAACCGCTTAGACCAAACCGCTTATGACAAACCGCTTATTTTGACAAACCGCAAGGGGACAAAAGTACTTCCACTACTTTGTCCTTTTTGTCTCTTTGTCTTAACACTCAAACCGCTTAGGGATCAAACCGCTTACACAAAATAGGTCAAATCGCATAAAAATGTGATCAAACCGCTTCAAAGAAATGCACACCGAGAGACAAACCGCTTACTTGAAGAACTTCAAAAACTTAACTTTTTCAATCCAAAACACTACAACCAAGATGATCGAGGCCTTCCAATCCAAAACCTAAACACTTATGATAATTTTAAACACAAAAGTACTATCAAAATTCAAACTTTTAACACTAAGAATGATCCAAATGATGAAAACTACTCAAAGCTCATTCAAACCCAAAACCTAAGAAACCACTAAGAATCCAATAACAAGTAAGATGGATGATCAAACCATGGCTCTTGATACCATTTGTAGCATATTGGTTTTCACAAACACATAATCAAACACCCATATGGTTCGAATGAGTAGAGGTTTTAGAGAGAGAAAGTGAAGAGAGTTGGGAACTTTAGTGAGACAAAGAAAAATATATATTGAAAGCTCCAACCCTTTGCCTTGCTAGGCAAAGGGTATTTATAGGTTCTTACATGAAACGCCTCCTACGGGCTGTGGATCAGGCATACAGTGGGTAAAAACCCGTCCGTCCTCCACGGTGTTACATAACTAACTACTGACTAACATTAAATGACTACGACTACGAGCTTTCTAACGAATACATATACTTAAGGTGACCGAGTCTTTAACTACAGGATTTTCTAAATCCTAACAAATTCCATCTTCATCGTGAATATTTAACATATCACTCGGATGTTCTGGCAAATACCACAAGGATAATGCGTAGGACTCAATATATATAATGTTACTTTCCAAATTGTGTGAAACAGCAAGTCTTCATGAATTGTGTGTCCTAATGAGATTTATTGATGATCTCTTGGCTCTAGAATCAATAGTGTACTTTGGTTTCCTATTCGGAGACTAGGGAGAGGGTCTCCTTCTTCAATATCAACAATCTCTAAGAGAAAGTCGATAGATTATGTAGGTTCCCCGTGAGAATGAAACAAGTCCTTTTAAAAGAACTTGAGTGGCTTGGGAAGTTTAGTGCGGTCGTCCATTGGGTCCATGACGCCTTGTCTTCAATACCGACGTTACCTTAGTAACCACCGAGAACATATGTATTGAACTCGGTTTCGCCTAAGGTTGACTTATTGAGGGCTATTTCTCTTTACCCTTTCACTTTTCTTTCTTCAACCCTTCAAGCTTACGAGACTTCACTAGAACCTTGTTGGGTTTATTCCAATCCTAGCTCTATCTCGATCAAGACTCTTCCCTTATTCTCACTTTTCTCCTTTTTTCATCATACCTAAGGATTTCTACACTATCTAGTGAATTATCCTGGATAGATCCCTTCGCTTTGGCGGGATCATGGGAACTAATACCTAACCTTACCATCCTTATAACTCCAATGCATAAACTAAAATGGCTGGTCTTGTGGTACGCTTCTTTCCATGTTGAAACCAATTGAAAAATCATTTGGAAAATCAATCAAGCTACTTGTGATATAGAGTCAAAGCATTTTGTACCTTAATTGTTTTTGATCATTTAGAAATGCTCCCCTCAACATGTACATTGTGTATTAGAAATCGTTTGGCACATGGAGGAAGGATCCAATTACTCTTGTCTCATGGTTTTGACTTGATTTTGTTTTCTAAAATGATCACCATCTCTCCCCTGGTAAAATATAGCATTGAAATACTTACAAAACATTTTGGGGGAAGATGTGGCTTTCTTTTAATCGCTCCCCCTCAATATGTACATCAATATTCTAAAGAGTTTAGCACATATTAGAGAGAACCTGCACTTTGAATCAAAACGATCACCTTTTATCAGATTTTATATTTAAATCACATTCTCTCCCCCGAAATAAAAAAATATCAAACCCTTTAAGATTTTGGATTCCAAGTGATTTAAATAGGTTTATAAATGCTCCCTTCAACATGTGAATCGTGTATTTGAAATCGTTTAGCACATGGAGGAAGGAGTGCCTTTAAAAGACCTAAACAATCACTATTTAATCGATTTGAGATTTAAATCATAATCTTTCCCCGGTCAAAATTTCAAACCTTTTGAGATTTGTGATCCCAATTGATTTAAATCATTAAAAAATTTTTGGGGAAGATGTGGCATGATTTTGAAATTAACTGATACGGAACACTTTTAGATAATTAAGATTGTTAGTGTCAGGTATGTTAATTTAAAGAGATCTTTAAGTACAGGAAAATTTTCACTTTGAAAGATCTTTGAGTTTAACGGAAAATCATACCCTGACACATAACATCAAAACTTTAGATCACCACTTCATAACGTACAAACGGACTTGTTTGATGAAATATCATTTGAAATCACTCTCCCCCTCAATCGATAACCATAGTCGTTGATTCAGTGACATGTTTTGACAAAATGGAGTCCGTTGATTTTCAAAATTTTGAGTCCGACTTATTTTCAAACAATATTTTTCTACCATGAGAAATACAAACATGGTATCATCCACTACTTGTCCCGCACAAAGATACGTTAGGTAGTTGAAAACTCAAGTTGCTTCGCTTGTTCTTTGAAAGGATGGAAGAAACCATCTGCGATGCGATGAGACCTCGAAGTTGTATATATCATGCAAAATATCCACGAGAGATCGATTAGGTTCCTTTTCTTCTTTTGTCGACCCAAGATATAGTTTCCTTTCCTACCCGCACTCAATCATACACTAGAAAATTTTGATCATCTAATTTTGTGGAGTTGGAACGGAACATTCTCATAAACCATCTTATCTCATCGTTAGTCAACACAATGTATATACATACAAATATATGGTTGTTACATAAATAAGCCCGTTAGATGATATAAATTTGAAACACTCTCCCCCTCAATCAATGACCCATTTTAAGAAAAGTTTAAAAATGCTGAAGTCATTGATTGAGTTTCCAAATTTATGAAAAACATTAATTCTGATTGATTGTTAAACAACTCATTTTCCACCATTTTGAAAAACAAATATTTTTCTGAAGAATCTTAGAAGGAAAAACATTTGTGTAGAACAAATTGTCTTTTTATGACGCATTTTCCTCATTTTGTTTTGGGATAAGTGCACGGTATTTATGAAAATCGATTGCGTAGCACTTTCCTTTTTGAAAAATGGGTTGCATATCCGAAATAATAGCAAACCATAGTTTTGAAGAACAAGTTAGCTTTGAAATAATCGCAAGCCATAGTTTGAGACATGTTTGAAAATATTTACACCTTCGCCGAACTTCATCTAAAGTCCCGTGCCATTATTGAATGACATTTCTAAGACGTAGATGTTATCGATACCGAAGACATGCCTTGAAAAACAATATTTTGGTATTTTTAAATTTTCCGATTTTTATGGATTTTTGTTGATTTTATATTTTCTATTTTCTTTTCTCGGTTTTATAATTTTGTATTTTGCTTTTGAAAATATTTAGAAAGTAGATAATTTAATTTAAGAAGATGATAATATGAGTATCGAGATAAGGATATCATTCAAAGACGTTGTAGAAGATAGAAATCATCATCTCTTAAACTTTCACCACCAAAGCTTCGTGGCTCCCGAATAGTCGTCAGAACATGAGCCTTCTCAAAGTGAGGCTTTGGTAGCTTCCCCCTAAACCAAAAATCTTCTTGTTGAGTAGTTTCAAAGCTCTCTTTCAAGGTTGCCTTAGCCAGGTGCACAATGGAGCACACCATATCATAAATCTTGCTGCTCCTTTTAAGATTGATCATCGTGATTCTCCGTTTGGGGTTTCATCACATAGAACAATAACGTATCATCCCACGCTTAAATTAATCTTCTCATATTTCTTTCCACTGAAGTCCGAAGTGATGCATACGAAAAGTGTCAAGAGACCACTTCCCCCAAATAGTTGAAGTGATGCAGTCAGTCTCATTGTATAATGCTCAAGAACCCGAATACACGTATACCTAAAGAAAGAATAACCGCTAACATCAAGTAGCAAATTGAATCACCGATCATCTCTCGGATATCAACTCCAAAATGTATGATTAAGCTCGATCATATGAATCTGTGTCGTCCTCGATGTACACATTTATCTCCCCTGATGATTGTGTATAAAGCTCAAGAACCCGAAGTACACAAATACCTAAAGAAAGAATAACTGATAACATTGAAGTAGCAGGTTGAATCACTAATTATCTCTGCGGATGTCAACTCCGGAATAAGTGATTAAGCTCGATCATGTGAACCTGCTGTGCGTCTCCAATGTACACATTTCTCTCCCCTGATGATTGCGGTCTCATCGAAATCATTACACAATTTTGTACCTCTTTAATCATCAGAACTGTCTCTTACATCTCTTCCCCCTCACTGGTTTTGATACCTCAGAATCAACAACACATTATAAACCCATATACTTAAAATATTGTGAGAAGAACACAATTAGCTCAAATGTATCCCGTGAGAATCAACTTGCTAAAGAACAATGTGAGAAAATCTAATTAGGATTAAATCAACTTTTCACTCTCCCCAATTAGTGCTCTCCCTAAACCGACAATCTTTTGATGAATGCCCGAATAAGAGGAAGTCTTTTGATAGTTAAATGCATGTTGTCTTTAGTCTTCTAACACGCAACGGAAAATGTAGAACATACTTTAGACTCGACCTTCTTCAAGATTTTCTATCTGGGAACATAATGTCAACATCTTCATCTCACTAAATGCATTCCAATTAACTTACATATAGCAAATCAACTCTTAACGCATACATGGAATGGTAACACTAAACTAACAAGTTGGAACACCGATAATCTTGAATTTCTTGCCGAGATAGGTGAAGGTGGATAAGATAGAAGTACGAGAATAAGACAAGAAGAGATACATAATCAACCAATCTTCGACACAAATCGTTTCATAAGTCATTAAACCCGATCAGGTGAACTTGTTGTGTGTCCTTAGTGTACACATTCTCTCTCCCCTGATGATTATGATTGATCGGAATCATCATGATAATGTGTACGTGAAGCATTAATCGAAGCACTTATCATTAATCATATCAGCTCGTGAGAAGATGTCAACCAACGACTCTTAGTAGAAACTTCATGCTAAGATAACCCGATAGGAAGAAGCTCGGTTCTTGCACGAGTTATGAACAGTTGTGTATAAGAGCCGTATGACCATTTATTCTCAAATGTCAATCAACATGCAGAATATTCACACTTCTCCCCCTCAAAAATTGCATACAAAGTTGCCATTTTTGATTAAACAAGTGAATATCATTCAAATGTAGTCTATTCACACTTCTCCCCCGTAAAAATTTCATATGATGTCACCATTGCTATTTTTGATTGAGCAAGTGAAATAAGAATACAATCAACGGTAAGTAGATCCACTTGATGACTGAGCGAGCATGGAAAAAGCAAGAAGCTTGTTGATGTGAATGGTCATAAACAAAAGATTTCTCTTCTGAAGATAAAGCACACCAAGCGTACACTCTTCTTTTCTTTAAGGAACGAGGTTTGAATTGTAGTATTCAAACGTCATCTCTCTCTTTTCTACTTCTCTCGCCTAACTCATTACCAATCCCATTATCATTCGATCCATTTTGTCGTGACTACTAATGAAGAACGTCCAATATGATGAAATTGACATTTGAGTAAAGTAACCCGAACTTGTGACTTGAACTTGCACAAATGTGTGACTAAGAGCGGTGCAGGGAGTTTGTGCAACTTGAATCCTAAGTACTCTATACTCTTCACCCAACCAACCATCAAGTATAAGACGTACATCACCTCTTGAATATCCACAACTTTATGTGACATCGAGCACTACAATGTAACTCCTTAAAGTGATAGTTATTTTGTGGTAGTAGAAAGGAAGAATCACTAAAAATAACCGATATTCAAGTTTTCGACATTGTAAATGTTAGAAGCTCGAACAAGGATCTAGAAGAATCTTCATCCACCAACCCCGATATCTTCAGATACTAAGTACACGTACCCGTGAAATTTCACTTCAACCTCAAATAAATAATAATGTATTAACACCGTAGTCACATCTTATGGTTTAAATGTGTAAGATATTGTATTTCACATACATATCATAACATTAACACTTTAAGCATATAGATTGTTTTAGAGAGAGAGAAAGTGAGATATTCTAGTAAGAGAAACTTGTGGAATATTAGATTACCAAAGAACATCCAACCCTCTACCTTGCAAGGTAGAGGGTATTTATAGGTTACAAAATAAACGACCTCCTGACGGCCTATGGATCGGTATACAGGTGGGTAAAGACCCGTCCTTCCTCCACAAAGTGTTACACTAGACTAAACTATGCTTACAAACTAACTAATAAACAGCTAAGAGATGTAAATAACAATAAGTCTACGAATGACATATGCAAGATAATATATGGGGTGACCGACTCTTTAATACCGGAATTTCTAATTCCTAACAATCTCCCCAAGGAGGTCACCCCACATTATACATTTTGAGTTTTAGCATTCAATTCTTGATTTTGTTCTTGAGCTCAGACTTCATTTCTTCAAAGGATTCAAATTATGTGTTTCGTGGTGATAATATCATTGATCATCTTTAATGCATATTTCGTGGAGGTTATGAGGTGATCCACATGATATCGAATATTGAGCCGACTTTGAGATCATCACCAACAAAATCTCTAAGACATCCATTGTGATGTTGGTATTATGTGATGTTGTGATATTCGGACCGACATGCTCACATTCGGATCATGATATCTTCTCAACAGTAGTGGAAGCTTTCGTTGATTCATGATATTGGCAGCAGTAGCGAAGCATGGAGTGAAAATATCGAGTCATTGATGCACTTATCATGATTTCATTTGAGATGAATGTGTAGTGTGAGCATGCGCTATGGATTGACCGCTTCATTCGATCACCGCAAACGTCGGTGTACCGCATAAAACGATTAGCAATAAAGCGCACGAAAGTGTCTTTGATCACTTTCGTTGAATTGAGGTACACGCCCACGGTTCCCGTCGCTGATCGCAACATCTTCGCTCGTGATCGTGTAAAATTAAGAATTTCCTTGACAGGTTTCGCAATGCTTTTAGTTGTTCTCAAACCGAACGCCTCAAAGAAGACAACACGGAGTGAGTGAACCGATGAATATAAATTCACCGATTGATGAAAAGAGATTTGAAAAACAATCGTGTATCGCACAATAGAAATTGTTTTTGCAATACAACGAAGGTTTTAATGAAAATCAATTATCAATCATAAACACCTTTGATTTGAAATATTCAGACACGGTCGATGTGCTAAAGAAAAGAATTTTTAAGCACAATGACCGGTTTTTCAAAGGTATCCGTCAATCCATAACTCGAACCGTGATTGATTCAAAAGATTGAATCGCTCCATTGTTTCATTCGGTTGTCACATGGTTGATCTATTGAATAGATCTCACATGCCACCCACCAGAGCTTGTTTGATGTTGGCTCAAAAGGCTTTCCATCTTCATTGTGAATATGTTTGCATATCACTCGGATGTTCTGGCAATACCACAAGGATAATGCGTAGGACTCAAGATATAATCTCTCTTTCCACATTGTGTGAAACAGAGAGTCTTCATTTAATGTGTCCTAATGAGATTTATGGATGATCTCGTGGCTCTAGACTCAATTTGTGCATATTTGGATCCTGTGCCGGAGACTAGGGAGAGGGTCTCCTTCTTCAATATCAACAAACTCTAAGAGAAAGTCGATAGATTATGTAGGTTCCCCGTGAGAATTAAACAAGTCCTTTTAAGAGGAACTTGAGTGGTTTGGGAAGTTGTAGTGCATAGCGTCACTGGGTCCATGACGTCTTGTCTTCAATACCGATGTTACCATCAGTAGCATATGAATTGTACCCGGTTTCTGCCCTACGGTTTGAAGAAATGGAGGGCTATTTCTTTTCACCCTTTTCTCATTCAATTCTTTTCATTCTTCAACCCTTCAGCCTACCGAGACTTCATAGCAAGAACCTTGTTGGGTTTATTCCAAGACTTGCTCATCTCACCGCACTCTTCCCATATCTCATTTTCTCCTTTTATCATCATACCTAAGAACTCTACACTAACTAGTGGATAGTCCTAGGTAGATCCCTCCGGTTCGGCGGATCATGGGAACAAATACCTAACCTTATCATCCTTATATCACCGCACATAAAGTAAAGTTGGTCGGTCTATTTGGTATTGTTCATCCGCCATTTGGAACCAATTGAAAACCATTTGAAAATCAATCCGGATACTTGTGATATATTATCAAAGCATTTTGTACCGAATTGTTTTTGATATTTTTAGAATAAGAGCCCCTCAACATGTGCATCAAGTATTTGAAATCGCTTTAGCATGGAGGCAAGAGGAAGAATTAACTTCTTTAATAACCATTTTCTAAAGATATCAACATCACTTCCCTAATCAAATCAAGTAGATAAAGCATTTTGGGAAGGATGAGGTTTTCATGATTTTGCTCCCCTCAATATGTGCCTCAAGGTTTGAAAAGAGTTTGTGCATACTAGAGGGAACCTTTTTGAAGTATAACCATGATCACCAAACGATTAGAAGCCATTTAACACACAATCAAGGTACCTTAAAAATGGAACACTTTGTACCTTGAAGGCTTGAATTTGTTAAAAAATGCTCCCCTTAATATATGCTTCGAGATTCAAAATTGTTTAGCACATATTAGAGAGCAAGATGCACTTAAAAGTGGTCATCTTTAACATCTTTCATATTTATATCACATTTTCTCCCCATTCAATATTTCAAATCCTTTGAGATTTTGGATCTCAAGTGATTTAAATATGTATGAGACAAAATATTTGTTGGAGAAAATGTGTCCAGCTTTATATGATCGAGTGGACAACATCAAGTTCCTTTATAGATACAAGGGAAACCACAAGACATAACCTAACACTATTACATGCATTATAGTTGTTCAAAGTTTGTACACCACATATTACACAAATTTAATACAAACATAAACTACTTCCGAAGATGTCTTCATTCAGTTCTTTGAAGAAGTTTGTAATGACCATCACGAAGTCTACCACCAACAAAACTTTCAAGGCTGCGGAAGATCCTTCGAGTCTTGAGTCTTCGCTGATTGCAAAGAATGAAATATTCACACCGCTTTAAGTCATCATCACCCAAAAGCGCCTTTACCCATGATTTCATATCAATTATGATTTCTTTCACTCTAGAGTCTAGTTCTTCTTCAACCAATTTGAGAGTTCCGTCACTAAACTTGTAGAGCTCACATAGTCGCATGAGCATGCGAGTCCCATATCCGCGGTGAAGATGACGACTCTAGGGGTGTCAAGGACTTTGTATTCGCGATGAAATTCATGCCTGTTGCATTCCATTGTGGACTTGTAAGGTTGATCCTGGTTTGGTAGCTTTCCATGCCAAGTCGAAAGTCCTCAACTCGCTTTTCCAATGACTAAGCCCCGATCCAAAGAGTGACAAAGAAGAGAGGGCCTTTTTCTCACGGACAGCAAATGCTCAAGGTGTCCTTGGAGATTCAAGAGATAGAGATCTTCAAATCATTCGATGTAAGATGTTTGAAGTCGCTTTCTTCAATAGTATACTCTTTCAAGTCCGCTCTTTAAGGACTATCTTCTTCAAGTACTCATATCCATAGATTGGGAAGATCTCTACACGAACCACACTTAAGATTTGCGCTTGGATCGAACATTATTGCGCCTTTTATCGCACCATGTCTTTCGATGTAGAAGTTCTTCTTTTGTACCACCAGGAGAAATACCATATGATGCGGCAATGTCATACTTTCATTCTTCATTGGCCCGAATTGATCAGAACCATCTGCTCAAGCCCCGATCGAGTAGGTTGCGCCTTTCATCTTTGATATTGATAGAGATGGTCTTCTTTCAGAGAGCGAGCACAAAGATAGTCCAAGTCATGATTGAAGAAGAATTCACCTAAATGGTCATCGACCACGTTCACCACCAAGAGGAAGAGATTTGTTAACATTGAAGCGACTAATTTGGTCACCGACTTGGTCATTAAGCATCTTATGGCATTCTTCCATCCGGTATTGAAGTTGATTAGCATCCGAGTGGAAGACCTTGACAATTTCATAAGCTTGTCCTTCAAGATCTCTTGGAGTTATGGATGAGATACTCTTCCGCTCACAAAACCATCTAATGAAGCTTCCCATATCACCAATGAAGTGCGTAAGAGAGTCTTCACCGGTACTTCATAATTATTGGTGATAGTTGATACCCAATTGTTGTCAGGAATAATCGAGTCAGACTCTGGGAAGGACCATGTAGGTTCTGGAGTAGGAGGTCTATCTTCAACAATACAACTTTGAATTATGTCCCTTGAAAGTGCTACTCTGGATGTGCTAGTGCGATTACCTGCCATGTAAGCATCAAACCAATCTTCTTCTGATGGCTTAGGAATATGCTTGGTTGATGCATCATCTTCATCAGATTCCGACTCTGCCATGACATGCGACTCTTCATGAACCATTTGAATATCGTGAATAGAGGTGGATGTGGATGCGAACCTTGAGTCAACCATCGTCCAAGCGAGATTTCTTCCGAGTACCTGCTCTTTGTAGGACTTGATTGATTGGAAGGTTTTGGAGGTGATGATGGTGGTTGTGGTGGAGGTGTGTTGGTTGTCTTAGAAGATTCACCGACCCAGACGTTCCAAAGATCCCCGTTGGAGGTGGAGGTGGAGGAGGATCTTTACGATCTTTCCGCAATGTTTCCAACACTATGGCCCTCCTTTTCTTCTTAGCTTCCTTTTCCCGATGTCAATCAAGTAACGCTCATAATTGTCGATTTAATTGATTCTTCAAGTGCCTCATATAGCTTCATGTGGACCTCATGCTTGTGCTCTTCAAAGATCATACATCTTTTCTAAAAGAGCGCTCTCATATCGGCAATAGGTAGGTCCTTGAACCGTCTAAAGTGGAGCTTCCATTGCCCATTCCACAAAGATCCTTAACTTCCCTTCAATGACGGTGCAACCTCTTCATCGAAGTTGAGGTGCTCCAATCTATAGACACGATCCACAAGGGAATCAACAGAATTTGGAAGTTGCCTTTCAAGAGCTTCTATCCTTTTTACTGCTTTGTCAAGTAGTTGATCTGAAGTAAGGATTTGAGGTGGTGACGCAGGTGGAGCATCCATATCCGCAACTGTAATGACTGGTTCAGGGGATAGTGAAGATGTAGGTGGTGTTAGTACGATTGATTGAGCAGGTATGGGAGGTGGAAGAGCAGTTGTGAGTGAAGATGCTGACATCGGAGGAATGGTTGATGTATCTTGCGTAATGTTGACAATAAACATGGATTTTGTTGTATCTATGGGTTTGTCATTTAAGAATTGATCTCCAAGGTGAAATCAGATCAAGATTCTTTAGTGATGATAGAGAGCCAGAGACAACTTTGGTTCATCCAGTGCATGGTCTCATCGATCTTGACTCAAGATTCTCCTGCGAGTCTTTATGCAACAAAGTATCAACATTCGATCGATCGGGTCTCACTTAGTGTAGGAGATTCTTTTAACGCTTTGCACTTTTTCCAACTCAGATTGTTCTTTAGCTGAAGATGATTCAATTCTTCTTCTCTTGCTTCATATTGATTGGTGGTATTTGATGGAGAGGATGAGATTGTTAGAAGCATGTGAGCGGCTTGTTCAGTTTCAACACTAACAACCCCTTTTCCTTTGTCTTTCGTGATCAATGTGGTTTGTCGAGGTAATTGATCAGGCTCTCTTAACACTACTCCTCCAACTGGGGCTTTCATATTCAGACTATCTAGGCTTTGCTGGATTCCAATTTGCGTAATGATCATCTTCATCAATTACCTTTGTGTTATCCCTTGACCCCACAAAGATCTTTACCAATTTCCTTTTCCACCTTCTTCTTCTTTCCTTTATGCTTTTGGATGTGGGTCCGATCATTGTTGATCTTTCGCCTCTTTTTAGGAAGAGATGCATAAGATGCTTGTGAGTCTGAAACGGGTTTGGGAGCATTGGGTTGTGAGGGAGTGGGTGTGACATTATCAGATGATCTGGCAACAATTTTCTTGAACTGTTTGAAGTAGTCCTTCTTCTTGATATCGTCCGTGAGTAGAATATCAGGAATTGGCAATCCAAAAATTTCTTTATCCATACCTCTAGGAACATATTTAAGGTTTCCTAAAACAAATTCATCTTCTGCTTTATGTAGAGTTGAATCAATCCTAGGGTTGAAGTTGTGAGTTTGTTGCAAGTACTGGATAACAAGCTTTGAAAATCTGATGCTGGGAATCACAAGCTTGTTCAGTTTCTTTCGGCCTTGAGCTTTATTCTGAAAGTTTGTTCTATCAGATATGAATGTGTTCATTGATAAAGAAAATTCTTCCCAAATACGATCTGAGACATTCACATCAACCCTATTGACAATACCCCATAGGATTTGCAAGATGGGAATTCTCACTTTATCGAACCCTGATGTTTTGCCAGATAAGCACAAGTTGAGAATAGTTGTAATAGCTCTCCAGTGGTTGATACATGTGTCCAAAGATGATGTCGGAAGCCCTTGAAATGCTAGTCCGATAACCCAAACCAATTAGAAAACAATTAGATCGTCAAGACTGTGGAGATTCGAACATAGTTGGGGTTACATGGGGTAATTCCAAGGGCCTTGCTAAGAATGTCGAATCAATCACAAATTCTATCATTCGCTTTGCAAGAGATTTAGGTGTGATTTTGTCCCATTGAATGGTGTTCCGTAATTGTTGAATGTAAATGGTGGGAATTGAGCATTGCTTGGTAATGTCACCAAGAAGTTTGTGTTATTGAGGATATCAATAGACACTTTGAGTATAGGGTTTTGTTGAACAAAACATCAAACTCCACATATTAAGTAACATCCAATTCACGCAATACGACTCACTCATTAAGGATTTCAATACCACCTAAACGATCATTATATCCCAAAAAACATGATTCCATTAGAGTTCAAACCTATGAGGAATCAAATGTCACGGATCAAGATCCGATGAGATCCGTTAAGGAGAAGAGTTAGACAATCATCAAAGACATATATTACGAGAACAAATAATGAAAGATTCAAGTCATACCACTTCTAAGTCGCTACGTTGAATGCTTAATGAGGAAGAAAAAATGAAGGAAAACTTTTAAGAGTTTGAAAAGAAAGAGAAAGAAAAAAAAAACATAAGTCGCTAAGGGGTAAGTAGAGGAGAAATTTCAAGAAACCTAATTGTCACTTTTGGTCCCTGTGGTTTAGTGGCTTGTGTAGTAACTCGCTATCAAAGATTTTAACTAAGTCGCTAGTGTTTTTCACAGCAAGTTGCTAACATAGTCATGAAAAGTTGCAATCTTATCATATTCTGCGTAGTAGACATTTGTAATCCATGGCCATAACAGACTTATCAGATAGCATACTAACCCAGATAAGCACACAATCACAATGATAACCATGAATCAAATAAACATTCAATGCTAAAACATTCAATACATGGGTACACAAAGATAATCACAAAGGCAAGACACGATAACAACCTACAACCGAGTAAATACCATAACCAAGACATAAGCGTAAATAAACAAGATAACTTCAAAATCTCCCCTCAATCAATGTCAACAAAGACCATTGATTGACTTTAACCAACCTGCTTAAAAATAAGACTATATCATTGTTCGAACTTCATCTATGATCCCGTATCATTATTGAATGATATTTCTAGGATCGTAGATGTTATCGATAACAACGAATAAATCTTTATTAGATGGATGAAAATGAAAAAAATTATGAATTTAAAAGAATGAAATTATAAAATTTAAGAAATTACAATTTTTTTTTTTTTTTTTTAAACTAATTTGTACTCGGATATAAGATAGCGAGTCCTTATTCAAGGTGAATAGGAGTCAAAGTGATAGGTATATCAATTACGGCATGCTATAGCTCCCGATCGAGCCATATTCATTTCGATGGAAACCAAGTCATGAGGTTCATGATTGAGTTGAGCATTGTACCTAAAAAGATCGAGAGCACATTGTACCGAAGCACATGTAGAATTGCAAATGGATGGGTTAGTGACATGATTAATCTCACACTTGGATGCATCAAAGTGTAATACAGAAGTATCATTATTAGGGATCCCATTAGATTCACTATTCTTGAAGAGTTTTCCTGTGGAAATCCACTTGAGGCAAGATCTAGGTATGTAAGTCCGTTTGACTCCTGCAAACTTAAATAATCTGCCAGTGGGAATCCATTTGAAACAGCTGCTAGTTGATTTGTATGTGTGCACAACCTTGTTTTGACTATCGGTCCTTTTGTGATTAGAATATTTCTTAGGGGATTGATCAGTCAAATGATGTTTTGTATGAGAACTAGTGGTACTTCTTGTATTTATGATCTTGGAGCATTGAACATTAATCTGAGGTTTGAGATTCATCATATCGGAACTAGGCAATGAAGTGACTGGTTTTGTCAAAACAGCATTATTATCAACTTGGGAGGCAAGCCTAGATTTCGATGGTTTAACTCTTTCAGTTCTAAAGGCATTAGGCTGCTTAACTCTCAGACGCTTAGAGTGGTTCGAGCAGTTGACTTTCCCAAAGTTGAAGGTTTTGCAAACTTAGTGTTCTTCCTATTTCCAATAGATTTCCTAAGCTCATTTTTTAGGGCAACAATATTGACGCTCTTATCCCGAATTTGGGCTTTAAGGTCATTAATGTCTTTCAAAGAAGAGGTTAGATTGATTGATCAACTTAGAATTGGTCTCCTCAACGCTCTTTCTTAATGACTCATTTTCTCTTATAGGTTGGACACACATAGAGCTAGTTCAAGATTTCTAGATTCAAGTGTATCACTCATCTCATGACAATCATATTTACGCACATCCGAAAGTAGTAATTTCGGATCGCCTATGGTCGAATCTTTGTCCCGAACTGGTTTTAATTGATTAATTTCAAAAATTCTCGAAATTCTGGAAGTTCCTGATTAACACAGGATTTATTTGCATAAAAGATTTCATCCTTTTGTTGTATTTCAATTTCCAATGAAATGCAATGTTTTTCAAGAATTGAGTATTTGTTTGAAATTTCATCATATACCCTTTTTTCAATCATATTATTAGCTTTAATAGTTTTAGATTCAGGCTCAACCAAGATCGATTTCTTGGTGTTATGATCGAGTAAGAGTCGTACCTTTACATAAGAATTATCGTGATCGCTAAGTGTACCTTATCACTTGAAACCTTTTCGACTCGAGTCTTTGAGATTAGATCGTTGTCTTCATCCTCTTTCATTGTGATCAATTTCGCATTCGGTATCATTCATCGGTTCAACTGATCTATTGCATGACCTATCACAATCGCTCCATAGTATCTCTTGACACTCATTTATTTCATTCAACTTATCATTCTCTTTGCGCCTTCCTTGATGTATATTTCCATATTACTCATAAGTTGATTAAATGTGTTTCGAACTCATGAATTTCCATTCCAAAGTGTGTTTCTTGAATGAGATTCCACCATGTCATCATCAAAATCGAGGAATATTCCCCGGATAAGTGGTCAAATTGATTGAAGATTGTTTGAAGAGTGCATTAGATTCATCGCTTGAGAGCTTTTCTTTGGTGATTTGAATCCTTAGTTGTTCTAAGTTAAGTAACACGCTTCTTGTCAAAGTGGAAAAATCCTCGACGAAGGATAGCACCGCTTGTTCGATCCATAGTTGTAGATAAAAGTAGTTTGAGAAGTCGATGGAGATGTTGAAAGGGCTCACCGGTGCATTCCATTTTCTTTGCATCATTTGTCAACATTAAGAGTGACTCATCCGAGTTGTTTTGATTAAACGTTGTCGAATCATTAGATGTAGAGCATCTGTGAAGCATCCTGTTTCATTATTCCGTGAGGTATCATAGAGAGCAAGTACTTTGGTGATTAAAGGATCAATGATGTAAGACATTGTGTTTAAGTAACTTGCTTCACTACACCAAGGTATTCAAAATCCAAGTCGCTAAATACCAAGTATCTAAGAGTTTAATAGCAAGTCGCTAACACCCAAGTCGCTAGAAAATCTTGAACCAAGTCGCTAACTACTAATTTGCTATAATCCCAAGTCGCTAGTAAAATTTTGCTACAAGTCGCTAAAAATTTTGACGCTAAGATCCAAGTCGCTAATGAGTCAAGTCGCTAAATAGCAACTCGCTATGCACCAAATCGCTAACACCAAGTCGCTAACGAACACAAGTACAAGTCGCTAACTTCCACCAAGTCGCTACCCGTAGTGGAGAATCCACTACATGTACTGTTTGTCGGTTTGTCTCACTTGACAAGTCGCTAAGCCTAAATCGCTACCAACTCAAACTGCAACTCGCTACCAAATTGTAAAGTAAGTCGCTAGCAAGAAAAGCACTCCGTAGGTCAAGTCGCTAGCTAGAAAAATTCACAAACATCACTTTTCAATCCAAAAAAAAACCCAACCATGATGATTCAAGCTTACCAAATCAAAACCTAAACACTTGTGATGATTCTAAACACAAAAGTACTAACAAAATCCAAGCTTTAACACAAGAAATCAACCAAATGATGCAAAAACCACTAAACTTTTTCAAACTCAAAAACCACCTAAAAACCACTAGAAATCCAAAGATATGTAAGAGATGATCTAACCATGGCTCTTGATACCAATTGTAGGATATTGGATTTCACATACATATCATAACATTAACACTTTAAGCATATAGATGGTTTTAGAGAGAGAGAAAGTGGGATATTCTAGTAAGAGAAACTTGTGGAATATTAGATTACCAAAGAACATCCAACCCTCTACCTTGCAAGGTAGAGGGTATTTATAGGTTACAAACTAAACGACCTCCGACGGCCTGTGGATCGTGTATACAATGGGTAAAGACCCATCCTTCCTCCACGGTTTTGCACAAAACTATACTACACTACAAATTAACTACTAAATAAGAGATGTAAATAACAATAAGTCTGAGCTAACTTGCTAGATAATATTTGGGTGACCGACTCTTTAATACCGAATTTCTAATTCCTAATTAAACCGAGAAATAGATTCTTTCATGGGTTTTACAAAACCAAGAAGAAACCAAGAGATAGATCTGGAAGTTCATTTTTCTTTCTCCGTGATGGTTCCATCGTCACGGATTTTACAAGTATATGATTTAAACCGAGAAATAGATTCTTTCAGGATTTTACAAAACCAATACAAAGCGTAAACAATGATAGATTGAATGTGTTATGAAAAATTTGGTTTTGGTGAATATCTGTTTAGGGAACATGCAAGAGATCAACAACAATTCTTTTCCAATATGTAGAATACTACAAACCATACTAAGTAAAGTAGTATAAACTACTTTCCCACGGAGGTTGACCTTATAACATCAAAGTACACGTTTCACCCCATGATGGTTTCAAACTTTGGAAGCATCATTGACGTGTACAACCATATGCACGAGAAGTTCTTGTCTTAAGCAAACATCTTGAAAGATCGTGAGTGACATTGAAGATTCTTGAAAGATTTTGCTTAGACTATGAAGTATCATTGACTATTTGTAGCGTCGAATGTCCCATGAGAATTGCTGATTACATCTCAACCATTAACCTCATTGGCTAACAAACCGTCCTCGTATTGTGACGACTATTGTTGTGACCATTTGATGAAGAAAACCCAAAATACCAAACTTGAAAATGAAGTAGAATTCCCCAGATTTGTTACTTAAGCTTATACTATCCTTGTGAAAAAGAACGGTGTACCCAATGTACAAAACCTCTTGACATATCCTCAACTGCGTGAGACACCTAGAACTACAACGTAATTCCTGAAGGTGATAGCTACTTTGTGGGTTAAGAGAGAAAGAATCACATGAGTAACTAAATAGCCAAGTATTCATCAAACTCAATATATGCCCACACAAGTCATCTTGGCGGAAGGGAAGAAATAAAGAAGACGAAATAAGTATACGCCTCCGACAAACTTCACTTCAAACCCAAATAAATAATAAAAGAGCATCTTCGTGGTCACATTTGATAGTCGGAGAAACATTTATCCGAGGCGTGTATCCTTGTGAAAATTTTGAATTATCCAAAATACCACTCTTTATAGCCAAATGTTATGCCAAAATTAGTCATGAACATATGTATCATCCGTGAAAGTTTAATACCAAAATACCACTGTAATAATACATTCTCGCTTAGCCCATATCATACACCATATAATATTCGAAACCAATCCATAAGATAAGCCATTTACCCAAATCCTATACTTGCTACGTGTACACCTCAACATATCATCATATCAAAAGTGTACACCGAACATATCAAAAATGCACATCAAGTTTAACGAGGATCGGATAATGGCCCATTTAACAATTTTCATGTAAACCCCAACATATAGCAAAAGCAGGCTCTAATCCTCTTCCATCCGGACATAGTATATCGAATTTGACGTGCCATTCTCCATTCCCATCCTCTCTTATGTAAATGCCCGACCCTTCGGTCCCCATTCCAAATTCTTGAGTTGAACAGGTAAGAACCTAAGAAATGGTTAGCTTCTTGTAAAAAGGATGTTTTGAATGGATTGTGAAATGCTTCCACCGCATCGCGCATTCCATCTCATCCTCAATATCAAAGTATGGTGGAGCTAGTGGTCCATATATCGGGTTTCTGGACATCACGTCCTACTTCAAAACAAGTCAAGTCCTCGCCCGGCTTCCATCAATTCTAAATCTTCCATGAATTCCACAGGTCTCCTTGGTTTTGGATAATAGGTTTGTTTCGAGATTCCATCATCGATAGTCATCCTTGACCCATGTCTATGATTGCACCACGTATGCGTAGGAATGGTCGCTCTAGTAGAGTGGTAAACTCTTATCCACCGAATGTCTAGGACTAGAAATCGGCCAAATAGGGTTGATAACCAATTTGAACTCTTACATTTTTCACCTCCGCCATCGCTTTTGCTTGGGAATTATCCGCCATGGTAAGTTTTGAATGATTTGGTTGTGGCTTACTAAGACCCAACGTCTTAAACAATGGATAGGCATAACATTAGCGAACCCGTATCGGCTAAGGCATACACCTGTAGTCCGTGTTAATACAAATATCGTCATTAAACGTTCTTCATTCGTTATTTATATTTTGATCTTTACCTAAGTTTTGTTAACGACCAAAGTAAATTTATTTTTTAAAGCTTAAAGCTTGTCAAGTTTAATAGATATTAAAACAAGCTTTTCAAACAATATCTTCATCATCTCGACATTTACATTATGATTAATCATATCTTAATATGACTCTAACCATAATGTATGATAGTTGTTTTCAGAATGTTTTAGTTTCTTAAAAACTAAACATTACTTATTTATTTGCATATTTCTAAAAATAGAAAAATAACATATGACATCATGTAATGCATCATGGAAATCATTGGAAGATTTCATTAGATATTTTGTGTACATTTGGACTCTTCATATCTTACACAATCTTGCATAGATATGGTTGACTTTGGCAAAATCTTGATATCTTGCTGTCAGACCTCGGCGGTACCAAAAGTTATAACAGGCGAACCTTTTAAGAGGTCTGCGGTCCGTGAGTGCTATTTGATGGTTTTGGCTATAAATAGCAAAGCCAAACCAAGTAGTTTTCATCCTTTCTATCTTACTCTCATAAATATCTTCTCTCAACCTTTCTAACTCGGTTTCATATCATATTAGTGATCTCTTTTGTAGCAAAGAAGATCAAGTCACATTCAAGCTTCAGCGAGAGTTGGAAGTCTTGTTTGTTTAGTGTTGTATGATCTTGTGTTGATTCATACTTCATTGTTGTACTAAACTATCATAATCTTGTGAGTGTGAGTGGTTAGTATTTTAGTCCTCAAAATACATTGTGTGTGGGAATGGTTGTACCCTTGGAAAGAACTCGACATTTAGCTTAGTGTCGAAAATAGTGTAAGCGAAGTGTAAAGGTTTCTCCACCGTGAAAGGAGCTTGTTGACTAGTGAAGTTAAACTCGAGTGTGAGACTCGGGGAGTGGAGTAGGGCAGGAGAAAGAGTCCTTGTGGGCCGAACCACTATAAACAACTTGTTGTGTTTTGATCATTTCTTTCCTTATTTACTCTTTACATATTGCTTACATATTTCATTAACATATCTAAGATCAATATCAATTGATCTTTCAATAAATTCAAAACAAAGTTTTAATTGGTAAACTATTCAACCCCTTCTAGTTTTCTACAATTGGTACCGAGCCTCGTTGCTCAAGAATTTCTAAAATAATTTGTATTTTATAAACTTGAAGCGATCCATGGATTACGAAAACTTTAAAGAAGGGCAATCTATGCTAAGACCACCCTCTCTGAAACCAATGGATTTATCTATTGGAAAAACCATTTTGAAACATATGTAAAATCAAAAGATATAGATCTTTGGTTTGTTATTGTTAAAGGGGATTTTAGTTCTACAACAAAGGATATTTCTATTGACGAACAAAAGAAATTAATTGCTAAAAATAATGAAGCTAAAATGATGTTTTATAATGCTTTACCTAGAAAAGAATATGAAATAATTTTTATGTGTGAAACCGCCAAAGATATTTGGGAATCTTTGATTTTGTTACACATCAAGGTAATTCATAAGTCAAGGATAACAAAATTGATCTTCTTGTTCAACAATATGAACAATTTGTTATACCTGAAGATGAAACCATTGATTGTGGCTATGCTCGCTTTAATACTATTATTACATCACTTAAAGCACTTGATGAATCTTTTAAGTAGTAAGAACTTTGTTAGGAAATTTCTTAGAGCACTCCATCCGAAATGGAGCTAAAGTGACCGCTATTGAAGAATCAAAAGATCTTTAAAATGTCACTAGGCGAGCTAATCGGTAACCTCAAAGTACATGAAATGGTGATGGAGAAAGATTCGGAGATCATCAAAGGAAAATGGAGAAGATCAAATTCGTTGCTCTAAAGCAAAAGGCGGAATCAAGTGATGATGAATCTTGCTCGATGAGTGAAGATGAGGAGTACCATGACCGTTAGAGACTTTAAAAGTTTTTTAGAATAAGAGGAAAGTTTGTAAGACAACCTCGAGAAGAAAAGAAGCCATTCGAAAGATCGGGATGACAAAAGGGTAAAGGTGAAAGAAAGTATTTTAGATGTGGTGATGCAAGTCATCTCATGGAGAATGTCCCAAGCCACCTAAAGGGAAAACTCAACGAGCTTTTGTAAGTGGTGCTTGGAGTGATAGTGAAGATGATGAAGAGTCAAGCAAGAAAGAGATCGCTTCTAATGGCACATGAGTGACGCAGGTACATTCAGACTCTTCTTATTCTTCTATTGATGATGACACTTTGCAAAAACAATACAATCAGCTGTGTGAGCTAAGTCTAAAATCATAACTAAAATAAATTTTAAAAACTAAAAGGAATTTTGGAAAATGAAGTCTATGAGTTAAAAGAAAAAGCAAAACGACTAGAAAAGGGAAAAGCAAATGACGATGGTTGTAAATCATGTCAAGAGCTTAATCTTGAAATAGAAAAACTAAAGCTAAGCATAAGATGTTCTAATCGAACATAATTCTAAATTTAAAAGGTTTAACAAAACATCGCTCTTGCCGATGAAATAGTTAAAATACATAAAACACTGGGAGACATGAATGGGCTAGGATTTAATGAGGTATTAATTCCAAGAGTCAAAACAAAGCGGCCGAAAAGGATGGACAAGCTGCCAGCTGCTGCGCATACAACACGGACAAGACGAACCCAAAATAAGGGTTCCGTCAGTTGAACGAAATGGTGTCGTGGGTTCTTGACGAGACGAGAATGTTTGTGATCGGACCCGTAATAAATTTGTCAAAGTAACAAAGAAAACCAAGGATAGTGTTAAACTAAAACCATTTGTTACATCGAGGAGTAGGACTTGCTAAAAATGAATTTAGATAAAAAAACTACTCAACAACGACATAAAACACCTTTTGCCAAACGCCCTTTCTTAGAAACCACAACAACACAACCCGACTACTAACATACAGGTTGGAATCAAAACTTTCCTAGACCATATCAAACTCAGGTTACATATCATGGAACTCTTCCCATCGTTTCCATACATGAATCAAATAAATGGTATGTTTAACCCAAACGGACCCATGAGACATTGGGGACCAAATGCTTGAGTTATTTGCTTCTAGGTATGCTTGAAAGTTGGATTGGAACCTGATGAGTGGATAAAAGATAGTGGATGCTCACGGCACATGACGGGCAACAAAGTCTCTTTTCATCATACCAAGAGTATAGCGGAGGTAATGTCACTTTTGGTAGCAATCTCAAAAGCAAAATCATTGGCAAAGGTACGATCGCTCATAACTCCTAACTATTGAAAATGTTGCTCATGTAGATAGGTTAGGATTTAATCTACTTAGTATTAGCCAATTATGTGATAAAAATATAAAGTACTATTTGATGAAAATGGTAGTAAAATACTAAAGGATGGTATCACCATATCTAAAGGAGTTAGGGAAAATAACATATCGTCATGAAAATAGATAAAACATCTAATGACAAACTTTGTCTAACAACGTTAGATGATATCTCATCTCTTTGGCATAGGCGCTTAGTCACGCTAATATGAGACTTATACAAAACCTATCTTCAAAGAGCTAGTTAGGAATTTACAAAACTTATTTATGACCAACACTTTTCGGACGCTTGCAAAATTGGTAAACAAACCCCATAGTAGTCATAAATCTAAAAATATGGTGTCCGCATCTAAGTGTCTAGAATTATTGCATATGGACTTGTTTGGACCATCCGCTATAAGAAGCTACGGGCAACTTATACACTTTGGTCATAGTAGATGATTACTCAAGGTTTACTTGGACGTTGTTTTGAAAACAAAAATGAAGCTTTGATAAATTTGAAATTCTTAGCAAGAAAATTCAAAATCAACTAGGTGTTAAAATTGTGTCGATCCGAGCGGATCATGGTGGTGAATTTGACAACGAAACTCAATTTGGAAACTTTGTGATACAAATGGTATAACACATAACTTTTCGGCTCACGAACACCTCAATCAAATGGAGTAGTAGAACGTAAAAATAGAACAATTCAAGAAATGAGTAGAACAATGCTTAATGAACAAAACATTCCTCAAAAGTTTTGGTGTAACTGATTGACACTTCAACATATATTTTGAATAGAGTCTTAATACGTCCTTTCTTAAAACAAAACACCATATGAGCTTTATAAAGGTAAAAGCCAACTTTAGGATATTTTAGAGTTTTGGATGTAAATGCTTAATTCTTAATACTAAAGATTATCTCACCAAGTTTGACCCAAAGTGTAAGATATAACTTTTCACATACACATCAAACCATAACACAAAGTAGCATATAGATGGAATTCTAGAGAGAAAGTTAGAGTTTAGGGAACTTGAGTGAGAGAAAGTGAAAGATATTATTATAGCTCGACTCTCTACCTTGGAAGGTAGAGTATTTATAATCTTACATAAATCGACACATCATGGTGTGGATCGTGGCATACACGGTGGTAAAGACCGTCCAGTCCTCCACGGTGTTACTTAACTAAAATACTACTTAACTTAAAGAACTACGACTCGAGCTTTCAACGATTACATATACTTGAGGTGACCGAGCTCTTTAATACACGGAATTTCTAATTCCTAACAATCTCCCAAGGAGGTCACCTCAATCATGTACAAAATTACATAGAATACAACTAGATAATACATTAACACTTGATCTTGTATTCTTGATGTTGATTTTTTCTCCTTTAGCTAGTTTTTTCTTATTCTTCACATTGCATGTTTGGTTACTCCAAGTGGAGGTCTTTTAACGATCCATGTGATAATAATTTTGAGCCATCTTTTGAGATCATCGCTATCAAAAATCTAAGACATCCTTTGTGGTGTTGTGACTTTAGGACCGACATGCTCACATTCTAGATCATGAAATCTTCTCATCGAGTAGCGGAAGCTTTAGTTGATTCATGATATTGGCGTGGCGTAGCGAAGCATGGAGTGAAAATATCGAGTCATTGATGCACTAATCATGATTTCTTTTGAGATGAATGTGTTAAGTGAGCATGCGGACTATGGATTGACCGCTTCATTACAGTCATTTGCAAGCGTCGGTGTACACGCATAGCACGATTAGCAATAAATCGCGCGAAAGTGTCTTTGATCACTTTCGTTGAATTGAGTACACGCCCGCGGTTCCCGTTGATGATTACAAATCTTGCACGTGATCGGTGGGATTCCTAAGAATCTCCTTGCGGAGGTTTCGCGGTGTTCTAGCGTTCTCAAGCCGGAACATCTCAAAGAAGACAACACGGAGTGAGTGAACAATAATTTTAAGTCCACCGATTGATGAAAAGAGATTTGAAAAACAATCGTGTATTGCTCGATAGAAATTGTTTTGCAATACACGGGTTTTATTGAAAATCAATTGTCAATCATAAAACACCTTTTGGTTTGAAAAATGAGTACACATCGATGTGCTAACGAAAAGAGTTTTTAAGCACAAAGACCGGTTTTTCAAAGGTATCCGTCAATCCATAACTTTGAACCGGGATTGATTCAAGAATTGAATCGCCCATTGTTTCGATGGGTTGTCATGGGTTGATCCATATAATAGATCTCACATGCCACCTACCGGAGCTTGTTTGATGTTGGCTCGGAGGCTTTCCATCTTCATTGTGAATATGTATATACATCAACTCGAGGCGTTACAGCAATACCACAAGGATAATGCGTGGGACTCGAGATATAATCTCTCTTTCCACATTGTGTGAAGCAGAGTCTTCATTGAAAGTGTCCTAATGAGATTTATTGATGATCTCGTGGCTCTAGACTCAATTTGTGCATATTTGGATCCTGTGCGCGGGGACTAGGGAGAGGGTCTCCTTCTTCATATCAACAATCTCTAAGAAAGTCGATAGATAATGTGGGTTCCCATGAGAGTGAAACAAGTCCTTTTAAGAGGAACTTGAGTGGTTTGGAAGAGAAGTTGAAGTGCGGTCCATCACACACGTCCATGCGTCTTGTCTTCAATACCGATGTTACCATCGTAGTATATGAATTGAACCGGTTTACCCCTGGGTTGAATACATGGAGGGCTATTTGTTTTCACCCTTTTTCATTCAATTCTTTTAATTCTTCAACCCTTGGTGCTTACTGAGACTTCATAGTAAGAACCTTGTTGGGTTTGTTCTAGTACTTGCTCTTTTCGATCCGCACTCTTCCCATATCTCATTTTCTCCTTTATCATCATACCTAAGGACTTCTACACTAACTAGTGGATTGTCCCTGGGTAGATCCCTCCGATTACTGGCGGATCATGGGAACCAATACCTAACCTTATCATCCTTATATCACCCATACATAAAGTAAAGTTGGTCGGTCAATTTGGTATTGTTCATACGCCATTGGAACCAATTGAAAACCATTTGAAAATCAATCCGAATACTTGTGATATATTATCAAAACATTTTGTACACGAATTGTTTTTGATATATTTAGAACAAGTGCTCCCCTCAACATGTGCATCAAATGTTTGAAATCGTTTTACACACGGAGGCAGAGGAAGAATTTACTTCTTTGATTACCATTTTCTAAAAGATATCAACATCACTTCCTAATCAAATCAAGAAGATAAAGCATTTTAGGGAAGGATGAGATTTTCATGATTTTGCTCCCCTCAATATGTGCCTCGAGATTAGAAAAGAGTTTTGCACATACTAGAGGACCACACACATGGGATAAATGATCACGTTTCAAATCATAGGTTTAAGATAGATGCTCCCCTCAACATGTGCATTGAAAATTTGAAATCGTTTGTCACATGTGGGAAGGACAACATGTACATCCTTATAAAACCATTTACAGAATTATCGGTTTAAATCCATTTAAATCACATTCTCCCCGATCACAATTATCAAATCATTTGAGATTTGTGATCTCTTATAGATTAAATTGATTTTGAAAGCTTTAAGGAGAATTGTGACTTGATTATGAAAGCGTTTGAGCCGATAAGGATCGGATTGTAAGACTTTAAACTCCATTGATAAAACATGCATGTATATCTTTTGAAAACAATTTAATGCCAAATAACTTTTTAATTTAATTGAAATCATTCTCCCCTCAATCAATGACATAGGTTGTTGATTGAGAGATAGAAAGATTTTGCAAATAAGTCGATGATTATCAAAAATAGAGATTGAGTTATTTTTTAAAGCATTTAGTTTTCGTGAGATAAATGTTTATAGAATCGAGCATGGAATTTGAAAACATGATAAAACATGGCTCTGTTCTTTCTTTTAAAACGGGTTATTGCACGAAAATGACAATAAACCATTTCTCTTTCTCTCAATTTTTTTTTTTTTTTTTTTTTTTTTTTTAATTGAGACAACATCTAAAGTCCCGTGTCATTCTTTGAATGACAGCACAAAACCGTAGATATAATCGAACCGGAGAAAACATGACAAAATGACAATATTTTTGAAGATTTTTGAATTTTCAAATTTTTATGGATTTTGAAAGTTTTATATTTTTCTATTTGATTTTGAAGGTTTTATAATTTTGTATTTGTTTTTTCAAATAAATATTTACAAGAGATAGATGAAGATAGACCTTTACTCCTCGTCTTCCTAACGAGGCGTTTGAGGAGTCACGGTTGAAGGCTTTTCAAACCAAGTCGTGGAAGAATAAACTAAAGCGTTCTCTTGGAAGAGCTTTGGTGAAGATGTCGCTAGCGATATTCGAGACCTACAAAATATAGTTCCACCACACATTTTTCCACTTGTTCACGATGAAATGATGTCGAATGTCGATATGCTTTGCTCTTGAGTGTTGAACGTTGTTGCATGAGAGAGCAATAGCACTTTATTATCGATGCGAGAGGGATTTTGTTGAATTCAAAGCCATAGTCGAGATAATTGAGATCTCATCCATAAGATTTGAGCACAACAAGATGACATGGCTATGTATTCAACCTCGTAGAGAAATAGAAGTACTCATTTGCTTCTTTGAAGACCACTCTGCTTATCACCCAAACGAAGCACCTCCGGACGTGTTGACGAGTATCTTGACACTGCATGATCGCATCGCATATCTTTGTTAGTGACATACCGGTGTCTTGGTACCAAAGTCCCATATTGATGGTTCCTGAGATACCGAAGACCGTTTAAGCTTTCAGGTGCTTTTAGTATGCTTAGCACGGTATCTAGCACACATGCAAGCAATGAACAAGATGTACAGTGCTAGGCGTGAGGTACATCGGATCCAATCATACTACGATATTTCATTTGGGAATCATGATCCCCGAGTGGTCCTCATCTAGTTTGGTTCGATCAATCATGGGGGTGTCAGCAGGTCACTTGAATTAAATCCAAATTTCTTTAATATCTCAGTTGCATATTTAGATTGATTTATGAAAATGCTCCGGACTTTTGAAATTTGTAATCCCAAAAATGACATTTGTCTCATCATTGACATTTGAAATTTTGAACTCATTTCATTAGAAAACGATCACATTCCATTGGGTGCAGTCGAGTAAAAATAATATCATCAACATAAATTTGAACATGAGTTAAATGTTTGCACGACTTCTGTGAACAATGTAGGATCAATGCTCCTTTGTGAATCCGGTTGATAGAAGAAACTTTGGCAGTGTATCATTCCATGCCCTTGGAGCTTGCTTTAAACCGTAAAGAGCCTTCTTCACGATAGCGTGAGTAGGATGCTCTTGATTCACAAATCCCGGGTTGGGCGTGGCGACTTCTTTAAGATCTCCGTTCGTAAATGCCGTCTTCACATCCATCGATAGACTACCATGTTCTTACTAGCGATTAGCTTGAAGATTACGATTGCCTCGATTCGACAGCGAGCAAAAGATTCTTCAAAATCAATACTCCTCTTGGCGGTATCCTTTAGCAACTAATCGCCTTGTTCTTCAACACATCACCATGCTCATCAAGTTTCACTTTGAAGATCCATTTAGAGCTATAATCATAGCACGATGCGGAGGCGGTACTAACTCCCATACATCAAGCGATCAAACTCATGAATTTCATCTTGCATGGCATTGAACAACTATCTTCATTCATGGCGGTTTAACATCTTTTGGTTCAATCTTAGATAGTACGGAGTTGAAGAAACACCATAAGGCATCGGTTGCAAGTTGTTTCGGGTTGATACAGAGCGAGGGATTTCCAATGATGTTGTCTAATGGATGATCGTGAGTCCATTTTCGAGGTGTTCATGTGGCAGTTGTTGAGGAACCGAGGTAGGCGAGTCGATGTCTCTGAAGATGGTTCGATGATGATTCGGGGTAGCAAATATGTTTTCAAATGGAGCATCTTGAGGGTAGCAGTATTAACTTCATCATTGATGCGAAACATTTCCATGATGTACATTTGAAGAATGATGATTTGTTGATGAGATCGAAGGATCGTGAGTGCTTCTTGACTTAAAGATATTGAGGCGAGGATTGACTTCATTCACGGAATATGAGCATCCTCGTTGTGGGATCAACACCTCATTAGTAATTGAATCATACGGTTCATCAAACATAGGATCAAACAATTTCTTTACATCATCTTCGGATGGAGGTACATATGGAGTTTCTTGATAGGAGTTTGGAACAAGGATGAACCAATGGGACTGTTTTGAAGAGCGGGTCCCAGTAAGGTGTCCGGGAGCTATTTGACGGTCGACTCATCAAACGTAACGTGAATTGTTTCCATGATATTTCGGGTTCTTTTGTTGTAGATTCGGTATCCTTTTTGTTTGATGCATATCCTACAAATACTCAATGTCGACTTTGGCCCTAAGTTTGCCTAAGTCTTGACCCTCATTAGTTGGATAACACAATGCACCAACACACGAAGGAAAGATAGATTAGGTTTCGTGTGGACAAGTTCATATGGAGTTTTTCCATGAACAGGTGTGAATCGAGGCGATTTTGTGTGTAGCATGCGATGGCAATTGCTTGACCCGAGAAACATTGGAACCTTTGAGTAGATCGGCATTGTTCTGCGGCTTCAACAAGAGCGATTTAGTCTTTCAACTACAATTACTTTTGAGGTTCGTGGAACACTTCTTTGATGGTCGATTCAATGCTTTCATAAATTCACTAAGTTGTTTGTTGACAAACTCGGTTCCATTGTCTGTTCGATAATCGACGGTTTTGTTTAGTCGAACTGCCGTTTTGATGAGTTTGATGATGATATCGGAGTTTCATCCTTTGTCCTTAAAACTTGACCGGTGAATCTAGAGTAATCATCAACCACAACTAACACATATTTCTTCCCATAGATATTACGCCCTCATTGGTCCACATAAATCCATATGAATCATGAAGAACTTACATGACGAGTTAGTAGGTTTGGGTTTATGGGCATACTTCTTGCTTTTCCCAATTGACATCTTGAACAAAGATGATCCTTTTCATACTTTAGTCTAGGTAAACCTACAACTAAGTCCTTTGGAAAGATGCTTGATGGTGCAAGTTCAAGTGATTGAGGCAGCGATGCCACAACCATGACTTTGTTTTTGAAGCCTTTGATAACAAGGATTGGAGGCCCTCATCATGTCATCGATAGAGATGGTGTAAAGATTTGAGCCACAGTTCCTTTTAACGGTTCCTTACCATTAAGATCTCTAACAAAGCGGTATGTTTTACGAAGGCTAGATCGAGAATCACAATTGACCAGCGAGAGAGCATTATATGACCAAACCTTCCATAATAAACTAGAGATGACACTATCAACAACATAATCTCCATAACCCATAATAGCACCGAAATGATCATTACCAAATCTAACAGTCCCGATGAATTTGCTCACGAGTTCATGAGCGACGGTCTCGATCATATGTTGGAACAGCACGAGTCCAGTACCACGAGCGATTTGACGATCTGCGGTTGAACATGCAGACAAAATGGATAAGCTGGATAATTGGGATCCCCATGCAAGAATGGGTTCCATTTGGTTAGTTACAATGGTTGGAACACCCACATCGAAATAAAGCATTATATCGGAAAGTGAGGCAATGGAATCATTGTGAATAGATGCGATACTAGTGTACCTTTGCCACATTCTGATGTGATCACTGAGGAATAGTTCTACGGTGGGCATCCATTTTCTAGTGGGCATTATCGATTAGTCTTATGACCAAGGTATCAATAAAGCCTATTTCTTGAATGTTCTTCATGGGTTTCCACATTTTCCAACTTTCTTTCGTTTTTGCCTTTTAGCCTTCTTAGCATGAATTTTAGCATTAACAATATGGATAATTAACATCATTAGGCGAGCATTAACATCACATTCATGATTGAGGCGAAATTCAACCGGATCAATACAAGGTTTGCAAATAGTATCAATTGAATTAATTACGATGCGCCTATGGTTAATACTAGAATCAACGCGATTCGTTTATTCGATTCAAACTTAAAGTTCCTAGATTGTTCTTACTCTTTTCCGGTCACATTCTTAGCTTGAGGTCCTATCATTCCTTGTATTGTCTTGAGACTTTGACCGCTCCCTTTAATGTCATGATTACTCTGTGGGGAATGGGAACATTAGTTGGTTTAACTACTCTTTGTATCACTGTTTAGATGTCTGGGATCTAAACTACATGCAGTGCACTATGGTTCACATTCTTAAAACTAGAGTGCTTGAGATTTGTACTCCTAGAAGGCACTTGAGTTCTCTTTCTTAGCATTGCGGATCTATAATCAACTACTCAAAGCGCACTCGGTTCACATTCAAAACATTGGGAATCGAGTGCATATCATACTTGCATTAGGCATCGAACATGGAATCAAAGGGTTAACTCTCTTTAATGTCTTTGGGCATATTGTGATCAAGCATTCTAAGATTTCTTGAGATCGTTTGGCATATAAGCATGCATGTCCAATTGCATTATCATGAGGTTTCTAGCTTATCCTCTTCAACAATCTCACTGAGCATTAAGCAATCCTAAGAGATGAGAAGTATGTTTGAATAGCTAGTTTGTTGTTCCTTAGATGAGGAGGGACATATGTTCGAGATAAAGCATATTTATTACAAGATTGAACCTTTGATACACCATTCTCCCATTGGTCATTGGCATTTTCCTTTTACGACTCTTGATTCTCAATTTCCTTTTGCAATGAAGCTATTTGTTCATATTCTTTATTCTGAGTGACCTTAATGATTCAAATAACTCATTGAAATGACGTTTAACCTTTTCATTTTCTTTTAGAAAACTTTCGTTTCCTTTTGTAAAGCATTTACTAAGTTATGAAGATGAAACGTTTGAGAATTCCGAGAATCTAAAGGAGGAGGCATTTGGGAGCGGTCATATTGTTCGTTTGACCCTTTAATTGAGATTTGGGCTTTCAACTTTCGATCGTGTTGCTCGAGCTTGAATCGTTCATCGCTTTGTTAATTGAAAAGCATCAAACTCGAGCATCCGAAGATGTCTTGACATTTGAAGTTTTGACATTTTCTTTAAGATGTTGATATTTTAGTTGTAAATTAAAATGCTCAACTTCTAGTTTAAAAATGTTTAATTATTGTCGTGATCATCCATTCAATTTTCTCGTTTAGTTTAGAATTAGTTTTTCAAGCTCAATGACACGATCATGAGGAGACTTCGGGCAAGATAGTTCATGAAATTTGGAAGCATTAATAGAGCAATTTGAAGCGATGAAAAACACATCTTGAGCAACACATTCAAGAATAAGATTCTCATTTAATGTATGCAAGTTCTTTCTCTCAATCTCATTATATTTCAAGTACGCAGCTCATAGTCACTAACTTCACAACCATTGCATCAAATTCCTTTTCCATTCCCTAATATAGCTTTCTATCCTCTTTTAAGACTCTCAAAGTGATCTTTAGAAGTTTAAAGAAGGGCATGACCTCAGTTAAATAACATTCTTTCATTTGTTCAAACCCCTTTCTCCTTGATTATACGATGGGTGTGATCCTTTCTTGCAAGTTTTCTCAAAATCAACAAATAGTTGAAATATAACGTATTGGCTAATTAATGTCTTGCTTTTAGTGGCAATTGTTCTAGGTACAAATGCATTGGTGTAGGAGGATACACATCGCTCTAGGCATTTTCCAAAGGGAGGTTTGTTTCAACAATATTTTCCGCTTTTGCTTATCTAAATCCTTTTCGAAGACTTGTTCGAAGTCAACAATGTCTCGAGGCTTAAACTTGTTCAGTGGTTTTCCTTCTTGTAGTCATGAGGAGTGATAATTATTTTTCTCTTTGCATTTGGGATCATTTTGTTTCTTATTCATCTTTTCCTAGTGATTTCATTTGATTTCTTATCTTCCTCGGTCACTCAGCCTAACTAGGTTTCGCCTAAGCAGGATTTCATTACCATCATAAAGCACCTTATGAGCATTTCTAGCCTTTTAATTACCTCGGATTTGGTTCCTCAACAAGGGAATGATATGCTTATCGCTTAAGACTCGATGTTTAGTGACCATGTGCAGATCACGAATGGTGTTTCCTTGTATGTACAACTTGTTTTCAAGTTTGTTTTTCAAAGTTTTGATTAGAAAAATCTCAATAGTTTTGATTCCTTTGCATTAAATTCTTGCTTAAGCATTTTCACATTTTCTTGAAGTTCTTGTTTTGCTTAATTGTTTTAGAAAGTTTCAAGAAATTTAATTTTGTTTCAATACTTCTTCTCTAAACTTACTTTTCTAATTACTATACTCACTGTCATCCATTTCCCTTTCATGGTGGTCAACTCAAATTTAGCACGTTGTTCATAAATAGCAACACGTTCTTTATAGGCATTTAGTTCGATGCAAAGAATCATCGAGGCACATGCAAGTATTCATAAAAACATAGTCATTGTTGGCTGAAGATGCATCACTTAATACAATCACTTTCACTTTGTTTCACATATTGATCATATGGGACAATATCGGTATTACCCATATTTTCAATATTTAATTCAATAGTTTCAGCTTGATTGTACTTTGTCATGCATCTGCCATTGCATCAACGATCATATAGTTTTAATACCTCCAGATGAGCTTGTCATGGGATGGGCCAACTATGGTGAAGAAGAAGAGACCTTGGGAGAAACCATTGGAGAAATGCTAGCCATAAAAATTGTGTGTGCAGAGGTCCATCATCCACATCGAGTCGTATGCATCACAACGGCGACTTGAAAGGCATTCGATGATTGTGACCTATCTCCTAATAGGCGCTCATCCACATCTCGTCATAGGTCTTGGCATTGCCCCGAAAAGAAGCAAATTCCTCTTCATCCAAAGCGGCACCATTGTCTGAGCTTATGCCGCAAACATCTTATCCTAAAATCTCAAGCGTCAGCGGGGCGCTTTGGATGTGCGTTCTTGCAATGTGTCCTCTCACCACCTGCTTATAACATTTGATTGGCTTAGCTTGACCTTGGTTACCATTTCTTCCTCGATTCTGTTGCCAACATAACCTCTCGGCTCCACCTCTTCCCCGATCATACTGTCTTTTGAGCCGGTTGCACCGATCCTTCCATCTTTAACAGTGGCTTGATTGTGTGGGTTAGATCGCTCGAGGTTGTTGTTGGTTTGTGGGAGAATTCATGTTTTGACTAATGAGAAGAGCTAGTTGATTAATGAAGTTACCCACGCGAGCATCGCGCGCCTTTTGAACATAGGATCGAGAATGAGTTTGTGATTACCATTACCCGGTATGACTTGTGATGCTTTGTGATTCGATGTTCGAGTAGAAAGTCGCTTGAGTCATTAGGAGAGCTTGTCTCTCCTCGGTTGGTTTTGAACGATTGAGAATCAATTTTTCAAACATGTCTCTCATTCTGAAGGAGGAAGGCATGAGTTGCTCATAGTTTGTATTCTTCAATCCTTTAGTGAGCTTCACAATGGACAAACTTGCCATCATTAGTGACCTAATTTGAAATTGAATCAAATGCTCTAATTAAATCTTAATTAAGTTAATTGAATACAGATGCTTACTTGTTTGGGTGCCATGATGATCTTCTACAACTTATACAACCTTCAAATATCTTCTAATGGTCGAATTTTGCAAAACCCAAATTGGAGGATTAGTGTGTGTGTGTGTTTTTCGAAAAATTGAATTTTGGTATATATACTTGTATGCAACCGTTCACCATGGATACAACTGCTTGGTTTGCATTTTGCCAATTTTGCATTTTCTTGTTACTTAGGCATTTTACCTTCCCAAAGAACAATCGTTTACTTAAAAATCCTATTAAATATGCACACAACATTCATCCACCATTTGGAAATTTCAACAATCATCTAATCTCAAAACTCAATTCATCATACTCATAACTTAAAACTAAAACTCAAACTTATAATGCATTAATCAAATAACCTCAACATAATAATAAAGATAAAAACTGAAATGAAAAACAATAAATCCTAAATGCATAAAATTTAAAAAGAAGAAGTTCATGAAATTCAAGAAGACAATTGCTTGTTTATTATGGTGCCTTGTTTCTCCTTAGAATTCCTCGAAATACTCATGCCTTAAGATATCCTCACTTAGAAATTTCCCGGTCAATTCACGGTGTGTTTCATAAGTTTTGAACTTCCTTATAAATCTTCTTCCATCCGGACATAGTATATCGAATTTGACGTGCCATTCTCCATTCCCATCCTCTCTTATAAATGCCCGACCTTCGGGTCCCCATTCCAAATTCTTGAGTTGAACCAAAAAGAACCTAAGAAATCGTTAGCTTCTTGTAAAAGGATGTTTTTGAATGGATTGTGAAATGCTTCCACCGCTATCGCATTCCATCTCATCCTCAATATCAAAGTATGGTGGAGCTAGTGGTCCATATATCGCTTTCCTGGACATCACGTCCTACTTCAAAACAAGTCAAGTCCTCGTCCGCTTCCATCAATTCTAAATCTTCCATGAATTCCACAACCGGTCTCCTTGGTTTTGGATAATAGGTTTGTTTCGAGATTCCATCATCGATAGTCATCGTACCTTGACCCATGTCTATGATTGCACCACATGTGCGTAGGAATGGTCGTTCTAGTAGAAGTGGTAAACTCTTATCCACCGGAATGTCTAGGACTAGAAAATCGGCCAAATAGGGTTGATAACCAATTTGAACTCTTACATTTTTCACCTCCGCCATCGCTTTTGCTTGGGAATTATCCGCCATGGTAAGTTTTGAATGATTTGGTTGTGGCTTACTAAGACCCAACGTCTTAAACAATGGATAGGGCATAACATTAACGCTTGAACCCGTATCGGCTAAGGCATACACTGGTGTAGTCCGTGTTAATACAAATATCGTCATTAAACGTTATTTATATTTTTTATCTTTACCTAAGTTTTGTTAACGACAAAAGTAAATTTAATTTATATAAAAGCTTAAAGCTTGTCAAGTTTAATAGATATTAAAACAAGCTTTTTCAAACAATATATTCATCATTCAAGCATTTACATTTATGATTAGTGACATCTTGATATGATTCTAATCATTATGTATGATAGTAGTTTTAGAATGTGTTAGGTTCTTAAACCAAACACTACTTAAGTACTTGCATATTTCTAAAAATAGAAATACAACATATGACATCATGTGATGCATCATGGAAATCATTGGAAGATTTCATTAGATATTTTGTGTGAATTTGTACTCTTCATATCTTGCACAATCTCACTTAGATAGAGTTGACTTTGGCAAGATTTGATATCTTGGTCTGTAATCTTGCGGTACCAAATTAGACACTGCGGAACCCTTTAAGGGTTCCGCGTCCGTGGGACGCCTCTGTCCATTTTGGCTATAAATAGCAATGCCAAGCCAAGTAGTTTTCCATCCCTTTCTATTATACTCATACATATCTTCTCTAACCTTTCTAACTCGTTTATATCATAGTAGTGATCTCTTTGTAGCAAAGAAGATCAAGTCACATTCAAGCTTCAAAGAAGTTGAAGTCTTGTTTGTTTAGTGTTGTATGATCTAGTGTTGATTCATACTTCATTGTTGTATTAAACCATCATAATCTTGTGAGTGTGAGTGGTTAGTATTTTAGTCCTCAAAATACATTGTGTGTGGGAGTAGTTGTACCCTTGGAAAGAACTCGACATCTAGCTTAGTGTCGGAAATTGTGTAAGCTTAAGTGTAAAGGTTTTCTCCGCGGTGAAAGGAGCTTGTTGACTAGTGAAGTTAAACTCGAGTGTGAGACTCGGGAGTGGAGTATGGCAAGGAAATAGAGTCCTTGTAGACCGAACCACTATAAACAACTTGTTTTGGTTTGATCATTTCTTTCCTTATTTACTCTTTACATATTACTTGCATATTTCATCAACATATCCAAAGATCAATATCAATTGATCTTTCAATAAGTTTCAAAACAAAGTTTTTAATTGGTAAACTATTCAACCCCCCTTCTAGTCTTTTACAATTGGTTTCAGAGCCTCGTTACTCAAGAATTTCTAAAATAACTTGTATTTTATAAACTTGAAACAATCCATGGATTCTGAAAACTTTAAAGAAGGGCAATCTATGCAAAGACCACCACTGTGAAACCAATGGATTTATCTATTGGAAAACCGCTTTGAAACATATGTAAAATCAAAAGATATAGATCTTTGGTTTATTATTGTTAAAGGGGATTTTAGTACTACAACAAAGGACATTTCTGCTGATGAACAAAAGAAATTAGTTGCTAAAAATAATGAAGCTAAAATGATGCTTTACAATGCTCTACCTAGAAAAGAATATGAAAGAATTTTTATGTGTGAAACCGCCAAAGATATTTGGGAATCTTTGATTATTACACATCAAGGTAATTCACAAGTCAAGGGTAACAAAATTGATCTTCTTGTTCAACAATATGAACAATTTGTTATCCTCAAGATGAAACCATTGATTGTGGATTTGCTCGCTTTAATACTATTATTACATCACTTAAAGCACTTGATGAATCTTTTCGTAGTAAGAACTTTGTCGAAATTTCTTAGAGCACTCCATCCCAAATGGAGAGCTAAAGTGACCGCTATTGAAGAATCAAAAGATCTCTAAAAATGTCACTAGACGAGCTAATCGGTAACCTCAAAGTACATGAAATGGTGATGGAGAAAGATTCGAGATCATCAAAGGAAAAAGGAGAAGATCAAACTGTTGCTCTAAAAGCAAAGGCGGAATCAAGTGATGATGACGAATCTTGCTCTTAGTGAAGATGAGGAATATGCCATGGCAAGTTAGAGATTTTAAGAAGTTCTTTAGAAGAAGAGGAAAGTTCGTAAGACAACCTCGAGAAGAAAAGAAGCCATTTCGAAAAGATCGGGATGACAAAAGGGTAAAGGTGAAAGAAAGTGTTTTAGATGTGGTGATGCAAATCATCTCATAGAGAATGTCCCAAGCCACCTAAAAGCAAAACTCAACGAGCTTTTGTAAGTGGTGCTTGGAGTGATAGTGAAGACGATGAAGAGTCAAGCAAGGAAGAGATCGCTCTAATGGCACATGAGTCAAATGAGGTACTTTCCGACTCTTCTTACTCTTCTATTGATGATGACACCTTGCAAAAACAATATAATCAATTGTGTGAGCTAAGTCTAAAAATCATAACTAAAAATAAATTTTTAAAAACCAAAAAGGAATTTTTGGAAAATGAAGTTTATGAGTTAAAAGAAAAAGCAAAACGACTTGAAAAAGGAAAAGCAAATGACGATGATTGTAAATCATGTCAAGAGCTTAAACTTGAAATAGAAAAACTAAAACTCACACAAGATGTTTTAATCGAAAATAATTTAAATTTAAAAGGTTTAACAAAAACATCGCTCTTGCCGATGAAATAGTTAAAATCCATAAAACACCGGAGACATGAATGGGCTAGGATTTAATGAAGTATTAATTCCAAAGAGTCAAAACAAAACGGCCGAAAAGAAGAACAACATGTCAAAATTGCAAAGATAAAGACGGACGAGACGGAACCAAAATAAGGGTTCCGTCTGCGGAAACAAATGGTGCTGGTACTTCAAATAGACACAATGTTCGTGAATACTGGACCGCATCAATTTGTCAAAGTAACAAAGAAAACCAAGGATAGTGTTAAACTAAAACCACTGTTACATCGAGAGTAGGACTTGCTAAAAATGAATTTAGATAAAAAACTACTCAACAACGATATAAAACACCTTTGCCAAACGCCTTTCCTAAGAGCAACCACAACGTACAACCCAACTACCAACACAATGGTTGGAATCAAAACTTCCTAGACCATATCAACTCAGACACATGTCATGGAACTCTTTCCCATCATTTCCATACATGAATCAAATAAATGGTATGTTTAACCCAAACGGACCCATGAGATATCGGGGACCAAATGCTTGAGTTATTTACTTTAGGTATGCTTGAAAGTTGGATTGAAACCTAATGAATGGATAAAAGATAGTGGATGCTCACGACACATGACGGCAACAAAGTCTCTTCTCATCATACCAAGAGTATGATTTGAGGTAATGTCACTTTGGTAGCAATCTCAAAAGCAAAATCATTGGCAAAGGTACGATCGCTCATAACTCCCTAACTATTGAAAATGTTGCTCATGTGGATAGGTTAGGATTTAAACTACTTAGTATTAGCCAATTATGTGATAAAAAGTATAAAGTACTATTTGATGAAAATGGTAGTAAAATACTAAAAGATGGTATCACCATAGCTAAAGGAGTTAGGAAAATAACATATACGTCATGAAGATAGATAAAACATATAACAACAAACTTTGTCTAACAACATTAGATGATAGCTCATCTCTTTGGCATAGACGCTAGGTCACGCTTAATATGAGACTTATACAAAACCTATCTTCAAAAGAGCTAGTTAGAATTTACCAAAACTAAAATATGACCAACACTTTTGCGACGCTTGCAAAATTGGTAAACAAACCCATAGTAGTCACAAATCTAAAAATATGGTGTCCACATCTAAGTGTCTAGAATTATTACATATGGACTTGTTTGGACCATCCGCTATAAAAGCTACGGAGGCAACTTATACACTTTGGTCATAGTAGATGAGTAGGATATTAGTTTTCACATACACATCAAACCATAACAACAAGGTGGCGATAAGTGGAATTCTAGAGAGAAAGTTAGAGGTTTAGGGAACTTAGTGAGAGAAAGTGAAAGATATTATTATGAGCTCCAACTCTACCTTGGGAGGTAGAGAGTATTTATAGTCTTACATAAATCGCCACACATCGGGTCATGGATCGTGCATACAGGGTAAAGACCCGTCTGTCCTCCACGGTGTTACTTAACTAAATACTACTTAACTTAAAAGAACTACGACTACGAGCTTAACGATTACATATACTTGAGGTGACCGACTTTTAATACCGGAATTTCTAATTCCTAACAATCTCCCTAAGGAGGTCACCTCAATCATGTACCAAAATTACATTGAATACAACTAGATAATACATTAACAATTGATCTTGCATTCTTGATGTAGTCCTTTGCTCCTAAGCTCGTAGTCATTGATTCTTCACATTGCATGTTTGGTTACTCCAAGTGGAGGTCTTTACCGATCCACGTGATAATAAATTTGAGCCATCTTTTGAGATCATCACCATCAAAAATCTCTCGAGACATCCTTTGTGGTGTTGGTATTATGTGATGTTGTGACTTTAGGACCGACATGCTCACATTCGGATCATGATATCTTCTCATCGAGTAGCGGAAGCTTTTGTTGAATCATGATATTGGCGCAGCAGCAGCGTAAGCATGGAGTGAAAATATCGAGTCATTGATGCACTAATCATGATTTCTTTTGAGATGAATGTGTTAAGTGAGCATGCGGCTATGGATTGACCGCTTCATTCGATCACCGCAAACGCCGGGTGTACCGCATACAACAGCTAGCAATAAATCGCACGAAAGTGTCTTTGATCACTTTCGTTGAATTGAGGTACACGCCCACGGTTCCCCGCTGATCAAGACATGTACGCCTCGTGATCGTATAATTCAAGAATTTCCTTGACAGGGTTTCGCAATGCTCTAGTTGTTCTCAAACCGAACATCTCAAAGAAGACAACACGGAGTGAGTGAACCAAATAATTTTAAGTCCACCGATTGATGAAAAGAGATTTGAAAACAATCGTATTGCTCAATAGAAATTGTTTTGCAATACAACGAAGGTTTTATTGAAAATCAATTATCAATCATAAAACACCTTTTGGTTTGAAAATGAGTACACGGTCGATGTGCTAAAGAAAAGAGTTGTTAAGCACAAAGACCGGTTTTTCAAAGGTATCCGTCAATCCATAACTCGAACCAGATTGATTCAAGAGATTGAATCGCCCCATTGTTTCTGCTCGCTTGTCACATGGTTGATCCATATAATAGATCTCACATGCCACCTACCAGAGCTTGTTTGATGTTGGCTCCGTAAGGCTTTCCATCTTCATTGTGAATATGTATACACATCACTCGATGTTCCGCAATACCACAAGGATAATGCGAGGACTCAAGATATAATCTCTTTCCACATTGTGTGAAACAGAGTCTTCATTGAAAGTGTCCTAATGAGATTTATTGATGATCTCGTGGCTCTAGACTCAATTTGTGCATATTTGGATCCCGCATCGAGACTAGGGAGAGGGTCTCCTTCTTCAATATCAACAATCTCTAAGAGAAAGTCGATAGATAATGTCGGTTCCCGTGAGAATGAAACAAGTCCTTATAAGAGGAACTTGAGTGGTTTGGAAAGTTGAAGTGCAAGGCCACCGGGTCCATGACGCCTTGTCTTCAATACCGATGTTACCATCAAGAGCATATGAATTGAACCCGTTTTCGCCCTAAGGTTGAATAAATGGAGGGCTATTTGTTTTCACCCTTTCTCATTCAATTCTTTTTAATTCTTCAACCCTTCAAGCTTACCGAGACTTCATAGCTAGAACCTTGTTGGGTTTATTCCAAGACTAGCTCGCCTTAGTCCGCACTCTTCCCATATCTCATTTTTCTCCTTTTATCATCATACCTAAGGACTTCTACACTAACTAGTGGATTGTCCTCGGTAGATCCCTCCGCTCAAGCGGATCATGGGAACACATACCTAACCTTATCATCCTTATATCACCGCATATAAAGTAAAGTTGGTCGGTCTATTTGGTATTGTTCATCCGCCATTGGAACCAATTGAAAACCATTTGAAAATCAATTCGATACTTGTGATATATTATCAAAGCATTTTGTACCGAATTGTTTTTGATATTTTTAGAACGAGAACTCCCTCAACATGTGCATCAAGTATTTGAAAATGTTTTGCACACGGAGGCAAGAGAAAGAATTAACTTCTTTGATTACCATTTTCTAAAGATATCAACATCACTTCCCACATCAAATCAAGTAGGTATAGCATTTCGGGAAGGATGAGGTTTCCATGAATTTGCTCCCCTCAATATGTGCCTCGAGGTTTGAAAAGAGTTTTGCACATACTAGAGGAACCCGCACATGGGATGAATGATCACGCTTCAAATCAAAGGTTTAAGATAGATGCTCCCTCAACATGTGCATTGAAAATTTGAAATCGTTTGTCACATGTGGAAGGACAAGATGTACATTCTTATAAAACCATTTACCGAATTATCGCTTTAAATCCAATTTAAATCACACATTCTCCCCGATCACAATTATCAAATCATTTGAGATTTGTGATCTCTTATAGATTTAAATTGATTTTGAAAGCTTTTAAGGAGAATTGTGACTTGATTGTGAAAGCGTTTGAATCGATAAGGATCGGATTTTAAGACTTTAAACCCATTGATAAAACATGCATGTATATCTTTTGAAAACAATTTAATGCCAAATAACTTTTAATTTAATTGAAATCATTCTCCCTCAATCAATGACATAGGTTGTTGATTGAGAGATAGAGATTTTGACATATAAGTCCCGATGATTATCAAAAATAGAGACCGAGTTATTTTTCAAAGCATTTGGTTTTCAAGAGATAAATGTTTATAGAATCGAGCATGGAATTTTGAAAGCATGATAAAACATAGCTCGTTTTTCTTTTAAAACCGGTTATTGCTCAAGATGACAATAAACCATTTCTCTTTCTCCCAATTTTTTTTTTTTTTTTTTTTTTTTTTTAACAATTCTAAAGAATCAACATCTAAAGTCCCGTGTCATTCTTTGAATGACAAAGACAAAGACCGTAGATATTATCGAATCGAAAAAAAACATGA
Source organism: Chrysanthemum lavandulifolium (assembly GCA_022545495.1). Taxonomy (NCBI): domain Eukaryota; kingdom Viridiplantae; phylum Streptophyta; class Magnoliopsida; order Asterales; family Asteraceae; genus Chrysanthemum; species Chrysanthemum lavandulifolium. Next base: position 149,558,252 of record CM040243.1, read on the forward strand.
CAAATTGACAATATTTTTTTTTTTTTTTTCAATTTTTCAAATTTTTATGGATTTTTTTTATATTTTTATGGATTTTGAAGGTTTTATAATTTTGTATTTTGTTTTTCGAATAAATATTTACAAAGAGATAGATGAAGATAGACCTTTACTCCTCGCCTTCCTCCTCAAGACGCTTTGAGAGTTTCGTTGAAGGCTTTTCAAACCAAGTCGTGGAAGAATAAACTCAAAACGCTCTCTTGAAGAGCTTTGGTGAAGATGTCTCGCTAACCGATATTCGCACCTCACAAAATATAGTTCCACCACACCTTTTTCCACTTGTTCCTCGATGAAATGATGTCGAATGTCGATATGCTTTGCTCTTGAGTGTTGAACGTTGTTGCATGAGAGAGCAATAGCACTTTTATTATCACAAGATGTAGGGATTTTGTTGAATTCAAAGCCATAGTCGATAATTGAGATCTCATCCATAAGATTTGAGCACAACAAGATGACATGGCTATGTATTCACCTCAGAGAGGAAATAGAAGTACTCATTTGCTTTTTGAAGACCACCACAAGCTTATCACCCAAAACCGAGCACCTCCGGACGTATTTCGACGAGTATCTTGACACCGCATGATCCGTGATCGCGATATGTCGTTAGTGACATACCGGTGTCTTTCGGTACCAAAGTCCCATATTGATGGTTCCTTGAGATACCGAAGACCCGCTTAATCGCTTCAAGGTGCTTTTTAGTAGGCTTAGCCTGGTATCTAGCACACATGCAAACAAATGAACAAGATGTCTCGGTCTACTAGTCGTGAGGTACATCGTGATCCAATCATACTACGATATTTCGTTTGGTCAATCATGATCCCCGAGTGGTCCTCATCTAGTTTGGTTCGATCAATCATGGGGTGTCAACAGGTCACTTGAATTAAATCCAAATTTCTTTAAGATCTCGCTTGCATATTTAGATTGATTTATGAAAATGCCTCCGGACTTTGTGAAATTTGTAATCCCAAGAAAATGACATTTGTCCCATCATTGACATTTGAAATTTTGAACTCATTTCATTAGAAAACGATCACATTCCATTGGGTCCGCCGAGGCAAAAATAATATCATCAACATAAATTTGAACATGAGTTAAATGTTTGCTCGACTTCGGTGAACAATGTAGGATCAATCGCTCCTTTGATGAATCCGGTTGATAGAAGAAACTTTGACAAAGTATCATACCATGCCCTTGGAGCTTGCTTTAAACCGTAAAGAGCCTTCTTCAAACGATAAACGTGAGTAGGATGCTCTTGATTCACAAATCCTTCAGTTGGCCGACGAGACGACTTCTTTAAGATCTCCGCTCGTAAATGCCGCCTTCACATCCATCCGATAGACTACCATGTTCTTACTAGCAAGATTAGCCGAAAGATTCGATTGCCTCGATTCGAGCAACAGAGCAAAAGATTCTTCAAAATCAATACCTCCTCTTGACGGTATCCTTTAGCAACTAATCGAGCCTTGTTCTTCAACACATCACCATGCTCATCAAGTTTCACTTTGAAGATCCATTTAAGAGCTATAATCATAGCACGCCTGAGCAGTACTAACTCCCATACATCAAGACGATCAAACTCATGAATTTCATCTTGCATGGCATTGAACCAACTATCTTCATTCATGGCGGTTTTAACATCTTTTGGTTCAATCTTAGATAGTACGGAGTTGAAGAAACACCATAAGGCATCGGTTGCAAGTTGTTTCCGGTTGATACAGACGAGAGGGATTTCCAATGATGTTGTCTAATGGATGATCGTGAGTCCATTTTCCGAGGTGTTCATGTGGCGCTTGTTGAGGAACCGAGGTAGTCGAGTCGATGTCTCCTCAAGAAGATGGTTCGATGATGATTCGTGAGTAGCAAATATGTTTTCAAATGGAGCATCTTCGTGAGTAGCAAAGGGATTAACTTCATCATTGATGCCGTAAACATTTCCATGATGTATATTTGAAGAATGATGATTTGTTGATGAGATCAAGGATCAGCAGCAGTGCTTCTTGACTTAAAGATATTGAGACCGAGGATTGACTTCATTCATCGGAATATGAGCATCCTCTCGTTGTAGGGATCAACACCTCATTAGTAATTGAATCATACAGCTCATCAAACATAGGATCAAACAATTTCTTTACATCATCTTCGATGGAGGTACATATGGAGTTTCTTGAGAGGAGTTTGGAACAAGGGATGAACCAATGGGACTGCTTTTGAAGAGCGGGTCCCGAGTGGAGTGTCCAGAGCCATTTGACCGGTCACCATCAAACGTAACGTGAATTGTTTCCATGATATTTCGGGTTCTTTTGTTGTAGATTCGTATCCCTTTTGTTTGATGCATATCCTACAAATACTCCAATGTCGCCTTTGGCCCTAAGTTTGCCTAAGTCTTGACCTCATTAGTTGGATAGCACAATGCACCAAACACACGAAGGAAAGATAGATTAGGTTTTCTGTTGTGGACAAGTTCATATGGAGTTTTTCCATGAACAAGTGTGAATCGTGAACGATTTTGTGTGTAGCATGCAAGGGCAATTGCTTCACCCGAGAAACATTGGAACCTTTGAGTAGATCAAGATTGTTCTAGCGGCTTCAACAAGAGTACGATTTCGCCTTTCAACTACACCGCTCGCTGAGGGGTTCGTGGAACACTTCTTTGATGGTCGATTCCAACGCTTTCATAGAATTCACTAAGTTGTTTGTTGACAAACCCGCCCATTGTCTGCTCGATAATTCGACGCTTTGTTTAGTCGAACTCGCAATGCTTGATGAGTTTGATGATGATATCGAGTTTCATCCTTTGTCCTTAAGAACTTGACCCAAGTGAATCTAGAGTAATCATCAACCACAACTAACACATATTTCTTCCCAAAGATATTCTCGCACCTCATTGGTCCACATAAATCCATATGAATCATATGAAGAACTTCGTGATGAGTTAGTAGGTTTGGGTTTATGGGCATACTTTTGCTTTTTCCCAATTGACATGTCGAACAAAGATGATCCTTTTCATACTTTAGTCTAGGTAAACCTACAACTAAGTCCTTTCTCGAAAGATCGTTGATGGTGCCAAGTTCAAGTGATTGAGACGACGATGCCATAACCATGACTTTGTTTTTGAAGCCTTTGATAACAAGCGATTGGAGAGGCCCTCATCATGTCATCGATAGAGATGGTGTAAAGATTTGAGCCACGAGTTCCTTTTAACAGCTCCTTACCATTAAGATCTCTAACAAAGGTGTATGTTTTCTCAAGGCTACTTCTAGATCGTAATCACGTAATTGACCAACAGAGAATGATTATGACCTAAACCTTCCACATAGTAAACTCTAGAGATGACACTATCACCAACAACATAATCTCCATAACCCATAATAGCACCGAAATGATCATTACCAAATCTAATAGCCCCGATGAATTTGCTCACGGTTCATGAGCCGCGACCGTCTCCAAATATATGCTTGGAACAAATGAGTCCAGTACCACGTAATCGATTTGAACGATCCGCAGCTGAACATGCATAAGAATGGATAATCGATAATTGGGATCCCCATGCAAGAATGGGTTCCATTTGGTTAGTTACAATGGTTGGAACACCCACATCGTAAATAGAAGCATTCATATCGTAGTGAGGCAATGGAATCATTGTGAATAGATGCAAGATTAGTGTCTCAGATAGCCCTGCTCACAGCAGATCACTTCTTAAAGGAATAGTTCTACCAAGAGGCATCCATTTTCTAGTGGGCATTATCTCGATTAGTCTTATGACCAATGTATCCAATAAAAGCCTATTTTATCGAATGTTCTTCCCGGGTTTCCACTGCTTTCTAACTTTCTTTCGCTTTTGCCTTTTAGCCTTCTTAGCATGAATTTTAGCATTAACAATATTAATCGGACAATTAACATCATTAGGCGTAACATTAACATCACATTCATGATTAGAAATGTAATTCAAGCAGACATCAATACAAGGTTTGCAAATAGTATCGAATTCAATTAATTACAAGACGCCTATGGCTAATACTAGAATCAACACGATTCGCTTTATTCGATTCAAACTTAAAGTTCCTAGATTGTTCTTCTACTCTTTCCAAAGGCACATTCTTAGCTTGAGGTCCTATCATTCCTTGTATTGTCTTGAGACTTTGACCGCTCCCTTTAATGTCACCGACACTCCCTGTAGGGAATGGGAACATTAGTTGGTTTAACTACTCTTTGCATCACCGCTTAGATGTGCCGATCCGAACTACATGCAGTGCACTATGGTTCACATTCTTAAAACTAGAGGTACCGAGATTTGTACTCCTAGAAGGCACACTTGAGTTCTCTTTCTTAGCATTGATGATCTATAATCCGAACTACTCAAAGGCACACTACGGTTCACATTCAAAACATTGGGAATCGAGTGCATATCATACTTGGCATTAGGCATCGAACATGGAATCAAAGGGTTAACTCTCTCACCTAATGTCTTTGGGCATATTGTGATCAAGCATTCTAAGATTTCTTGAGATCGTTTGGCATATAAGCATGCATGTCCAATTGCATTATCATGAGGTTTCTCTAGCTTATCCTCTTCAACAATCTCACGCAGCATTCTAAGCAATCCTTAAGAGATGAGAAGTATGTTTGAATAGCTAGTTTGTTGTTCCTTAGATGAGGAGGACATATGTTACGCATAAAGCATATTTATTACAAGATTGAACCTTTGATACACCATTCTCCCCATTGGTCATTGGCATTTTCCTTTTACCCGACTCTTCGATTCTCAATTTCCTTTTGCAATGAAGCTATTTGTTCGTTATTCTTGTTACGAGTGACCTTAATTGATTCAAATAACTCATTGAAATGACGCTTAACCTTTTCATTTTCTTCTAGAAAACTTTCGCTTTCCTTTGTAAAGCATTTACTAAGTTTTGAAGATGAAACGCTTGAGAATTCGAGAATCTAAAGGAGGAGGCATTTGGGAGCCCGTCATATTGTTCGCTTGACCCTTTAATTGAGAGATTTGGGCTTTCAACTTTCTCGATCGTGTTGCACCGAGCTTGAATCTGCTCATCACGCTTGTTAATTTGAAAACCGCATCAAACTCGAGCATCCAAGATGTCTTGACATTTGAAGTTTTGACATTTTCTTTAAGATGTTGATATTTTAGTTGTAAATTAAAATGCTCAACTTCTAGTTTAGAAAATGTTTAACGAAATTGTCGTGATCATCCAGCTCAATTTTCTCGCTTAGTTTAGAATTAGTTTTTCAAGCTCAATGACACGATCATGGAGACTTTCAGGCCACACAGATAGTTCATGAAATTTGGAAGCATTAATAGAGCAATTTGAAGCGTTGAAAACACATCTTGAGCAACACATTCAAGAATAAGATTCTCATTTAATGTATGCAAGTTCTTTCTCTCAATCTCATTATATTTCAAAGGCACGCTCATAGTCACTAACTTCAACAACCATTGCATCAAATTCCTTTTCCATTCCCTTAATATCGCTTTCTATCCCTTTTAAGACTCTCAAAGTGATCTTTAGAAGTTTAAAGAAGGGCATGACCTCGCTTAAATAACATTCTTTCATTTGTTCAAAACCCTTTCTCCTTCGCTATACCAAAGGTGTGATCCTTTTCTTGCAAGTTTTCTCAAAATCAACAAATAGTTGAAATATAACGATTGGCTAATTAATGTCTTGCTTTTAGTGGCAATTGTTCTAGGTACAAGATGCATTGGTGTATTAGGAGGATACACAATGCTTCTAGGCATTTTCCAAAGGGAGGGTTTGTTTCAACAATATTTTCCGCTTCGCTTATCTAAATCCTTTTTCCGTAAGACTTGTTCGGAGTCAACAATGTCTCGAGGCTTAAACTTGTTCAAGGAAATCCAGCTTTTCCTTCTTGTAGTCATGAGGAGTGATAATTATTTTTTCTCTTTGCATTTGGGATCATTTTGTTTCTTATTCATCTTTTCCCTAGTGATTTCATTTGATTTCTTATCTTCCTCGCACTCAACGCAACTAGGTTTCGCCTAGGCTTAAGGATTTCATTACCATCATAAAGCACCTTATGAGCATTTCTAGCCTTTTAATTACCTCCGGATTTGGTTCCTCAACAAGGGAATGCTATGCTTATCGCTTAAGACTCGATGTTTAGTGACCATGTGAGCAATCGAATGGTGTTTCCTTGTATGTACAACTTGTTTTCAAGTTTGTTTTTCAAAGTTTTCGATTAGAAAATCTCTCAAGAGTTTTGATTCCTTTGCATTAAATTCTTGCTTAAGCATTTTCACATTTTCTTGAAGTTCTTGTTTTTGCTTAGTGTTTTAGAAAGTTTTTCTTGCAAGGAATTTAATTCTTGTTTCAATACTTCTTCTAAACTTACTTTTTCTAATTATCTGTACTCACTTGGTCATCCATTTCCGCTCACGAGTGGTCAACTCAAATTTAGCACGTTGTTCATAAATAGCAACACGCTCTTTATAGGCATTTAGTTCGTAAATTACGTAATCATCGTGGGCACATGCAAGTATTCATCAAAAACATAGTCATTGTTGATCGCAGAAGATGCATCACTTGGTACAACTTCACTTTCACTTTGTTTCACATATTGATCATATGGGACAATATCGATATTACCCATATTTTCAATATTTGATTCAATAGTTTCAGCTTGATTGTACTTTGTCATGCATCTGCTGCACATCAAGATCATCGATAGTTTTAATACCTCCGAGATGAGCTTGTCATGGATGGGCCACTAGTGGTGAAGAAGAGACCTTGGGAGAAACCATTGGAGAAATGCTAGCCATAAAATTGTGTGTGCCGAGGTCCATCATCCACATCGTAGTCGTATGCATCACAACAACGACTTGAAAGGCATTCGATGATTGTGACCTATCTCCGAATAGGCCGCTCATCCACATCTCGCATCATAGGTCTTGGCATTGCCCTCAAGAAGAAACAAAGAATTCCTCTTCATCCAAAGCAAGACCATTGTCCCGAGCTTGTGCCAAGAAGATCTTATCTCTCAAGTAATCAAGATTCTCGGGACGCTTTGGAGATGTGCGCCTTGCAATGTGTCCTTCACCACCACGCTTATAACATTTGATTGGCTTAGCTTGACCTTGGTTACCATTTCTTCCTCGATTCGTTGCCAACATAACCTCTCCCACCCCACCTCTTCCCCGATCATACTGTCTTTCCCGAATCGGTTGCACCACGATCCTTCCATCTTTAACAAAGGGCTTGATTGTGTGGGTTAGATGTCGCTCGAGGTTGTTGTTGGTTTGTGGGAGAGAATTCATGTTTTGACTAATGAGAAGAGCTAGTTGATTAATGAAGTTACCCACGTGAGCATCAAGATCGCCTTGTTTGAACATAGGATCGTGAATGAGTTTGTGATTACCATTACCCAAGGGTATGACTTGTGATGCTTTGGTTGTGATTCCGATGTTTGAGTAGAAAGTCGTTGAGTCATTAGACGAGCTTGTCTCTCCCCGGTTGGTTTTGAACCGATTGAGAATCAATTTTTCAAACATAGCATGTCTCTCATTCTCAAGGAGGAAGGCATAGAGTTGCTCATAGTTTGTATTCTTCAATCCTTTAGTGAGCTTCACAATGGTGACAAACTTGTGCCATTCGGGATTCATGTTGTTCACAAATTTTGAGTTCAAATGAATGTTAGGCATAGTCATTCGATGTTCCTCATGTCATTCACTAACTTATGAAATCTCACATAGTACTCATAGACATTCTCATCCGGTTTCATCTTGAAGTGCTCAAATTCATCATAGAGTTGGGATTCTCTGCCTCCATAGTTAATTCGAACCCGAGAGAAGCATCTTAACATTATCCCAAACCGCCTTTGCATCGTTGTTATGATTGATCGCCTTGTAGATGTCTTTAGGAAGACCTTGAAGAACAATGTTTGAAGCCCCGATATCTCGCATCGAATCTCTTTTATCCTTATCATCAAGCTCATCATACATCTTAGGTCCGTCCATTCCGTAAACAGAGTACCATCTTCATTAGTATCAAGTATGTCTCTAGTCGCCTCAACTCGATATGGTCCTTCATCAATGGATTTGAGAATGTTGACACCATTTTCCTTTCCAAGGCAATACAACTGATTCGCTGAGCCCAAGAATCGTAGTCGCCTCTGCAAGCATGGGTGGACGAGTATCCGAGCCACCGCTTGAACATCCTCGCAAAAGTGGAGATGATAGTAGGAACGTTGGTAGACATGTTAATGATTATACGGATTTTATAACTCTATGATTAAACCGGAAATAGATTCTTTCACGGATTTTACTAAATCAAGAGAAAACCGTAAACAATCACTCAAGTCGCTAGAAGATAATGCACTAAGTCGCTAGAAGATAATGCACTAAGTCGCTAGAAGATAATGCACTAAGTCGCTAACACTTAATTCGCTACACCACTAAGTCGCTAGAGTCCCAAGTCGCTAGACAAAAGCAAGTCGCTAAGTAGTAACTCGCTAAGCCTCAAGTCGCTAGCAAAATTTTGGCAAGAAATTGCCACTCAAGTCGCTAAAGATACAAGTCGCTAAAGAGCAACTCGCCATGCACCAAGTCGCTATCACTGTCGCTACCCGTAGTGGAGAGTCCACTACTTGTATCAGAAATCGCTAGATCTAAGTCGCTAGGTTTAGAACCGAACTCGCTACAAATTTGTAAAGCAAGTCGCTACGAAGAAACTAATCCGTGAGTTAAGTCGCTAGCATGAAAAACCACATAAACATCACTTTTCAATCCAAAACAACCCAACCAAGATGATTTAAGCTTACCAAATGATAACCTACACACTTGTGATGATTCTAAACATAAAAGTACTAACAAAATCCAAACTTTAACCCGAGAAATCAACCAAATGATGCAAAACCACTAAACTTTTTCAAACTCAAAACCACCTAAAACCACTAGAAATCCAAAGATGTGCAAGATATGATCTAACCATGGCTCTTGATACCAATTGTAAGATATTAGTTTTCACATACACATCAAACCATAACAACAAGGTGGCGATAAGTGGAATTCTAGAGAGAAAGTTAGAGGTTTAGGAACTTAGTGAGAGAAAGTGAAAGATATTATTATGAGCTCCAACTCTCTACCTTGGGAGGTAGAGAGTATTTATAGTCTTACATAAATCGCCACACATCGGGTCATGGATCGTGCATACAGCTGGGTAAAGACCCGTCTGTCCTCCACGGTGTTACTTAACTAAATACTACTTAACTTAAAAGAACTACGACTACGAGCTTTCTAACGATTACATATACTTGAGGTGACCGACTTTACAAAGGTAAAAGCCAACTTTAGGATATTTTAGAGTCTTTGGTTGTAAATGCTTCATTCTTAATACTAAAGACTATCTCACCAAGTTTGACCCAAAGTCTTATGAAGGTGTATTTCGGTTATTCTCAAACTAGCAAAGCTTATATTGTCCTAAATAAAGAAACAATGATAGTCGAGGAATCGTTGAACATAACATTTGATGAAAGTCCACCTCCCTCTAAGACATCACCTTTAGTAGATGATGACTTAGTTGAAAGTCAAATAATAGAAAGTCAAATTAATGATAACAAGGAAGATGAACCATTAAATAAGGAAATTATAAACATCAAAGAATCTAAAAGTCATCCTTTAGAAAAGGTCATAGGACAACTTAATCAAAGAACCTTAAGGTCACAAGCCCAAAATCAAAGTAATTATTTTTGTTTTGTATCCACCATAGAACCGAAAAACATAAATGAAGCAATAAAAGATGAATCATGGGTAATTGCCATGCAAGAAGAATTAAACCAATTCGTTAGAAATGATGTTTGGAAATTAGTTCCAAAACCTAAAGATCAAACCATAATTGGAACAAAATGGGTTTTTCGAAATAAAATGGATGAAAATGGTATTGTATCTAGAAACAAAGCTAGGCTTGTTGCACAAGGCTATAATCAATAAGAAGGTATTGATTATGATGAAACTTATGCTCCGGTAGCTAGACTCGAATCTATTAGAATATTACTTGCTTATGCATGTGCTTATGACTTTAAATTATTTCAAATGGATGTTAAAAGTGCCTTCCTTAATGGGTTTATTAACGAAGAAGTGTATGTTGCTCAACCTCCCGGTTTTACCGACTTTGAGAAACCACATCATGTCTTCAAACTCAAGAAAGCATTGTATGGTCTTAAGCAAGCACCAAAAGCTTGGTACGACCGACTTAAGACTTTTCTTATTGATAACAAATACTCTATGGGATTAGTAGATAATACTCTTTTAACCAAGAAAAAAGAATCACATACTATCATTGTTCAAATATACGTTGATGACATTATATTCGGATCAACTTGTCAAAACTATGTGATGATTTCTCTAAAATCATGCACGACAAGTTTGAAATGAGTATGATGGGTGAGTTAAATTTCTTTCTAGGACTTCAAATTAAACAACTAGAAGATGGCATATTTTTTAACCAATCTAAATATATAAAAGACATGCTTAAGAAATTTGGGCTTGAAGATTCCAAACCAACTAAAACACCCATGTCCTCGGACACCAAACTCACCAAGGACGAAGAAGGTAAATCCGTAGATAACACTAAATATAGAGGAATGATTGGTAGCTTCACTCTATCTTACGCCTAGTAGACCCGACATTATGTTTAGTGTTTGTCTATGTGCTCGCTTTCAAGAAAACCCAAAGGCATCACACTTAGAAGCCTTAAAAGGATTTTAGATACATTAAGGGAACAACGTGTTTAGGATTATTGTATCCCAAAGGAACGGGTGTAGAAACCATAGTGTATGCCGACTCGGATAATGCCGGTGACTATGTCGATAGAAAAGTACAAGTGGTATTTGCACTTTGTTGGACATTGTCTCACCTCATGGTTTGCAAAGAAGCAAACGGCCTTAGCCATCTCAACTCATCAAGTCGAGTATGTCTCACCGGAAAAGCATGTCAACAAGCTCTTTGGATGAAGCAAGCTCTCATAGATTACGGAATTCATCTCAACGACATTGTGATACTTCATAACAACAAAGGAGCCATCGATCTCAACAAGAATCCTGCTCAACATGCTCGCATAAAGCATATTGAAATCCGTCGTCACTTTCTTCGCGACAATGTTCAAAAGGGAACATTTCAATTGAGAAAGTATCCTCCAAGACAACATTACCGACATCTTAACTAAGCCTCTTAAACGAGAACCTTTAATCTTCTTAGAATTGGTTTAGGGTTAATGGAACCAAACATGTAGGATAAACATAGCCTAAAACATTAGAATAGTCAAACCAAAACAATTTTGTTTTATATCTGCCATCAGAGCTACGGTACCAAATGACAACAAGGACGGAACAAAGTTTTGGTACCGTCGGTCCGTGGTGTCTCTGTACAAAATACTACCTACAAAACATCTTCTTCCTCAAACCCACTTTACCAAAACGTAAAACTTAAACCAAGCTCATTATTGACACCTTCCCACTCACGAATCATCAAGATAACATCATTGTAAGTATCCTAAATACATTTTATCTCTCAATTCTGAGTCTAGGATTCTTATTTATGCACAAAACTATCAAAAATCATTACATGGGGTTTTACGTATGCTTTTATACTAAATATGAATTCAATTGGCAAATTGCATAACTAGTCATTGAAATTAGGTACTACATTATCATATTGCATAAACAAATCATGTTTCCCACTAATTAATAGATAATGAATATAAGGCCTTATTCAAATAACCAAACACCCCATGTCAAAAATTTTGAAAAGCTTCTCACTTGTAGGAAAACAATTTTTCATTGTTAAATACAAATAGAAACGTTAGACTTTCATCACTTGCATGCTCTTTAATACTAAAGGTATTGCATAACTAATATGCATTCCCGGGTATATTCAAATGAAGCCACATTGAATTAAGAGCATTTGGGTTATCTCATGGTATTTGCCAAACACCCCACTAAAACCATTTTTGTGCATAAAATGAGTCGAGATAACCGCAACTCCAAATTGTTTTCATATAGACACACACTAGAACCAAAACGTTAAAGTTTATTCTCAGTTTTAACATATCAATTCTTGTCCTTAGGAATAACCATGGTAGCTCAAGATTCTATGATCACAAAGACACCCTTAACTACATTCCCAAACACCACAAAACCAAAGGACTTACCAAGGATCTAGTAGAAATATTTAAGGGTCTAGAATCAAGGTATTTCCATGAGGGTAGAACCATTCACTCATCCTTCCTTGAACATACCAATCTTCGTGAAGAACTAGCCACCATTAAATTCGATTGTCTTCTTGACATCGATGAACTAATTTGTCCTAGGTTTGTGTTAGAATTCTATGCTAGTGTGGCCGGCTTTAGTGATGAAGACGATGATGAATTTTGTCTTAGATTTAGAATCAATCAAAACGACTACACCATCACCTTAAGCAACTTTGCTCAAGTACTAGGAATTCCCAACCGAGGAACTTGTGTCTACACGGATAAGTGGTCTCTCACCGCTCTTGATGCAATCAATGACCGATTCTCCCTACCAAACCCGTTTGGCCGATAAGGATGTTATCCGTGAACACCTATTTAACCCAAAACCGATACAACCCGTGTTACCCGAAAGGAAAAGAGGTAAACCGAGATCCATATGGAATGGAGCTAAATGAACTTAAGCCGAATTTAAGAAATGGGAGGAGCTACTTAGAGCCAACGTCATTAGCACCATAGGAAATAGGGATCACATAAACGCATGCCTTTGTCACATGCTCTACAACTTGTCCACCCGACAACCATTCAATTTAGCCTATTACATAGCTAGGAGAATGATTGATATTCCAACTCAAGGATCGGTTGCTCTTCCATACGGGATGCTTCTCACCCGTCTCTATAGAAACTTTGCACCAATTCCACCAACCCCAAAAGGGATGCACCTTCACTATGAACTCATCCCTCACATCTTTGTACCTTTGAGTGATGAATTGCTAAGACAAAAGGCAAAAGAGCAAAACCTCAAACTCCATCATCATCATCATCAAATAGATCCGAGGATGGTCTTCCAAGCTCTCGTCTCCCACCTCACGAGTATTATGCGTCTCTTCCCGAGATTGAAAATGAATCAGCGGAATTCAAGCAAACTAAGGGAATGTTCAAGTGCCTTGGTAGGATGATGAACAAGATTTACAAGAAGTTGGACAAATGAGGGTACTTTAAGGAGTGTTTGGAACAATACATTATCGAATGTTTGATACTATTTAGTTGTTTTTATCTTGTAGGATGATAATATAACTTCTAAAAGCGATGTATGCTAACAATCTTATGCAGGGGATAGCACAAGTATGCTATCAATTTTACCCATTTTCACTATAATGTGAAAATCAATAAGCCTTGCTCAAAATCTATGCTCCACTATGTTTATACATGTGTTATTTACTTTTCCTAACTAGAAATGTTTAGTATAACACCTTTTGAGAAAAATTTCGTGTTTCGAAAAATGCCCGACACCTAAAAACATACTCCGTCTTGTTTCAAGACTCCACGGACGACGGCACCAAAGATTTAGTACCGTCCGTTATGTAAAATGGTACCGCCACACCAGACAAAGGACTGCATCAAGACCCTTTTAGGGTTCCGTCGTGTATGATTTTGGTGCCGTGGATTCTCCGTAATTTTCTCGAATTTCACTCTTCGTGATTCCAAATTACCATCCATAACTTATAAATCAATCTTAACTAGTTTATACTCTTATTAGAACTAGTATAATTCACTTAGGTATATAAGAAATCCATTTCCCACCAAAATTCAAAAATTTGAAAAATCCACCCAAGGAGCCCTTTGGCATAAAGGTATGAACCAAATTTTTGGTACCTTCAAATCCGTGGGTGATCTGATTGTTAGGAAATTCCACTCATTAGAACACATTTATTGCAAATCTTTTCTTCTTCACTCCATCTCTCTTGAATGGATTGACTTGGGTGATATGACTAGCATTCAACCCACTTCCAAATCATTAGGAACCTCATCTCTTCAATGGTTTAACATCAAATCAAACACATTTCTCCACAATTTTTCACTTCTATAAATTGAGAGGTTTTACCATGATCATCCTCACACCTTCTTCATTCTTACTATTATCTAGCAAAGAAAAATCCAAGTCAAAAATGACAAAATCCTCTCCAAAAACTTGCAAGAAAACCGCTAGAATTAGTGTGAGGCCTTGTTGCTTCGTTAACACGAGCTCTTCATCCGAGTCTTCTCCACTCACAATCTCATCTCCAATCCGAGATGATACAAACCTTACCTTGGCTACACCTACTCAATCACATTGTGATCACCACTCCACCACCTACAAAACACCAACTTTACCTCCTCCCAAACCCATTCAAACATCCAAACACCTCACCACCTTCACCACCAAGGTTTCCAACTCGCTGCCTATGGAGTTATTCTCCACTCCACCAACTTCACCAAATCCTTTCTTAGAGGACTTGGATGACTTGCCTCCTAGGCCAAATCATCCACCACCATTTCCATCCTTTGGCACAATTGAGCAAATAGCTCATGAATCACCAAGGTCATCTTTTGACCCAAATGCCCCACTAGGGCCTAAACCTCTTCTCTTCCACCCCATTTATAAAGACATTCATGGTCCTTTATATGGGATCATCCACTCAACATCAATGTCCCTCATCTTGAGGACATTGAAGAGTGCATGTGGGATGCCAATCCCACTAGAGAGAGATTCAAGCGAACTCCACAACCTCCACCAATTCAAAGGCATGGTGGATTCTCACTTAAGTGAGACTATGCAAATGCAAAATGCTTTGCTTGCCTCCATCATGACCACCCCAAACATTCCCCAACACCACCAACACATCTACCATACCACCACCACAACCTTCCCAAACATACTACCCCAAGGCATGGTTGCTCAACTTGTGAGCAAACAGCCAAACCATGGAAAGGACCCGGTTATGGTCCATGACTTCCAAGAGGAAATGAGGTTCATCCTCAATCATATCCTTGAGCGCCTCAATGCTCTTTCTCATCCACCATCTACCTAGGATGGTCATAGATTAGCATTTCTAGTTATTCTTTTTCTAGGAATTTTCTCTTTTTATTGTACTAAAACACATCATTGTGTTCCCATTTCATGATCTTTATTCATGAAAATTTTAACTAATGAATGGTGTTTTTGTAGAATAATAAGATTGGTTGTGATTGATTGCTTGTCCAAGTCTCACACGAGACATACATATATACACATAACCCTAGAAAGACATGGGCCTTGGGAAACGGGCCTAAGACAAATATAGAGAATACAATACTACTAACACACTTGAGCTTGAGCGGAGGACACCGAACACTCAAACTGTCACGAAATTCTTCAAATAGAGCTGAAGGCAAACCCTTAGTGAAGATATCCGCAAACTGATAGCGAGAAGGCACATGAAGAACTCTAACTTGACCTGCAGCCACCAAATCCCGAACGAAATGAATGTCAATCTCGATATGCTTGGTCCGTTGATGCTGAACCGGATTGGAAGACATGTATACGGCACTAACGTTATCGCAGTACACAAGTGTTGCGGAAGAAACCGGAGTATGTAGCTCTCGAAGAAGATTCCGCAACCAAAGACGTTTCGAAGAACCGCATTGGCAACCCTCACATATTACGCTCGCCTTTGGGCGGACAGGTGTCGATTGGCGCTTAGAGGACCATGAGAGTAAATTGTTGCCAAGAAAGACACATAGCCGAAGTGGACTGTCGAGTAGTTGGGCAACCAGCCCAATCCGCATCAGAATAAGCAACCAATGAGGTAGTAGAAGATGAATATAACTGCAACCCATAATCTAAAGTACCCCAAATGTAGCGCAAAATCCGTTTGAGCACAGAGAAATGAGGCTCTCGCGGATCATGCATATGTAGACAAACCTGCTGAACAGCATAAGATATATCAGGACGAGTGAACGTGAGGTACTGAAGCGATCCTGCAAGGCTCTGATATAAGGTGGGATCGGAGATCAGCCGCCATCATCACCCAATTTAGACTCGGTGGTAGCGAGTCCGACCGAGTTGCAATCAACCATGTGAGCACGCCAAGTATCTCTCAGAGCATACTTGCTACCGCGATAAAAACATACCGTAAGTGTCACGAGTAACGGATATGCCCAAAAATAATTAAGTGATCCCAAATCGGTCATAGAGAACTCCTGATGAAGAGTCGCAATAATATCGAAGTAATCCATCGGAGGAAGCGGTCGATACAATATCATCAACATATAATAAAGATAAGCGATGTCGGTCCCGATGGTAGATAAACAATGAGGTGTCACAGCGACTATGTGTAAAGCCCATCCTAAGAACATATGTAGCAAAACGCTGAAACCAAGCCCGAGGAGCTTGTTTCAACCCATACAAAGATCTGCGTAACAAACATACATAATCCGGGTGCTCAGTATCACGGAAGCCAGGTGGCTGGTGCATGTAAACAGTCTCAGATAAATCCCCATGTAAAAATGCATTCTTAACATCAAGCTGGTAAACATGCCAATGTCTAGAAGCAGCCAAACTGAGAATAGTGCGAATAGTGCCAGGTTTAACAACCGGGCTAAAGGTCTCATCAACATCAACCCCCTCTATCTGATTGCTACCATTCGCGACAAGGCGAGCCTTGTAGCGACTAAGAGTACCGTCAGCCAAGTACTTGTGGTGAAATAACCACATACATCGAATAATATTGGTGTCTGTGGGACGAGGTACAAGAATCCAAGTTTTGTTTTTAATAAGAGCAGTAAATTCATCATACATAGCATTTAACCAATTAGGGTCATGAAAGCGGTTATATGAGCGAGGTAAAGGAGAAACAAGAGACACGCTGACAAGCATAACGAGGATTGGGACGGGTAGTCCCAACACGAGATGTAACCATGGGATGAGCAGAGGTCGGTGGTGGGTAGGGTCGCAACATGGGGGCCCTTGGGAAGCAGAAGCGGGCAGAGGGCGTAGGGTGTGTAGGAGAGGTGGGTAGTGGTGGGAGGTAGGTCGTTGGGTGATGCCACGAGGGTGAAGAGGAGGGTCTAGTATGGGGGAAGGGATGGGGTTGTTGGTGTAGGAGTAGGTGGAAGTTTTGGGTTGGTGAGTTGGGGTGAGTTTATGATGTTGGAAATGATGTTAGGTGAGTCATCTAAGAAGTCGTAGGATGGTTTCACAACGGGTTTGGTGATGCCAAATGGGAAAACGGTCTCATCAAAAGTGACATGGCGAGATATAAGGATTTTGTTTGTGTTTAGGTCTAAGCAACGATAGCCGCGATGATTGGTGGCATGTCCCAAAAATAAGCATGGTGTGGCTCGTGGTCCAAGTTTGTTGTTGGTATCTATATGAGGATAACAAAGACACCCGAAGACACGTAAAATACGGTAGTCAGGTGTGGTGCCAAACATGCGTGTAAGGGGAATGTCATTATCAATAGCACGGGAGGGTAGGATATTTAAGATGTAAACGGCCATGTTGAGGGCTTCGACCCAGTAGTTCGGGGGTAGGTGGGCTTGGAAAAGTAAGGTGCGGATAAGGTTGTTAATTGTGCGAATCATACGTTCAGATTTACCATTTTGTTGGGAGGTGCGGGGACATGAGAAACGAAAATGGATCCCATTGTTGTTGAATAATTTATGAAAAGCGTGGTTGTCAAATTCACCACCATGGTCACACTGAAAGGATTTGATTTCACAATTAAATTGAGTTTTGACAAAGGTGCGGAATAATGTAAATTTGGACAAAACATCAGATTTATTAACTAACGGATAAACCCAAACAAACTGAGAATAGTGATCAAGAAAAATAACATAGTATTTGAAACGGATAGGCTCGGTATTGGAGAAGTCCATAAGTCCGAGTGAACAATATCAAAACAACTTTTAACTAAAGTAGATGAACTATCAAAAGGAAGTTTCACATGTTTGCCAAGCTGACAAGCATGACAAAGCACGGGAGATTTCTCTTTATTACATGAAATTGAATTATTAGAAATAACACGACGTAACACTTCACTTCCTGGATGACCAAGACGTTGATGCCACGTATACTGACTTGTGAGGTAGGCTTGAGGAATGGGAGAAGGCATGGTGACAGGGTAGAGGTCGCCAGTGCTATCACAGCGGAGCAGCTCTGATACCATGTAGAATAATAAGATTGGTTGTGATTGATTGCTTCTCCAAGTCTCACACGAGACATACATATATACACATAACCCTAGAAAGACATGGGCCTTGGGAAACGGGCCTAAGACAAATATAGAGAATACAATACTACTAACAGTTTTTATTATAGTGTTGGTGATTTTACATAGTGTTTGGAAATGCTTGTGAATGATCATTATTACTAACATTTTTTTGGTAGCTTTATTTTCACAATCCATGTATCTTCCCATTAAGCACCCAATTTAGGGAGCTTTGATCAAGGGGAGATAATGGCTCGGACTCATTACATGCCGATCGCCTCTTCTTTTGTTGAGACAAAAAGGAGAAAATATAGAACTTGATTATATTTTGACTTTTCCGAAAATGTCAACCGACATTGACTTTCGAAAAGTCAAACAGATACATCATTGATAATACTTGACTTTTCTTAAAAAGTCAATCGCATACTGACTTTCTCGAAAAGTCAACATCATGCATCAACTAGTGAATACTTTGACTTTCAGAAAAAGTCAAACATCATATACTTGCATTATCATTCTCTTTTCAAATTCTAAAACTAATATTTTATAACTCTTGCACAAACTTTGTATCTTTTATAAAATAAAATTTATATTTTGTCCTCAACAAAAGGGGAGATTGTTAATACAAATATCGTCATTAAACGTTATTTATATTTTTGATCTTTACCTAAGTTTTGTTAACGACAAAAGTAAATTTAATTTATATAAAAGCTTAAAGCTTGTCAAGTTTAATAGATATTAAAACAAGCTTTTTCAAACAATATATTCATCATTCAAGATTTACATTTATGATTAGTGACATCTTGATATGACTCTAATCATTATGTATGATAGTAGTTTTAGAATGTGTTAGGTTCTTAAACCAAACACTACTTAAGTACTTGCATATTTCTAAAATAGAAATACAACATATGACATCATGTGATGCATCATGGAAATCATTGGAAGATTTCATTAGATATTTTGTGTGATTTGTACTCTTCATATCTTGCACAATCTCACTTAGATAGAGTTGACTTTGGCTAGATTTGATATCTTGGTATCGACCCCGTGGGTACCAAATTGGTACACGGCGGAACCCTTTAAGGGTTCCGGTCCGTCAGACGCCACATCCATTTGGCTATAAATAGCAATGCCAAGCCAAGTAGTTTTCCATCCCTTTCTATTATACTCTTATACATATCTTCTCTCTAACCTTTCTAACTCGGGTTTCATATCATAGTAGTGATCTCTTTTGTAGCAAAGAAGATCAAGTCACATTCAAGCTTCAAACGAGAAGTTGGAAGTCTTGTTTGTTTAGTGTTGTATGATCTAGTGTTGATTCATAGTTCATTGTTGTATTAAACCATCATAATCTTGTGAGTGTGAGTGGTTAGTATTTTAGTCCTCAAAATACATTGTGTGGGAGTAGTTGTACCCTTGGAAAGAACTCGACATCTAGCTTAGTTTCGGAAATTGTGTAAGCGAAGTGTAAAGGTTTCTCCACGGTGAAAGGAGCTTGTTGACTAGTGAAGTTAAACTCTCGAGTGTGAGACTCGGGGGTGGAGTAGGCAAGGAAATAGAGTCCTTGTAGACCGAACCACTATAAACAACTTGTTGTGGTTTGATCATTTCTTTCCTTATTTACTCTTTACATATTACTTGCATATTTCATCAACATATCTAAAGATCAATATCAATTGATCTTTCAATAAGTTTCAAAACAAAGTTTTTAATTGGTAAACTATTCAACCCCCTTCTAGTTTTCTACAGTCCGGTTCACTTTAATTGGTAAAACAAAATTCCCCGGATCTTCTCCTTACGTGGCATACCTCTAAACAAAATCCTATCTCTATCCTCCTCTGATAGATCTTTATCCTCCAATCTTGCTCTTGCTAGCATCACCGCATCTAGTTTCTTGCGGTAGAGAACATAATCTTGTAGTACCTCAATCACCGGATTTTTCTCATTTAGCTCAAGAAACTTTTGTTCAAGGTTTTCCAAAATAGCTTCTTTTTGTTCTTGGGTTAATGGTTTGAAAGTGTTTGGTGTAGTAGGTGGTGAAGGTGTGTAGTTATTTGTTTTATTGGTTGATGTGGTAGGAGTTAATTTGTTGGATGAGGTTTTCTTCCTATTTGCCTTCCCCATCTTTACGACTTCCACATCTTCCTTTTCCATATTAGCACATAACTCTACAAGCATCTCATTCACCCCCTTTTCTTCTTCCAAATCGGTGATATTGATCCTCATTTCCCCCAAGGCAAAATTCACTTGGCATTTGGTTGTTACAAGAAAATCTTGCCCAAAACATACATTGGGCTCATCGGCGTTCCCTTTTTCCAAGACAACAAAATCTGTTTCAAAAGTGTGACCATGAATGTTAACCTTAAGATTCTTAACCATTCTTTTCCGTAGCTTCATAATCCAAACGCACATGACAAATTTGATCAAGAACTTTTCCCACAATGTAATTTTCACCATAAGCCATGTTTAGTTGGCGTCAAGCACTCACCCCTCTACACTACAAGGTGTACCGAACCGCATAAGTGGCGAATCATACTCGTTAGCGTTTCTGTGAATACCACAACTCTTCCTTCTTAGGAAGTTGAACTTTGTTTTCACCCGTTTCTTCCATACTAACCGTATCAATTCCCAAATCCTTCTTACTCCTTCTAAGATATCTCCAATCTTCTCCAACGAACTTCCGTGTCTTTGAACATCTCATCCAAGTTACAAAGGTACTCGTAAATTCCGCTTAAACTATCCATAATAACTATCTAACAAGACAAACAAACCAAAACAAAAATCCAAATCATTAGCGTTAGAGTTAGTAGAAACAAAAGCAAACTATAGAAACATATACTAAGCAAGTAAAGACACTTAACAAAACTGAAAACACAAGCTAAAACTCAAAATTTAAAAAGTATAAATTTTTTTACCGAGAGCTCCAACTGGATCGGTTGGCTCAACAACCGATTCGGTTGGTGGTAAAATTCTTAACCAAAATGTCCAACCGGATCCGGTTGCGGGTTGCAACCGATCGGTTGGATCAATTTCCAATTTTTTTTTATATATTAAACATGTAAATTAATTAAAATTAAAAATTATTAAGTGTACTTAAAACTCTTAATTAATTTAGACTACTCATTATCCTTATTAATTATAAAATTAATTAAGTTATTAAATGAAAACCATATTAACTAATCTATTAAACTACTCATTAAGACTACTAAAACCATAAAAACTGAAAATTAACTATTTCTAATTACTGTAATTAAGACAATTAATCTAAAAAGTAAATAAAACTAAAATAACTAAAATAAGAGAAAAGCTAAAAATCTAAGAAAAGCATAAACAAACCAAGATATAATCTATAAAAATAAAAAATGACAAGAATCAATCTATAAACTATAACACAAAACACTAGATAAACTAAAACTATGAAAATCAAAAGACAAAAATTTTTCGAGAGCACTAACCGGATTCGGTTGCATGCGCAACCGGATCGGGCAACCGGATCGGTTAGCCCCTAAACCAAAATATATATATATATATTTTTTTTTACTTTTTTGTATTACGAAATTCAATTTTAAATCTACCAATTTACAGAATCTTATCAAAATCAAATTACTTAAAATTCCAAAATCAAAATCCTCGGCAGCGGCGCAAAAAACTTGATGTGCTTACTGTGTGCAAGTTTTAAAAATTTATAAACACAATTTAATCCGTCTAATACTATAAACACATACGAGCAAGTATACTCGTTCGCGATAGCAAATGTGGGTAAGTCGAGATCGTCCCAAGAGATTTTGTGTTTGAAATTGTTTTT
Organism: Chrysanthemum lavandulifolium; assembly: GCA_022545495.1. Lineage (NCBI taxonomy): Eukaryota > Viridiplantae > Streptophyta > Magnoliopsida > Asterales > Asteraceae > Chrysanthemum > Chrysanthemum lavandulifolium. The sequence goes on from CM040243.1 coordinate 149,580,322, forward strand.
ATAAAAGATTGGTAGCAAGAAAGCTTTGTCAAGGCTTTCTCCAAAAATGATGTTTTAGTGAAATCAATATAAAGAAATATATATACTTGTGTGTAGTCTATAGGCAATCATAGTAGTATTCATGAAGGCTTGGTGTAAACTCTTGATGTGATGCACAAATCATAAGCAAATGATTTCTAACCATGGTTTATGTTTGCAAAAATCATTCTAAGAACAAAAACATATAGGTAATCCTTTCGGTCCTTATCCTAATGATTATCCTTTTAGAAAATTCATTTGTTTGTAAAATGATCTTATTAAACTCGTTCTTACGAATCTTTCGACCTTTCGTGATGAAAATGTTTCTAGTCTTGTTTTAATAAGTAAACATGGTGGTTGTCAATCACCATATCCCCATACTAGTTTGTCACTTAACTTTTTGGAATAAAACACAAGAGAAATCCTTTCGGTCCTTTTTCTTAAAACATGTTTTACCGACAAATCAAACAAGACTAGTATTTTTCCAACAAACTCATTTAAACAAGATCATATATACATGCATCACATATGAGAACACTAGTATTATTTCCTACATCCTCACACACAGGTATATTCAAAACCTACTCCATGATAATAATAACAAAACACAAGAAATAACAAAGTAATTCCAATAACTCAAGAGAATAGAAATCCATAACAAAGTTCATAGAATACCTAAACTTTTGCGATTACAAGAACTATAAATCATGGCTTATAGCAACCACACGCCTCCAATCACCTAGCTTAACCGTATAACTCCGAATAACCAAAACAATGGATGAGAATTGCTCTCTCCAACCTCCTGGACATTTTACAGTGAATACTAAACTTTTGGGATGAATAAAATGGTTGGTAATAGTTTTGGTATAAAATATTACACTTTTGGGTTGTGTCACACCTAGTATACTAAGTCTAGGTTCAATATATAGCCAAAGAGACTTAACTAGCTGGCCAAAAACGTTCCCAACAAGTTAATAACAAGAAATGATCGGCCTCCAATGATTATGGGGAGTTAAGGCAACATTAAATGCGTTTTTGTGTAACTCCAGACCATGCAACCGAACCGGTTACTATGCAACCAGATCGGTTGCGTTTTGACCATCAGCCAACCGAATTCGGTTGCGGGCTCCAACCGAACGGTTGGACGCCTCCGTTTTGACTTTTGTTGACTTTCTTGATTTGCGCCTCTTTCTATGTTCTCGCTGATGATTTCCAAGATGAAACTTGATCTTCCCTTGCTGTAGATACTTAGAAATCATTGCGCTTCCTAATCATTGAACCCAAAAGCTTCCTTGCTCGACTTCCTTCCTTGAGAATTCTCCAAACGTACATAAAAACTTCATTTCTTCATCATTTGTGATACCTGGCTACATATACATACACAATACGCATCTTTTGCACTTTTGCAACAGTTATGAGTAAATATAGCCGATATTCATGCACAAAACCAATAATAACGCTACTAAAAACATGTTCATTTTAGGCGTTATCAACGAATTAACCCTATAGGAAAAAATTCAATACGTAAAACCCGCAAATATACGATAAGTTATACCGGGAAAGTGATTACCGGGGTCGTGTCTGAACGAGGTGTGTATTGACGGTTACGTTTGAGGTTTGTTATTAAAATGCTTGAATGATCGGGATTTTACGTTTTTGGTTTGGTTTTCTAAAATTTAAAGCACGGAAAAGCAAATATGGCAAGGAAACTAAGATAAATACTAATTTAACAACTAATAAACATAAGAAACAACAAAACGATGCTAAAATTCCTAAGGCACTAAAACTAAAAAGGGGCGTCCCGAGCCCTAAACGTGAAAATTTTGTAATTTAAAACCTACGGGTGCAAAACAATTTTTCCTACATCCAAAACGACTAAAAATAATTTAAAAAAAAACCAGGTATTTTTTTGACTTTTAAATTATTTTTTATGAATTAAATACTAAGTCATACTAATTAAATTGTAAAAAAAAATAAAATACTAAATGATAATGGAAAAATCTGCAAAATTCACATAAAATACTTTAATGCATTCTGAATGTAAGAAAATTTTAAAACATGAAATTGCTTTTTAAATTAAGCTGTTAAAAAGCACTACAACTAAATAAGCTAAGACTGCCTAATAGTATGTAAATAATTAATTTAGGAATATCTAACACGCAACACAAGTAAGGGCAGTTAGTTAGGGGTGTGGTGCTTGGGACTGTGAATGCTTAGAGACCAGGGTTCAATCCCTAGTTTTTACACTTTTTTGCTATTATTTTTTTTTCAAAATTTTCTTTGAAGACATGTAATTGATATTGAAATAAGCACTTTTTATAAAACTCAAACTTTTGAACTCTTAAATAAGTGTGAAACTGCTTATTAACCACATCAGTTTCACCAAGTGAACCAAAAACCCTTCTTAATCAGATTTTTAAGCATAATAAGCAATGAAAATTTCCAAGAAAATAGGTTCTAGCATTTCAGAAATAACATAAGCTAAATTAACAATATTACACCCAAAAAAGGGAAATAAGCAGTTGTGGGAATAATTCTAAACTAAATGAAAGTAAGGCTATAAAAGGGATAAATAAGCAAAGATGAGAGCTAAATAAGCTAACAACTAACAAATATAATCTAAACGAACTAAAAGACTAGAATAAGCAAAAGGATAAGCTATAAGAACCTAAAAACTTATCTACTCAACTGTGGACGTTGTAGTCTAACAGGGAAAAAGGGCTAATTGCAGCTTAAAAATAAGCCACCTACTGAGCTCCGATTCGGTTGGGCTAGTGGTCAACACGCAACCGATCCGGTTGCCTACCCCGGAGTTACATCTTTTGTTATTTAATGTTGCTTTAACTTCCCATAATCATTAGAGGCCGATCATATCCTGTTATTAACTTGTATGGGACATTTTTAGCTAGTTAGTTAAGGTTCTTTAGCTATATAATGAAACTAGACCTAGTAGTCTAGGTGTGACACAACCAAAAGTGTAATAGTTTACACCAAAGCTATTACCAACTCTTATTATTCATCCCAAAAGTCTTGTTACTGCTGTAAAACATCCAGGAGGTTGGAGAGACGAATTCTCATCCATTGTTTGATTATTCGGAGTTGTACGGTTAAGCTAGACGATTGGAGGCGTGTGGTTGCTATATTCCACAATTTCTAATTCTTGTAATCCAAAACTTTATGTATTCTATGGAACTTGTTATGAATTTCTATTCTCTTGAATTATTTGAATTACTTAGTTACTACTTGTGTTTTGTTATGATTGTCATGGAGTAATTCTTGAAGATACTTGTGTGTAAGGATGTAGGAAATCATATTAGTGTTCTTATATGTAATGCATGTATATGATCTTGTTTAAATGAGTTTGTTGGAAAACTACTAGTCTTGTTTGATTTGTCGGTAAAACATGTTTTAAGAAAAGGACCAAAAGATTTCTCTTGTGTTTTATTCCAAAAGTTAAGTGACAAACTAGTATGGGGATATGGTGATTGACATCCACCATGTTTACTTATTGAAACAAGACTAGAAACATTTTCATCACGAAAGGTCGAAAGATTGTTAGGAACGAGTTTAATAAGAACATTTTACAAACAAATGGATTTTCTAAAGGATAATCATTAGGTTAAGGACCAAAAGGATTACCTATATGTTATTGTTCTTAAAATGATTTTACAAAACATAAACCATGGGTTGGAAATCATTTGCTTATGATTTGTGCATCACATCAAGAGTTTACACCAAGCCTTTATGAACACTTTCTATGATTGCCTATAGACTACACACAAGTATATGTTTCTTAATATTGATTTTCACTAAACCATAATTTTTGAAGAGGGCCTTGACAAGCTTTCTTGTTACCAATCTTTTAAAACAAATTAAAAAGAAAATCTTTGGGACGATCTCTACTTACCCACCTTTGCTATCGCGAACGAGTATACTTGCTCGTATGTGTTTATAGTAATTGCCGGATAATTCGTGTTTATGAATTTTTAAAACTTGCACACGACAAGCACATCAAGTTTTTGGCGTCGCTGCCGTGGATTTGAGTATTTTTGAGTTTGTTTCGTTTTTGTAAATTTGGTAATATTAGAATTAGATTTCATTTGATAAGTAAAAAAAAGTAAAAAAAAATGGTTTTAGGGACCAACCGATCCGGTTGCGCGAGCAACCGAACCGGTTGGTGCTCTCGGTAAAATTTTAATTTTTGATTTTTTTAATTTTTAGTTTGTCTATTGTTTTGTGTTTTAGTTTGTAGCTTATTTCTTGTCACTTCTGATTTTTATAGATAGTTTTATAGATTGTTTATTCTTGTTTTAGTAATTTTTAAATTTTTGGTTATAAGTCATTTTTAGTTTTATTTAACTTTTTAATTAATATTGTCTTTATTAGAGTAATTAATTTAGTTAATTTTCAGTTTTATGTGTTTAGTTGGTTTTAATGATTAGTTAAGTTTATCTAGTTCATGTAGTTATGGTTAATTAGCATTATAAATGTTTTTAATTAATAAGGATAATGAGTAGACACATTTATTTAGAGTTTAAATATAATTAATTGTCTTTAAATAATTTATAATTAGTAGGTTTAATTAATTTCAGTTTAAAAAAAATAAAAAACAAAATAATTTTTGGAAAATCATTCCAACCGTTCGGTTGCAGCCCGCAACCGGATCGGTTTGGGTATTTTGGTCTGAGAATTACCACCAACCGAATCGGTTGGAGGGCCAACCGATCCGGTTGGAGCTCTCGGTAAATTTTTTTCTAATTTTTCTATTATGTATCTGTAGTTTGTTTTGATTTCTACTAACTCAAACGCTAATGATTTGGATGTTTGTCTTTGGTTTTGTTTTGTTTTGTTAGATAGTTTGTTATGGATAGTTTAAGCGGAATTACTGAGTACCTACGTAACTTGGATGAGATGTTTAAGGACACCGGAAACTCGTTGGAGAAGATTGGGAATATTTTGGAAGAAAGTAAGAAGAAGTTGGCTATTGATTCGGAATGTGTGGAAGAAGTAGGAGAGAACAAGGTTCAAGTTCCTAAAAAGAGTAGAGTCGTGATTTTCACGTAAGCACCTCTCACGGGGTACGATTCACCACTTATGAGGTTCGGGACACCTTGTAGTGTCGAAGGGGTAAGCGCGTGGGATGCTCAATTGAACATGGCTTACGGGGAAAATTATATTATGGACAAAGTTCTTGATCAAATTGGCCACGTTCGTTTGGATTATGAAGTCTATGGGAGAAAAACGGTTAAGAATCTTCGGATTAATATCCATGGTCATATTTTCGAGGTGGATTTTGTTGTCTTGGAAGAAGGAAAAGCGGATGAGCCGGACGTATGCTTTGGGCGATATTTCCTTGTGACAACCAAATGTCAATTTGATTTTGCTTTAGGTGAGATGAGAATCAACATTACCGACTTGGAAGAGGAGAAGGAAGTGCATGAAATGTTTGCAAAATTATGTGTTAATATGGAGAAGGAGAATGTGGAAATTGTGAAGATGGGGAAGGCTAGTAGAAAGAAAACCTCATCAAATAAATTAACTCCTACCACATCTACCACCAACAAGACCCATGATTACACACCATCTGTTAGGAATTAGATATTCCAGGTACTAAAGAGTCGGTCACCTCAAGTATATGTAATCGTTAGAAAGCTCGTAGTCGTAGTGCTTTTAAGTCAAGTAGTATTTAGTTAAGTAACACCGTGGAGGATGGACGGGTCTTTACCCATTGTATGCCTCGATCCGCGACCCGATGTGTGCGATTTATGTAAGACTATAAATACTCTCTACCTTCCAAGGTAGAGTTGGAGCTCATAATAATATCTTTCACTTTATCTCACTAAGTTCCCTAAACCTCTAACTTTCTCTCTAGAATTCCATCTATATGCTACTTTGTGTTATGGTTTGATGTGTATGTGAAACTAATATCTTACAATTGGTATCAAGAGCCATGGTTAGATCATATCTTGCACATCTTTGGATTTCTAGTGGTTTTAGGTGGTTTTGAGTTTGAAAAAGTTTAGTGGTTTTGCATCATTTGGTTGATTTCTTGTGTTAAAGCTTGGATTTTGTTAGTACTTTTATGTTTAGAATCATCACAAGTGTTTAGGTTTTCATTTGGTAAGCTTGAATCATCTTGGTTGGGTTGTTTTTGGATTAAAAAGTGATGTTTATGTGGTTTTTCTAGCTAGCGACTTGATATACTGATTTATTTCTTCAGCGACTTGCTTCACAATTTTGTAGCGAGTTACGACTTTGGAGCTAGCGACTTAGACCTAGCGATTAACAAGACAAGTAGTGGACTCTCCACCACGGGTGGCGACTTGTGGTAGCGACTTGGTCCAGAGCGAGTTGCTCTTTAGCGACTTGTATATCTAGCGACTTGAGTAGCAATTCTTGCCAAAATTTTGCTAGCGACTTGAGGCTTAGCGAGTTACTACTTAGCGACTTGCTTCTTGTCTAGCGACTTGGGACTCTAGCGACTTAGTGGTGTAGCGAATTAAGGGTTAGCGACTTAGTGCATTATCTTCTAGCGACTTAGTGCGTTATCTTCTAGCGACTTAGTGCATTATCTTCTAGCGACTTGAGTGATTGTTTACGGTTTCTCTTGATTTAGTAAAATCCCGTGAAAGAATCTATTTCCGCTTAATCATAGAGTTATAAAATCCCGTATAATCTGTTAACATGTCTACCAACGTCCCTACTATCATCTCCATTTGTTATCCGAGGATGTACAAGTCGCTTTGGCTCGGATACTCGCCCACCCATGCTTGATGAATCGACTACGATTCTTGGGCTCAACGAATCGATTGTATTGCCTTGGAAAGGTAAATGGTGTCAACATTCTCAAATCCATTGATGAAGGACCGTATCGAGTTGAGACAACTAGAGACATACTTGATACTAATGAAGATGGTACTCCTGCTTACGGAATGGACAGACCTAAAATGTATGATGAGCTTGATGATAAGGAGAAAAGATATTCGATGCGGATATCGTGGCTTCAAACATTGTTCTTCAAGGTCTTCCTAAAGACATCTACAAGTCGATCAATCATAACACCGATGCAAAGGCGGTTTGGGATAACGTTAAGATGCTTCTCTCGGTTGAAATTAACTATGGAAGACGGAGAATCCCAACTCTATGACGAATTTGAGCACTTCAAGATGAAACCGATGAGAATGTCTATGAGTACTATGTGAGATTTCATAAGTTAGTGAATGACATGAGGAACATCGAATGACTATGCCTAACATTCACCGAACTCAAAATTTGTGAACAACATGAACCCGAATGGCACAAGTTTGTCACCGTGTGAAGCTCACTAAAGGATTGAAGAATACAAACTATGAGCAACTCTATGCCTTCCTCCTTCAAAATGAGAGACATGCTATGTTTGAAAAATTGATTCTCAATCGCTTCAAAACCAACCAGGAGAGACAAGCTCGGCTAATGACTCAACAACTTTCTACTCAAACATCGAATCACGACCAAAGCATCACAAGTCATACCCTTGGGTAATGGTAATCACAAACTCATTCCCGATCCTATGTTCAAACAAGTCGATGCCGATGCTCACGTGGTAACTTCATTAATCAACTAGCTCTTCTCATTAGTCAAAACATGAATTCTCTCCCACAAACCAACAACAACCTCGAATCGCATCTAACCCACACAATCAAGCCACCGTTAAAGATGGAAGGATCGTGGTGCAACCGATTCAGAAAGACAGATGATCAAGGAAGAGGTGGAGTGGGAGAGGTTATGTTGGCAACCGTAATCGAGGAAGAAATGGTAACCAAGGTCAAGCTAAGCCAATCAAATGTTATAACCGTGGTGGTGAAGGACACATTGCAAGGAACCGCACATCTCCAAAGCGCCCATGAATGCCGATTACTTGGAGAGATAAGATCTTCACTGCACAAGCTCGGGACAATGGTGCCGCTTGGATGAAGAGGAATTGTTGTTTTGCTTTGAGGGTAATGCCAAGACCTATGATGCGGATGTGGATGAGCGACCTATTCAGAGATAGGTCACAATCATCGAATGCCTTTCAAGTCGCCGACCGTGATGCATACGACTGATGTAGATGATGGACCCACTGCACACACAATTTTATGGCTAGCATTTCTCCAATGGTTTCTCCCAAGATCTCTTCTTCACCACAAGTGGCCCATCCAAGGACAAACTCGTCTCGGAGGTATTAAAACTATACGATGATGTTGATGTGCAACAGATGCATGACAAAGTACAATCAATCAAACTTTTGAATCAAATGTTGAAAATATGGGTAATAACAATATTGTCCCATACGATCAATACGTGAAACAAAGTGAAAGTGAAGTTGTACCAAGTGATGCATCTTCTGCGATCAACAATGACTATGTCTTTGATGAATACATCGCATGTGCCCACGATGATTCCGTAATTTCGAACTAAATGCCTATAAGGAACGTGTTGCTATTTATGAACAACGGCAAAATTTGAGTTGACCACTGTGAGCGGTGAAATGGATGACCAAGTGAGTACAAGAATTAGAAAAAGTAAGTTTAGAGAAGAAGTATTGAAACAAGAATTACATTCCTTGCAAGAAAAACTTTCTAAAACAAATAAGCAAAACAAGAACTTCAAGAAAATGTGAAAATGCTTAAGCAAGAATTTAATGCAAAGGAATCAAAACTCTTGAGAGATTTTTCTAATGAAAACTTTAAAAACAAACTTGAAAACAAGTTGTACATACAAGGAAACACCATTCAGATCGCTCACATGGTCACCAAACATCGAGTCTTAAGCGATAAGCATAGCATTCCCTTGTTGAGGAACCAAATCCAGAGGTAATTAAAAGGCTAGAAATGCTCATAAGGTGCTTTATGATGGTAATGAAATCCTTAAGCCTAGGCGAAACCTAGTTGCGTTGAGTGCACCGAGAAGTTAAGAAATCAAATGAAATCACTAGGAAAAGATGAATAAGAAACAAAATGATCCCAAATGCAAAGAAAAACATAATTATCACTCCTCATGATTACAAGAAGGAAAACTGGATTTCCTTGAACAAGTTTAAGCCTCGAGACATTGTTGACTCCGAACAAGTCTTACGGAAAAGGATTTAGATAAGCGAAAGCGGAAAATATTGTTGAAACAAACCTCCCTTTGAAAATGCCTAGAGCGATCGTGTATCCTCCTAATACACCAATGCATCTTGTACCTAGAACAATTGCCACTAAAAGCAAGACATTAATTAGCCAATACGTTATATTTCAACTATTTGTTGATTTTGAGAAAACTTGCAAGAAAAGGATCACACCCACCGTATAATCAAGGAGAAAGGGTTTTGAACAAATGAAAGAATGTTATTTAACGAGGTCATGCCTTCTTTAAACTTCTAAAAGATCACTTTGAGAGTCTTAAAAGGGGTAGAAACCGATATTAAGGGAATGGAAAAGGAATTTGATGCAATGGTTGTTGAAGTTAGTGACTATGAGCGTGCAATCAAATATAATGAGATTGAGAGAAAGAACTTGCATACATTAAATGAGAATCTCATTCACCGAATGTGTTGCTCAAGATGTGTTTTCAACGCTTCAAATTGCTCTATTAATGCTTCCAAATTTCATGAACTATCTCGCGGCCGAAAGTCTCCCATGATCGTGTCATTGAGCTTGAAAAACTAATTCTAAACTAAACGAGAAAATTGAATCGGATGATCACGACAATTTCGTTAAACATTTTTCTAAACTAGAAGTTGAGCATTTTAATTTACAACTAAAATATCAACATCTTAAAGAAAATGTCAAAACCTCAAATGTCAAGACATCTTCGGATGCTCCGAGTTTGATGCGTTTTCAAATTAACAAACGTGATGAACAAATTCAAGCTCGGTGCAACACGATCGAAAAGTTGAAAGCCCAAATCTCTCAATTAAAGGGTCAAACGAACAATATGACAGCTCCCAAATGCCTCCTCCTTTAGATTCTCGGAATTCTCAAACGTTTCATCTTCAAAACTTAGTAAATGCTTTACAAAAGGAAAATGAAAGTTTTCTAGAAGAAAATGAAAAGGTTAACGTCATTTCAATGAGTTATTTGAATCAATTAAAGTCACTCGTAACAAAAATAACGATCAAATAGCGTCATTGCAAAAGGAAATTGAGAATCAAGAGTCGTAAAAGGGAAAATGCCAATGACCAATGGGAGAATGTTGTATCAAAGGTTCACTCTTGTAATAAACATGCTTTATCTATGACATATGTCCCTCCTCATCTAAGGAACAACAAACTAGCTATTCAGACATATTTCTCATCCCTTAAAGATTGCTTAGAATGCCTGCGTGAGATTGTTGAAGAAGATAAGCTAGAGAAACCTCATGATAATGCAATTGGACATGCATGCTTATATGCCAAACGATCTCAAGAAATCTTAGAATGCTTGATCACAATATGCCCAATGACATTAGGTGAGAGAGTTAACCCTTTGATTCCATGTTCGATGCCTAATGCCAAGTATGATTTGCACTCGATTCCCATTGTTTTGAATGTGAACCGTAATGTGCCCATGAGTAGTTCAGATTCTAGATCTGTTAATGCTAAGAAAGAGAACTCAAGTGTGCCTTCTAGGAGTACTAATCTCGGTACTCTAGTCTTAAGAAAGTGAACCTTAGTGCACTGCATGTAGTTCGATCCCAAAGACTTCTAAACAGTGATGCAAAGAGTTGTAAAACCAACTAATGTTCCCATTCCCTACAGAGTAATCGGTGACATTAAAGGGAGCAGTCAAAGTCTCAAGACAATACAAGGAATGATAGGACCTCGCAAGCTAAGAATGTGCACCGGAAAGAGTAGAAGAACAATCTAGGAACTTTAAGTTTGAATCGAATAAAACGAATCGTGTTGATTCTAGTATTAGCCATAGGCGTCTTGTAATTAATTCAATTCGATACTATTTGCAAACCTTATCTTGATGTCTCGCTTGAATTCGCTTTCTAATCATGAATGTGGTGTTAATGTTCTTCCTAATGATGTTAATTGTCCATTAATATTGTTAATGCTAAAATTCATGCTAAGAAGGCTAAAAGGCAAAACGAAGAAAGTTAGAAAACAGTGGAAACCCACGGAAGAACATTCAAGAAAATAGGCTTCTATTGGATACCGCTGGTCATAAGACTAATCGATAATGCACACTAGAAAATGGATGCCTACTTGGTAGAACTATTCCTTTAAGAAGTGATCACATTGTGAATGTGGCTATCTGACATTAGTATCGCATCTATTCACAATGATTCCATTGCCTCACTTTCGATATGAATGCTTCTATTTCGATGTGGGTATTCCAACCATTGTAACTAACCAAATGGAACCCATTCTTGCATGGGGATCCCAATTATCCAGCTTATCCATTCTTGTCTCGTGTTCAACCGCAGATCGTTCAAATCGCTCGTGGTACCGGACTCAGTCGCTCCAAGCATATGACCTGGAGACCGGTCACGCTCATGAACTTCGTGAGCAAATTCATCGGGATCATAGATTTGGTAATGATCATTTCGGTGCTATTATGGGTTATGGAGATTATGTTGTTGGTGATAGTGTCATCTCTAGAGTGTACTATGTGGAAGGTTTAGGTCATAATCTGCTCTCTGTTGGTCAATTCGTGATTCGATCTAGAAGTAGCCTTCAAAACATACCGCTTTGTCGAGATCTTAATGGTAAGGAACTTAAAAGGAACTCGTGGCTCAAATCTTTACACCATCTCTATCGATGACATGATGAGGGCCTCTCAAATCGCTTGTTATCTAAGGCTTCAAAACAAAGTCGTGGTTATGGCATCGCTGTCTCAATCACTTGAACTTGACACCATCAACGATCTTTCCGTAAAGGACTTAGTTGTAGGTTTACCTAGACTAAAGTATGAAAAGGATCATCTTTGTTCAAAGATGTCAATTGGGAAAAAAGAAGTATGCCCATAAACCCAAACCTACTAACTCATCACGAAGTTCTTCATATGATTCATATGGATTTATGTGGACCAATGAGGGTGCGAATATCTTTGAAAGAAATATGTGTTAGTTGTGGTTGATGATTACTCTAGATTCACCGGTCAAGTTCTTAAGGACAAAGGATGAAACTCGATATCATCATCAAACTCATCAAACAAATGCGCAGTTCGACTAAACAAAGCGCTGTAATTATCGTAATGACAATGGGCCCGAGTTTGTCAACAAACAACTTAGTGAATTCTATGAAAGCGTTGAATCGACCATCAAAGAAGTGTTCCACGAACCCCTCAATGTAACGGTGTAGTTGAAAGACGAAATCGTACTCTTGTTGAAGCCGCTAGAACAATGCCGATCTACTCAAAGGTTCCAATGTTTCTCGGGTCAAGCAATTGCCCTGCATGCTACACACAAAATCGTTCCTCGATTCACACTATTCATGGAAAAACTCCATATGAACTTGTCCACAACAGAAAACCTAATCTATCTTTCCTTCGTGTTTGGTGCCTTGTGCTATCCAACTAATGAGGTCAAGACTTAGGCAAACTTAGGGCTAAAGGCGACATTGGAGTATTTGTAGGATATGCACCAAACAAAAAGGATACCGAATCTACAACAAAAGAACCCGAAATATCATATAAACAATTCACGTTACGTTTGATGAGTCGACGGTCAAATGGCTCCTGACACTCAATTCAGGACCCGCACTTCAAAAGCAGTCCCATTGGTTCATCCCTTGTTCCAAACTCCTCTCAAGAAACTCCTATGTACCTCCATCCGAAGATGATGTAAAGAAATTGTTTGATCCTATGTTTGATGAATCTGATGATTCAATTACTAATGAGGTCTTGATTCCTACACAGAGGATGCTTATATTCCGTTGAATGAAGTCAATCCTCGGTCTCAATATCTTTAAGTCAAGAAGCACCTCGTCACGATCCTTCGCCTCATCAACAAATCATCATTCTTCAAATGTACATCATGAAAATGTTTACGCATCAATGATGAAGTTAATCCCTTTATGACTCTCAAGATGCTCCATTTGAAAACATATTTGCTACTCACGAATCATCATCGAACCATCTTCTTGAGACATCGACTCACTACCTCGGTTCCTCAACAACCGCCACATGAACACCTCGGAAAATGGACTCACGATCACCCCTTAGACAACATCATTGGAAATCCTCTCGTCTGTATCAACCCGAAACAACTCGCAACCGATGCCTTATGGTGCCTCTTCAACTCCGTACTATCTAAGATCGAACCAAAAGATGTTAAACCGCCATGAATGAAGATAGTCGGTTCAATGCCATGCAAGATGAAATTCATGAGTTTGATCGTCTTGATGTATGGGAGTTAGTACCGCTCCAGATCGTGCTATGATTATAGCTCTCAAATGGATCTTCAAAGTAAAACTTGATGAGCATGGTGATGTATTGAAGAACAAGGCTCGATTAGTTGCTAAAGGATATCGTCAAGAGGAGGTATAGACTTTGAAGAATCTGTTGCTCAGGTTGCTCGAATCGAGGCAATCGAATCTTTACGGCTAATGTCGCTAGTAAGAACATGGTAGTATATCGATGGATGTAAAGACGGCATTTACGAGCGGAGATCTTAAAGAAGTCGCTCACGCCGCCCAACTGAAGGATTTGTGAATCAAGAGCATCCTACTCACGTTTATCGTTTGAAGAAGGCTCTTTACGGTTTAAAGCAAGCTCCAAGGGCATGGTATGATACATCATCAAAGTTTCTTCTATCAACCGGATTCATCAAAGGAGCATTGATCCTACATTGTTCACCGAAGTCGTGCAAACATTTAATTCATGTTCAAATTTATGTTGATGATATTATTTTTGCCTCGGCGCACCCAATGGAATGTGATCGTTTTCAAATGAAATGAGTTCAAAGTTTCAAATGTCAATGATGGGACAAATGTCATTTTCTTGGGATTACAAATTTCACAAAGTCCCGAGGCATTTTCATAAATCAATCTAAATATGCAACAGATCTTAAAGAAATTTGGATTTGATTCAAGTGACCTGTTGACACCCCATGATTGACCGAACCAAACTAGATGAGGACCACTCGGGGATCATGATTGACCAAACGAAATATCGTAGTATGATTGGATCCTCGATGTACCTCGCACCATGACCGCACATCTTGTTCGCTGTTTGCATGTGTGCTAGATACCGTGCTAAGCCTACTAAAAAGCACCTTGAAGCGATTAAACGGTCTTTTGGTATCTCCAAGGAACCATCAATATGGGACTATGGTACCCGAAGGACACGGTATGTCACTAACGGCCTATGCAGATCTTGATCATGCAGTTGTCAAGATACACGTCAAGTACATCCGAGGTGCTCGGTTTTGGGTGATAAGCTTGTGAGCTGGTCTTCAAAGAAGCAAATGAGTACTTCTATTTCCTCTCTGAGGTGAATACATAGCCATGTCATCTTGTTGTGCTCAAATCTTATGGATGAGATCTCAATTATCGACTATGGCTTTGAATTCAACAAAATCCTCTGTCTCGTGATAATAAAGTGCTATTGCTCTCTCATGCAACAATGTTCAACACTCAAGAGCAAAGCATATCGACATTCGACATCATTTCATCGGGGAACAAGTGTAAAAGGTGTGGTGGAACTATATTTTGTGAGGTCTCGAATATCGCTTAGCGACATCTTCACCAAAGCTCTTCCAAGAGAACGTTTTGAGTTTATTCTTCCACGTCTTGGTTTGAAAAGCCTTCAACCGAAACTCTCAAACGTCTTCGGGAGGAAGACGAGGAGTAAAGGTCTATCTTCATCTATCTCTTTGTAAATATTTATTCGAAAAACAAAATAGAAAAATATAAAACCTTCAAAATCCATAAAATATGAAAATTGAAAATTTTCAAAAATATTGTCAATTTGTCATGTTTTTTTTTTTTTTGATTCGATAATATCTACGGTCTTTGTCTGTCATTCAAAGAATGACACGGGTCTTTAGATATTGTTCGAATTTTATTTAAAAAAATAAAAAAATAATAAAAAATAAAAATAATAATAATAATTGAGAGAAAGAGAAAAATGGTTTATTGTCATTTTCGTGCAATAACCGCTTTTCAAAGAAAGAACAGAGCCATGCATTACCATGTTTTCAAATTCCATGCTCGATTCTATAAACATTTATCTCGAAACTAACCGCTTTGAAAAATAACTCGGTCTCTATTTTTGATAATCATCGGGACTTATTTGTCAAAATCTCTATCTCTCAATCAACAACCTATGTCATTGATTGAGGGAGAATGATTTCAATTAAATTAAAAAGTTATTTGGCATTAAATTGTTTTCAAAAGATATACATGCATGTTTTATCAATGGAGTTTAAAGTCTTAAAATCCGTCCTTATCGGTTCAAACGCTTTCATAATCAAGTCACAATTCTCCTTAAAAGCTTTCAAAATCAATTTAAATCTATAAGAGATCACAAATCTCAAATGATTTGATAATTGTGATCGGGGAGAATGTGTGATTTAAATTGGTTTAAACGATAATTCGGTAAATGGTTTTATAAGGATGTACATCTTGTCCTTCCCACATGTGACAAACGATTTCAAATTTTCAATGCACATGTTGAGGGGAGCATCTATCTTAAACCTATGATTTGAAACGTGATCATTTATCCCATGTGCGGGTTCCTCTAGTATGTGCAAAACTCTTTTCTAATCTCGAGGCACATATTGAGGGGAGCAAATTTATGAAACCTCATCCTCCCGAAATGCTTTATCTTCTTGATTTGATCAGGGAAGTGATGTTGATATCTTTTAGAAAATGGTAATCAAAGAAGTAAATTCTTCCTCTTGCCTCCGTGTGCAAAACGATTTCAAACATTTGATGCACATGTTGAGGGAGCACTGTTCTAAAACTATCAAAAACAATTCGGGCACAAAATGTTTTGATAATATATCACAAGTATCTTGAATTGATTTTCAAATGGTTTCAATTGGTTCCATATGGCGGATGAACAATACCAAAAGACCTACCAACTTTACTTTATGTATGGTGATATAAGGATGATAAGGTTAGGTTTTGTTCCCATGATCGGCCCGTAACCGGAGGGATCTACCGAGGACAATCCACTAGTTAGTGTAGAAGTCCTTAGGTATGATGATAAAAGGAGAAAAGTGAGATATGGGAAGAGTGCGATCGAGGCCAGCTAGTCTTGGAATAAACCCAACAAGGTTCTAGCTATGAAGTCTCGGTAGCCTCAAGGGTTGAAGAATTAAAAGAATTGAATGAGAAAAGGGTGAAAACAAATAGCCTCCATTTATTCAACCTTAGGGCGAAACCGGTTCAATTTATATGCTACTTGATGGTAACATCGGTATTGAAGACAAGACGTCATGGACCCAAAGGACGCGACCGCACTTCAACTTTCCAAGCCACTCAAGTTCCTCTTAAAAGGACTTGTTTCATTCTCACGGGAACCGACATTATCTATCGACTTTCTCTTAGAGATTGTTGATATTGAAGAAGAGACCCTCTCCTAGTCTCCCAAGACAGGATCCAAATATGCACAAATTGAGTCTAGATCCACGAGATCATCTACAAATCTCATTAGGACACTTTCAATGAAGACTCTGCATTTCACACAATGTGGAAAGAGAGATTATATCTTGAGTCCCACGCATTATCCTTGTGGTATTGCGAAACATCCGAGTGATGTGTTTACATATTCACTATGAAGATGGAAAGCCTTGGAGCCAACATCAAACAAGCTCTCGGTAGGTGGCATGTGAGATCTATTATATAGATCAACCATGTGACAACCGAACGAAACAATGGGGCGATTCAATCTTTTGAATCAATCACGGATTCGAGTTATGGATTGACGGATACCTTTGAAAACCGGTCTTTGTGCATAAAACCCTTTTCTTTTGCACATCGACCGTGTACTCATTTTTCAAACCAAAGGTGTTTTATGATTGATAATTGATTTTCAAAAACCTTCGTTGTATTGCGAAACAATTTCTATTGAGCAATACACGATTGTTTTTCAAATCTCTTTCATCAATCGATGGACTTAATCATTGGCTCACTCACTCCGTGTTATCTTCTTTGAGATGTTCCGGTTTGAGAACATGACTAGAACATGCGAAACCCCGTCAAGGAAATTCTTGAATTATACACGATCACAGGCGGTACATGTATCTTGATCAACGGGAACCGTGGGCCGTGTACCTCAATTCAACGAAAGTGATCAAAGACACTTTCGTGCGATTTATACTAAGCGTTGTATGCGGTACACCCGGCGTTTGCGGTGATCGAATGAAGCGGTCAATCCATAGCCGCATGCTCACTTAACACATTCATCTATAAAGAAATCATGATTAGTGCATTAATGACTCGATATTTTCACTCCATGCTACGCTACGCCGCTGCAATATCATGAATCAACAAAAGCTTCCGCTACTCTGATGAGAAGATATCATGATCCAGAATGTGAGCATGTCGGTCCTAAAGTCACAACATCACATAATACCAACACCACAAAGGAAGTCTTAGAGATTTTTGATAAGCTGATGATCTCAAATGATGGCTCAAAACTATTATCACATGGATCAGCTAAAGACCTCCACTTGAAGTAACCAAACATGCAATGTGAAGAATCAATGACTACGAGCTTAGGAGCAAAGGACTACATCAAGAATGCAAGATCAATTGTTAATGTAATATCTATTTGTATTCAATGTAATTTTGGTACATGATTGAGGTGACCTCCCTTAGGGGGAGATTGTTAGGAATTAGATATTCCAGGTACTAAAGAGTCGGTCACCTCAAGTATATGTAATCGTTAGAAAGCTCGTAGTCGTAGTGCTTTTAAGTCAAGTAGTATTTAGTTAAGTAACACCGTGGAGGACGGACGGGTCTTTACCCACTGTATGCCTGATCCACGCCCGATGTGTGGCGATTTATGTAAGACTATAAATACTCTACCTTCCAAGGTAGAGAGTTGGAGCTCATAATAATATCTTTCACTTTCTCTCACTAAGTTCCCTAAACCTCTAACTTTCTCTCTAGAATTCCATCTATATGCTACTTTGTGTTATGGTTTGATGTGTATGTGAAAACTAATATCTTACACCATCACCACCCAATTCACCAAACACATTCAAACCTTTAACTCAAGACCAAAGGAAGCCATCCTAGCAAACCTTGAACAAAATTTCTCGAACTTAATGAGAAGAAGCCGGTAATTGAAGTGCTACAAGATTATGTTCTATACCGCAAAAGCTAGATGCGGTGATGTTAGCAAACAAGGTTGGAAGATAAGGATCTATCGATGAGGATAGGGATAGGATCTTATTTGGGTATGCCACGGAAAGAGAGTAACCCGGTAACCGTTTGCCTATAAAAGTTAACGGACCACTCCGGTGTATGCTTTGGCGGATACGGGATCAAGCGTCAACGTTATGCCTTATCCACTATTCAAGACGTTGGGTCT